>CM052709.1:88465898-88508295 GCA_028551405.1 Uromys caudimaculatus | reverse complement strand
ACTTTCTATTTCTTATATACTATTAAAAGCAACTCAAATTTTAGAGAATCAACGATACTTCATGAAAATGATATTTTTAGTATTTATTAAGCAAAATAAATATGAAGAGATATAAAACCGAGGCTAAAATATTAAATGCCACAAATCTTAGTAATAAGCAGCCATAATTAGTTCACATTGAGACAACATTATTTTGACATAAAGTTTATTTGATTTCTAAATTTTAAGGAATAGGTTATGTATATAAATTTGAGGTTTATGATGTGGTAAAACTTCAGGACAACTCTTTAGTTATCACTAAAGAACCTCTGAATTTTTATAGAAATGATGCACACAAATTAGAAGTTCATACTCTTAGACACAACATGCCTTTTTGTCCAATGTGCTTTGCAATATATGCACAGGAATTAATCAGTTCACCTAGCACCATATGCTTTTCATTGAGATTTCTCCTGTATAGAGAACCACAGCTCACCGTTTGAAAGCATCTCAACGTGTCATGTCAATTTGACATTTGGACTCTAATATGTATAATGTGTATGTTTCAGTAATTTAGTATTACAAATAATATACAATCTTAATAAATAGTTTTGAATTAAATAAGAATTTTTCCCCAACAATTAGTTCTAAAAGTTAATAGTAGATAATAAAGTAAGCAGAATACCTTGTTAACTTAAATTTTTCTAAAGTCTACCATTGTCCTTATGGCAATGTTATATTATAAATTTAAGGGTTATTTTTATTAGGTGATTTAGAATTTCTTACAGTGTCTCAGATCCTTCCCGACCCACCAAACTTGGTATCCTCTGGGCTTTAGTGTAACCAATCAAGTGCAATTTGTACAGTCTGTACGTGGTGGAGCATGGCCAATTTTGGAGCAACTACAAAGAAAACTGACTCTCCATCTCCTAGCAGCTATCAATAGTAAAGAACACTTCAGCTAGCATTAGGACTTTGTGTCCATGTACTAAAAGTCAGAGGAATTAATTTCTTTCTTTCTTTTTATTTGTTTGTTTGTTGCTTGCTTTTGAGGCAGGGTCATGCTACCATGGCCTCGGCTGGACTAGAAGGTTTTATAGTCCACACTGGCCTGGAATTTGGTTTAAAAATACCTTTATCTTTTAGATGTTCTCATTTTTTAATTTGACATTTTTGACTGATATTTAATAGTAGGTTGCTATTGGTGGAAGACAAGCAGCAAAACATATGTAAAAAGTGGAATACAAAATACAGTATTACCCCTCAGTTTCCTTTTGCACTTACTGGACAATTTTAGTTATAGTTTGATATGTAAGTCTCACCACACGTATCCTTTAAAGGAGGTAATATTTTGACAAGGCAGGAAATTTCTCACTGAAATATCGGAATACACTTGACTCAATCTGGACATATCATACAGACACACACTTTTCCTGGCTTGCTCTCCTCTGAATATGAAAACTAATTACCTAGAGAAGGATACTTAATATTTAAATATCTCTATTAGATGCCACCTAATGAATAGAAACGTAAATACAAAGGGCCCATTGTAGTTGAGATATTTAGCCTGTAAATCTCCTTGCTAATGTTGTAACACTCATGGTATCTGCATCCCATGGCTCTCCAGTAATTGTAATCTGCTTTGCTCCCTGTGCTCGAGATATAATTATGTTAACAGCCTTCCTACACAGGCACCATACCTTGCCATTATGAAGCCAGCTTCATTTAATTAGAATCATGCAGTAAATTAGCAGTTATAAGGACTGCTGGGTACGAGGGGATCTCCATTTTCTCACCATTTACTTAATCCCCAGTCAATGTTAAGATTACTGCTCACTGAATCTCCATAGCAAATCACCACTGCCCTCCTTAGTTGCTATGATTCAGCATTTGTATGGATTTGGAACAAACAGTTTTCTCCGGATGCCCAGGAGTTAGGATTATCAAAACTCCATCCTGCTCCTGGCTGGAAACACACAGGAGTGCACAGCGACAATGCCCATGTGAATGAATCCTCTTTTCTTTCAAAGCAGAGTTTAAAAGAGTAACTTGATAAAAGTAGTATTAGCTAGGGAGTAAATGCAAGAGGAAGTTCCCAGACTGTATTAGCATTTTGGTGAGAAGGCTTCTTATGCCTCGTGCTTGACAGAAACATATAAAATTGAAATACGTTATTATTTATCCCATTAGCGAGTTTATAGTGAACTAGGAAGATGACAAGTCACTCCTGTTTGGGTTGTAACTGTGTCCTTGTCGTCTATTACGGTTCAACTCTATTAAAGATTGTGTTGAGCATGGCAATGCAGCTCATTTTAAGCAACATTTCCAAAATAAGAGTCTTAGAGGAGACTATTAATTTGTCTCCTATTAAAATAGATGTCATACATACCTGAAACATTGCTATCTTAGTGTTTAAGGTTATTTCTATAACAGTTCTCAATGCTGGATGTCGGAGCATATACAGAAATCAAGGAGAGGGAACCAGGATTTTGCAAAAAAAGATTGATTGTGTAGCTTGCTGATAAAGAGCCAAGAATTCCCTGCTCCTCTCAGGTGCTCCAATTGGTTGATAGCAAGAGAACCGCGGATACCAGATGAAAGAAAGTATAGCCTAGTGATTATGCAAACACAACGTGGACAAGAACTCAGAGGCAAGATTTTAAACTGGAAGCAAAAGAGCTCAGGAGGAAGATGTCCGCACTAGTTTCAAGAAATGCAGCCTCACTTCCAGGGAAGAAAGAACAGCTCTTGTTAGCTTCCTGTAGAAGCTTCCTGTGTTGGTTAGAAATTTCTGTCTCATGCTTTAAGGCTATTTTGTTTTTTATATAAAATGCAAAACAGTAACCAGCTTGAGCCTGGAGGCAGCATGGCATGCCTCTGCACCTGTGGTAGTTTCAGGATCTCGTGATAAGACCACTAAGTTTTAGACACATTCCAGATATGGCTATTAATAACAAGGGAAGAAAGAGAGCTTGGTGAATAACAGCTTTTACTGGCTCAGAAAAGAGAACATAGCAGCTCTTGTCCCCACTGTTAACTTTCCTTCTAGGCTCTGCCCCACAGTTACCTGGCAACAGCCAGGTAATGCTTGGCTTACCAGTAAGGGGGCTGCTTGGCCCTCCCTGTCTTACCCTCTTACTCTCCGCTCCTTCTCTTCCTGACCCTTTCTCTCCCTCTCTCCCTCTCTCCCTCTTTTCTTCTTTCTCTCTTTCCCTGCTGGCCCTCTCCTCTCTCCCCCTCCTCCTCCTCCTCCTTCTTCCTCCCTCCCTCCCTCCCTTCCCCCCCTCTCTTTCTCTCTCTCTCCCTCGCCTTCTGCCTTTCTCTGTCTCTACTCCCTCCTCAACTCCCTTCCCATGCCCTAAATAAACTCTATTTCATACTATATCCATCTTATAGCTGGTACCTGACTATACTGCACTTCTACCAAACATATCCTGGCTCTTCCTTTCTTTTTTATAAAACACATTGGTTTTCATTCCTAGAAAAAGAGAAAGAAATGTGGAAGACCTGCCTCTTCACAGTTGCCTTTTTATCTGGGGGTAGTTACCTTCTTCACAAGAAAGTTTGAACTTGAGACTCATGCAGTGCGTGCTGGCTCCTTCTGCTCATGCCCATTCATGAAAAGTTAACCCACAGGACATGAGGAACTCTTTCTTCAACTACAAACATTGACAGCTGACACAGCTAAGTACAGAACTCCCAGGGGACTCTTGTGATACACATGTCACCTGTCCAATATAATTTTAGACTATTTATCCAAAGCCGAGCCAATATTGTATGGACATTCATGTCCTATCATTGCTGCCCAGTCCCATCCCTGCTTAGAGGAGGTGATGGAGTAGGCTTCTTGGCTACCCACTCCAGTCTGGTCTTAGATGCATTTGTTCAGTGTCTGTTTTTCAATGTAGTTTAGTTAGATGACTTTCTTGAACATTTGAAACATTAGGAGGATCAATAAAAGAATAAGAAAAGAGAAAAATGTCTTTGTGTGAATAGTGTTAAAGGTGTGGGAAAAGAATGAAAATACAAAGATACAACAAAGAACTCTAAAGTGCAGCATGTATACTCCATAGGTAACTCAAAATTCTTCCAGAACATTTTTGGACTTAATTCACATGCATAAATCTAGAAACACTATTTGTGGAGAGTGAAGTATGTATAGATCACACAAAGGCTTTTTTTGTGTGTACAGATTAGGTGCCCTGTACATTCCTCAATTGCAAAGTTTTGCTGGTTGTTGTATTTATGCTAAGAAGGGGCTTCCTGTCCCAGGCGGTCAACTCAAGAGGCTCCTGCTAGGTAGTATAGACCCCTCAGAGGACCAAGTCTCTGACCATCAGCCTAAGTGGCTGGCCCTATTCTGTACAGTAGAATTCTCCCAAACTCTCATAGTTCTTAGTAATATAGCTCAGCAGTTATATGTTCAGACCCTGTTCGTGGGTTCCACAGTCTAAGTGAGTTTCTGTTCCTATCTGCCAAGAAAGGACAAGAAGCTCAAAATCACGCTAGAGAAGGTTATAATTTCTAGGTCCTGGAGCTTGTTGATGCCATAGAGCATTGTGGTCCTCACTTCTGTGGCTTTCCCTGACACTCTGCCTATTCTCTGACACTGTCATTACTGTGGTGCAACAATACTCCCTGGAAAGAGCTCTGAAAGGACAGATAGTTCAAAGGTCATGAGTGAGGGACCTGACAGCAAGGAAAGCAAACAGTGACCCAAGGGATGTGTAATCAAAGGAGGAAACACTTCCTAACTTTCTTGACAGAACAGTCTTCCATGTGACTTCCAGTTTTTCCTGTGAAATTAAGGAGACAACTAATTCAACCAACTTTCCATAAGGTAAATGCATGGTCTGTGGCCAGCTAACTGGATATGACAAAGGTACACCAACAAGTGTCTCTTTCCTTGGTTCCTCCTTTTTTCCATTGACTTTTTGTTTATTCATTTGTTTGTTTGGTATTTTTGCTATGAAATCTCGCTTTGTAGAACAGACAGGCTCCTAATTTGCAGTGATCCATCTTTCCCTGCCTCAGAATGGTGGAATTATGGATATATAATTTTACCATTGTGCTTGTGCCATCTTTATATTAAAACCTCCGTAGTTTTAATAAGATCTAATCTATCTTACCTTAAAATAATATGATTATGCATCATTTGATCCTGAAGGACATGGTACTGAAAAAATATATGAAAATTGAAAGTAAAATTATCTCTGCTTATTGTTCTTGTGAGAGGGAAATAATAATGAAACAGCGAGTGAAAGGGTCATTTTTTTAAAATATAAAAACCTGAAGAAATTAATATGTCTCTATCATTATTGCTATGAACTTCAGGACAGAAATTATAGGATTATATATCATAGAATAAAGTCACAAATTGTTTATGTTGCCAAAACAAGCAAACAAACAAACACACCCATGAAGCCAAAACCAAAAGGAAGGCAGGGCATTAGGACCACGAGGATGATAAGAATGGCTGTACTTCAAGCCTGGTAACCTGAGTGCCATTCTCTGGATCTACAGGAAAAGTGTGGTTCAGTAGCATAAATCTGTCATACCAGCACTTCGACAATGAGATGGGGGGGTGGAGACAGAAGGACCTGCTAGCCCGGACTACAAAACCTAGAACATCCATTATTAAGAAGGCTCCTTGAACACGGGAGACATGAGCCTTCGGTTACAACTTTTCTAAGAATAAGAAAGGTGGATATTCTAGAGGAAGAAGAGGGAGCTAGGCATACAGGCTAGGCTGCGTGGTAGAGTGGCAACCTTGGAGTGAGCCAGGACTCTGTTGGTAGTGAGAATGGACCGAATCCCAAGCAGATTTCCTTCTGAAGCCCTGATATTCAGTTTGTTCATACATGTGCCTTGATTTTATTTCTCAGCATGATTCTCTTCTAAAGAAATCATCTTTCTCTATGTAATGTTTTATATTTTCATGCATGTTCTAGTTGCTGCATATACTTTAATAGAACTTTTAATATGTTTATATTGCTTGCCAATGTCTGGTTTTCTGCTTTGATTTGGGTACATTTATTATGTTTTCATTTTTTTCTTGACATTTTGTCTGGTTTAACTTGAGATACATTAAAACATGTTAAAATTAGGTGATGCATTTTATGCTCATACCTCACTCTAATTTTTATTCATACCATCCTTTAATGTAAGCATGTGTTCATGAAATCTGCAGTATTGAAGGACATCTTAGTTATTTGCAGACACTTGGAAGTCTGCCATCTTGTATAAAAACCTGGAAAGGTGTTTTTGTCCTGTTAATCTTTATCTCATTGCTGGGCCACATAGTTTTAATCCCCTGCCAATCAGAAACCTTCACCTTCTCATACAGGACCTACCACTTCATGCATGTGAAGCTTATTTATTTCTCATGCAAATTATAGAAATAAACCTGTTTTATCAATAAGTCAAAATAACTAAAACCATAATTGATAAGTTTAAGTTTGAACTATAAATCAATGTGTGTAAATGTTTGCTTGGCATTTGTTATGTCTACAAGCATAGGAACTCAAGGAGCAAAAATCCCAGTCCTAACAATGAACACAGTACTGCTAATTCCGTTGTGCTTGGGCCTCCAGTAAGCCGACTTTAGGAAAAAGCATTCTTTAGAAGATCCATGCCAGATTTAAAAAATAGCATATTGCTACTGAATGTATGCAGACCTTCTTAGAGTGAAATGAACGGATAATATATTTCTATCCCAATTAGCTAAAACTTTTGAGAAACAGCTAACCTATTAGCATAAACCAGAAAAATGGCTGTAAAGGCCATTCTTTTGCTCTAGAGTATAATTTGAAATAATTTTGATAATCTATAAAATTCTGCATTATGATACAGTTAATTTAGCTTTCGGATGAAATGAAAAATGGAACATTGCATCATGTAGATGTGATGAAAGATTTCAATTGTCTTCACATATACAACAGACTCTATAAGAAGACCAGCAGTCTCAATCCGGACCACTGAGATCTCTTGGACGTTGAGCCACCAATCAGGCAGCATACACTAGCAGGTATGGAGCACCTTCCCCTCACATATACAGCAGAGGAGTGCCTAGTCTGGCCTCAGTGGGAGAAGACACACTTAGCACCTAACTCTAGAGAGACTTGAGACCCCAGGGAGTGGGGAGGCCTGGCAGGAGGTGGGGTGGGGGAGACAGGGGGAGGACAGGGCTGTGGAACTGTGGGAGGACAGAACAGGAGGGGGACAATGACTGGACTGTAAAAATAAAATTAAATTAAATTTAAAAAAAGAAAAGAAAAAAAGTTGGTTAAAAGTAAGCTCAAATTTGAATTCTCTGTTTCCTCTCAGGATGTTTTGTTTATTTTTACTCTGGTTGCTGACTTATTTGTAGCTTGTCTGCTGTGTGTGTCTGTGCCTGTTGGAATGCTGTCTGGTGTCTGTTCCTGTGTATATGAATAGGGGCTTTATTCTGTATATAATGAAGAGCTCAGCAAACATCACATGAGAAAGGGATGAGAGAGACTTTGTAGAAATAATTAATAGTTTTTATATGAGGAGAATTATTTCACTGGTCCCTACTGTCCTGAAGCCCTGAGAAAATTAAACAGTACTACAGAGAAGCACTGTTAAGTTGCTTATCCTGATATTATTTCCAACCCTTGTGGTAGACATTTGTAGTAATATGTTGCTTCCAACCTTTTTGGTACTTTCAGTAAATGATACAACAAACATATACACAGGGATTACTCTCCTTCTTGACATAGAAGAGCATAAAAATAAGATAGTAAAGCTTAGCATTCACTTCGGTTGTAGAAGTCGATGAGATGGTGTGGAGGGTTGAGAGTCAACTGCCCCGTAAGCTCACAAAGAGTGGCACTGTTGGTAAGCATGGTCCAATTGGAGAACAATTGTCACTGTGGCAAGCATTGGAGTCTCAGAAACTCAAGTCAGACCAGTGTTTCGTAGTCTCTTCCTGTTGCCTGGGGATCCAGATGTAGAAATCTAATCTAACTCTCCAGCCCCATGTCTGCCTGCATGTCACCATGCTTCCCACCATGATGATAATGGACTAAACCTCTGAGCTGTAAACCAGTCTCAATGAAAGGTTTTCCTTTATAAGAATTACCTGTAAGTATCTATGTCTGTCTTAGTCAGCTGTTAGTTGGGCCTCTCAGAGGACAGCCATATGGTGTAAGCACATCATAGCATCAGGAATAGTGTCAGGCCTTGGTGCCTTCCCATGAGATGGATCCCAAAATTTAGCCTTTCCCTCAGCGTCTTCTCCATTTTTGTCCCTGTAGTTCTTTAGACAGAAACAATTCTGGATCAGAATTTTTGACTGTGGGTTGGTATCCCCATCCCCTTCATTTGAGGCCCTGTCTATCTACTGGAGATGGATTCTTCAAATTCCCTCTCCCCACTGTTGGGCATTTCATCTAAGGCCACTACTAATGAGTCCTGAGTTGGGGGAAACACACCTAATCCTTGAGAGGCTTGAGGCCCCATGGAGGGGGGTCCTCTAGGAGACAGGGGAGAGGAGGAATGGGATGAAGAACTGTGGGAGGGGGATCCAGAGGGGGAAAAGGAAAAAAAAAAGAGAGGCAGAGAAAAAAGGAGGTGCTGTGGCTGTGATGTTACTTCACTGCAATAAAAACCTTTACAAGACACATAGAATGACCAAGGTATTATATTGTTTCCTTAAAGGCAGGTTAAACTTGACCAGTTCATGTACATAATAGGAAAGGAGACTAAATACATAGTCTAAAATGAACTCAAGGGTATTATTAGCTTTGCCATGATATCTGCCAACAGTCTTTGGGGAGTCAAGAAATATTTTAATATTTAAAACTTTAAATATAAAGTTTTATCACCCCGAGTCTTGTTTATTAAATTATCTGTTAACAGTGAATATTATTAATATTTTTTCAGTATCAGTAGAAATTTTAATGGCTTTCCTATCTTCTATTTTTCTTCCTCTCTTGTCCTCTCTTCTGATTCTCCTTTTCTTCCTGTCTTTCAATCCTCTTCCTTGTCTCCTATCCCTTTCTCTCATTTTTTCTCTCTCTTCTTGATATATTACTTGTTTCTTTTTTCTTCTCCAGCAATTTTCATTACTCAAATATATTTTTTGGATAACCTTTAAAAGTTGTATTTCCCTTGATTTCAACAGATTTTCTCTAATTCTGGCATACAAAGCATTGCTTGTTGATTAATTGTAAACATATGTGCACATACCCTTTCTAGACCAGGACAGCCTTTGTAAAGCATGGTCAATATTCTACCTCTTCTTGCAACCCTAGCTCAATAACAACGTTGAGAAATAGAGGACATATTAATGATATCATATGTTGTAGATACTTGGAAATTTAGACAAGTTTTCTAATTGCTTAAGTAAGTTAATGCTGTTCTTCATGACAACTTTTAAGAGGGATAAACTGGATTTCTATAAACTAGAAAAGCCATGTTATTTTCAGCAGTTTCTAGTTCACATGTGTATGAAGGGTGATCATACAGCCACAAGGTGCTTTAAGATTTCTATCCCTGGGAAAAGAAGATGAAAATAAGCTACTATACACCCTTATTTATCTTACTAGTTAGAATCATGGATCTCTAATCTGTATATGTTTGCTCTCCGGGAGGACTTGGATTTTTTTCATGTCACCTTTGAGTCAGGACAGTTTCCAGAGTTATAATTATCTTTCTCACATTTCTGAAGACAAGTAAATTCCATGGATATATAGAGAGGGAAGCTAGTTTTGAACTCAAAGTGAAGATATAAAATGTTGGACCCCTCAGTGACAAAAACAAATCAACAAAACTGGGAAAAAAAACCCAATACTTAGTGATCACATTCAAGGATTAAAATTTCTTTGTGATTATATAAATTACAGGTTAGGGAAAACTCATTGGCAATTTTTTGGGAATATTGAGAATTTCGTGGTTATCCTGAAGAATAAAAAGTGTTATATGGTAATTAAATGATCTTAAGCAACACTTAAGCAATAATGGATGACTAAAATGCACATTATCATGACACTGTGACTTTGAGTTCTATAGTTAACACAAGATCAGAAAAATGAATGATCTACTAAAGATTGTACAACAATGACCAGTAGTCATTCTTGTGGTAATAATAACCTATATAAATAAAAGATCCATTTGCTGTCTATTCTAGCAAGGTGAAGGAAATTGAGGAAATGTTCAAATTATATGTAAAGATATTGAAAAGTCAAAAACAATAACAAAATAGGGCTTTCTACTTGGATTAAAAAAATCAAAGTCTCTATAGAAATTTTAGAGTATGAATTTCATATCTATTAATCAATACTTATGCTCATTATTCAATAAATACCTGAGCTTATAATTTTCAGTACGATCTCTAGTCTTCCAAGAACCTGTCAATCAGATGAGATTTGAATTTTTGAGTGTTACATGAAGTAGCCACAAAGACTTAGAAAATTTGTTATGACAAAAGCAATGAAGTTAATTAGTAATAAAGTAAGAATTTAAACTTATCACTAGCTAATTATTTGCCTAATATTCTTATCTTAGAAAAAACCCTGTTAGCAATATCCTGTTAACACAAACTATTAATAATTCTTCATTAGTTGCTAATCATCAACAGCAAAACACAAGAAGATTCTGAAATTGAACTAAATGTGCTATTCAGACATGGAGGTATATGCCTGTAACACCATATATAGAGGCCAGGACGACTGTGAGTTTGAGGCCAGTCTGGAACTGCTTATAGAGATACATCTCAATAAGAAGGATAATTACTAAAAATGAAACAGAAGCAAAACGAATTATAAACCATTCTGGATTATATAGAGCAGATGACTTACCTGGGATTTATATCATCTAGGGTTTTATCTCTAGCATACAGCATTCCCTGAAATATTGAGCGTGTGTTGCCTCAGATACTCATATCTATTGCTGCAAACACTAGTTAAGTCTCTCTGAAAACACAAAGACACACTCAAAGTTTAATTCTCAGTCTCATCAAGATGATACTTACAAACGACCACAGTGATAGAGCCTCAACAGTTGAGCATCACGAATACATCTCAAAAGAAGTAGCTTAGTGATTGTCTTACTACTAGGAAGTTTGTTGAGCCAAACAGAATATCTATGACATATGTTGCTACTTCTAGATCATCCCTTATTTCCAAGAATGACTAACAGTATTCCATTATACCAGTTTCTTTTCCTATGATGTTGAACTATAAACTTAAGGCTATTAATAGGTAGTGTGATGGAGTTGGGAAAAACAAAACCAAGAGTGTGCATGTACGAGTAGGTTAATATGTCAGAGAAATATAAATCAGGAATCCAGTGACTTATTTGAGAGCCCATTAAGATCTTTTAAAATAGCAAAATGCAGATGAGTCATAGAATACAACTGGAGACCAATTGTTTGCTAAGTAAATATAACACTAAAATGTTGGCTCATGAGACAATACCAATGAGTGAGCTTCTTCAGTAAGATTGTAGGACTTCTATAAGTGATATAGATTGTGACACATTTTTAGACAACATGGACGTTGGAGGATTATATATTATATTTTATAACAGAAGAACAGAGCAAAAGTCTTGGTATGCGACAATGATAGACTGAACCGATAAAGAAGAATTGATCAGAAATCAGAAAGGATGTTTAAAGGGTGTGTGGGAGTTCACAACAGGGTTTTCTGAAGGAAGTGAAAAATACACTATTTCAAGGAACTCCTTAAAAATCAGGATAAAAGAGTTTAATGCTCCAGGAAGTCCCTGAAACTGACTAGATGTATCAGTCTCCTCCCTCCACAATAAGTGTATAATGTTATAGAATATTGCAAGACTCATTCTAACCAGCCAAACTGAAAGGAAGAGACAGCCCTGAGAACCACGTGGAAGCTGAGATCAACTGCTAAGCTCACTGCAGGCTGTGCACTGTACGCAAGGTTTCTAAGTAGTCAGTCACACTAGGGTGAGCTCTTAGTAATGCAGTGTAATTTGGGCCTTTGTGCTTCTATACCAAACCTTCCCCTATACTCCTGTAAGTAACTTTGATAATGCTCATTGATACCCAAACCAAATAAGTCAATGAAACATACTAAAAAACTATAAAATCTATGCAGGTAGTCAAATATGCTGATGATTCTTGGTTTAGAAGTTCAGCCATTATAGAAATACTAGAAGTTATGATTTCTGCCTAAAATCATTCAAAGACCCAGTGGCTTTACACAAATGAAAGAATGAACATTTCAATAGCATTTTTAGTTGAAGATATGCTTAAAAAGATACATATATTCTCAATATTATGAAAATTACAAAAATTAAATTTTCCTAAATTATTTTCTGTAGGAAACTTTCCTGCTATTAATATTTTAATTTTGATTACACTCATATACTGACTTATAGGTGAGGGTGACCGACATTATACATTCTTCTTTATTTTACTTTTTAGTTCAGGTCTTTTTAGTATAAAGCTTATTGCTATATAAAATTAATTAGTTTGAAGTCTGTGTGTTTTGTCTAAAGAACACAGCCAGTTGTACAAGAATATGCAGAAAGGAAACACATATTACAAGATGTGAATTGTCTGTGTGCTTAATATAATCATGCGAAGTATAATGGTTCCCTGAAAATGGCAGGAACATGCTGCAGGCTTAAATTTGTGCTGGGTATTTTTAGTAGGCTATCATCTATATTCCTTTAAGAAGAATCATGTATTCTACATGATAACTTAATCACTTTTAGTTAGATGGAAATGAGGACACAGCTCAGAAGATGCTTGTGAGAAATATATGAAGTTATGGTGTTTTCCTCAGAACCAGAGTTAGATCTATATTTAATGAGTTTATAAAACCCACTTTTAGTGTAATTAGGGGTTTATTGAGAGTAGAACCTATTCTTGTCTCTACCACATAAGAATTCCACTATCTTCATGGGATTATTAGAATGCTAATAGGTTCAGTACTCATCAAAGTGAAATATTTGTAAGTATAAATAATGTTTTTTTCATAAAGTTGTGCATCATTTTATTGACATTTATAAGAAGACCACCTTTTAAACAGAAAAAATAAAATAAGTGCTAAAGATTTAAAAAAATTAAGGTTTTCTGATTATAAAAATTCAATCTATTATGTGTAATTAAAATATAAAAGGGGTACAGGATGAAAGCGAATATACCAGTTTCATTAATCAAAACAATTGTCAACACAACAATTTTATTTGCTTGATGTGTATATTTTGGCATTATTTTTAAACTCTAAGCTCTACTAAGATGTATTCCAGGGTATACATTGTCTGCATTTTCATAGTAGACCATTTTTATATTTTAAAGCAGTATTATCTACATCTACATAGCGTCTATATTTATTGTTCATTAAAAACAGATATGCTCTCTATTTAGTTTGGCTAAGGGTTTATCTATGTTGTTGATTTTCTCAAATAACCAGTTCCTGGTTTTGTTGATTCTTTGTATAGTTCTTCTTGTTTCTACTTGGTTGATTTCAGCCCTCAGTTTGATTATTTCCTGCCTTCTACTCCTCTTAGGTGTATTTGCTTCTTTTTGTTCTAGAGCTTTCAGATGTGCTGTTAAGCAGCTAGCTCTCTCCAGTTTCTTTATGGAGGCACTCAGAGCTATGAGTTTTCCTCTTAGCAGTATTTGCATTGTGTCCCGTAAGTTTGAGTATGTTGTGCCTTCATTTTTGTTAAATTCTAGAAAGTCTTTAATTTCTTTTTTTATTTAATTTCTTCCCCAAACATGAAAAATGCCAGAGGACAGATAAACTATGGCCATCAGTATTTAAATTAATAGTGATGAAGAGAAAATATGAGTACTTCATATTCATGAATACCATCATTATTCATAACAGAATATTGCTTTGAAAATCTTTCTCATTTATGAAACATGGTTTGGACATTTGTCCCATCTAAAACTGGTATTGAATTCTTGTCCTTACAGTGTTTTAAGGAGGTGAGATTACAGGGAAGGGATAGGGGCATGAAAACTCTACTGTCCTGTATAGAAATAATTTCTCCATCACACCTGTTTGGCTCTCATGGTACGTCTTCCAACTTTCACTTCTTCATGACAAAGAAAGAAGACTCTCTCCAGAAGTTGTCGTCATTGCTTTAGACTTTCCAGCTTCCAGACTAGTGAGAAAATGTTTTTTATTCATTATAAATTATCCAGTCTGAGATATTGTAACCTACAACAAAAATAGACATAGTGGCTTAGTAACTAGTAACTTAGTAACTTAGTAACCCTGTTATGGTGAAAAGAAACCGTGATAAAAGCAACTCTCATTTTTTAAAAATCACTTAATTGGGTGCTTTGCTCATAATTTCAGAGTTTAGTCTATTATCTTAAGGGTGAGAAGCATGTCCATAGGAATGCCAGGCATGGATTCGGAGAAGTAGTTGACAGCTACCGGCAGAGAGAGACACTGGGCTTGGCATGCACTTTTGACACCGCAAAGCCCATCTCCAGTGACACTTCTTCCAACAGGTTCACACCCACTAATCCTTTCAATCCTTTCAAATAGTGACACTCTCCAGAGACGTAGCATTCAAAAATATTCAAACCACCACAGATAGTTATCAGAATGGAAAAAAACGAGCTAACCTGCATATTTTAAAACTCATAAATATGAATGGATAAACCTTCAACTCAACATCAATATGCAATCACATTTTTTTTTCTTTTTAATGGTACATGAACATGTATGTGGGTTGAGTATGTTTTGAATGTCTGAATATGTTATCAAAATATACTTCATTAACCTTCATTTAAAAAAAATTAAAACATGCTCTTGGGTGTTTATCTGCATGCATATCTTTATGTCTACCTGAGGGGGACAAGGGAGTCAGATTCTTTAGAAATGGTGTACAGATGTTTGTGAGCTGTTGAGAATCAAATCTAGTTCCTCAGTAGGGTCAACCAGTATTTTTAAACAATGAGCCATCTTTCCACATCTGATTATATTTTTGGTGGAAGCTGATAGTTATAACTGGATTTCAAAGATTGGTTTGATGATAGTTTATTTCTAGTTTGCATTATATCATTTTTAACTAAGAAAAAACCCCTATGATTCTTCAAAAGAAATTGTTCAATATAGTCACAAAAATGTTGGAAGAACAAATGGCACTCATTAACAAATTATTGTTCAGTATCCCTATAAGATGAAAGAAAATCCCATTTTCCTGTTGTATAGTCATAGAAAAATAGCTTTGATAACTTGTCTTGATTAATTAGCATCCAAAATATCAGACTCTTACAATTCTCAGTATAAAAATGATTTACCAAGTTAGAGTTATTACTAACAGTATTAAGTATAAACATAGACATTCTGTATGCCAATTAATGATGCATCTTAATGTTTTCTTAATTATATGTCTTAATTATGCAATTTCATGTATGGTACTTATACTAATTAAATAATTGCAACATGTAACTAGATGTAGCTGCTATGTAAAAAAATCTCAAGGTATTTTAAGCAGTACAGAAACAGAATAATTGCTTTCATTCTTTGCTTAAGTAAAACTGTCAGCCATCTACCTGATGTACACACCAATCAATGCCTTTGAAAAGTGTGTTGATTTATGACTTTTAAAATTCTGATTATGAAAATTCAAGTAATTGTTATCTAATTCCATGTGATATTTGGACCACTATGAGTCATTGCTCTTTGCCTCCAGAATAAATTATTCTTTCTTTTGAGCAGAACCATTTTTGTTTTTAAATTCAGGATATAATACATGTTTTCAAACCAATTTTTTCATTCATATTTATTGCAAATTCTAAAATTCTGGAAGAAAGATACAGCTGGCTAACTATTCTCTTTAAAATATGGTAATGCTTTAAACTCTCTGGAAAGTTAAAACGTAATGATTTGGACTCTAACTTAATATCACAAAGTTATGTGATTATATATATGTAATGCAGTTATAATTTGTGAGTATTTTAATCTGATAGAAGAGATAAAGTGATGTTGTATCAGTTAACTAAAAAACCCAATTCTCTATGACATAAAAGAAAAACTAACTTGATTTCAAGATGCATCTCCACCAAAAGCTAGACCCATTGCACAGTATAAGGAAAACAGAGTTTATTTAATACAGCACATCCATTACTTTCAAGTGGTGATAACAGCGGACGCCGTAGAAATGAATTATTTCTATGTCTGGCTGCAGTAACTGATGAGTAGGATGTATGTAACCGTCTCTAGGAGAATACACAACAAAATGCAAATGTCTTTCTCTTTACATATTTACACTTGCCTGGAGCACATTTCCTTTGTGATTAATTGTGATTTGAGTCATTATATAATTGAGGAAAAGAAGAACGTGAAAGAGATAATTCTGAATGTAAGCATTAAGCATTGGTGTGTTGTCGGAGGTGATGAGATAGGTGAGGTTTTCATCAACATTGTAGACTTGGTGAGAGCCTGTATTTCCTTTTAAGGCAGACAGTAGATAATGGCCAACAGTTACTTTGAGCTGATAGACAATTATCTTGCCTATCATGAATAATCAGCTTGGGTTATTGCACAACTGTGCATTCACAACCTGCACACTCTGCCTAAAGCAACAAGTACATGTGATGATATTGCTATTATTTCTAACATTCGCTGTAATTAAGGCTTAAGGGTGGAGATAAATATATGAGTAGCTACCTCAGAAGGACAATTTAAAGCTTGCTTTTATGTCTGCACTAATCCTGTCCCAACTTAGTTTCTCAGGGAATTGCTAGAGTATTGAATTACTTTGCCTCTGAAATTAACCCTAACGGGCTGCACAGTTCTTGGGCAGTACTAAGTTGTAGCTTATTAACGTGGAAAGACGTCCATGGAAACAACCAATTTGCAAATAAAACACTGATGAATGAGGCAATAAAATGGTAAGAAAGGCCACTTCCTTTCCATGGGGAGACACTCAAAGCTGAGTATGCAGAAGTTTTATGGTAATATAAAATCAGTTCAGGCAAAGTATCCAGTTTTATAACCTAACAAATTGGTGCCAAGTTATTTCAGCAGTCTAACACCAGAAAAAACGTTAGTACTCTTCAAGGTACATCTGTTTAGATGTAAAGTCAGAAATCATTAAAAATGTATTCAACATAAGATAATTAGTGCCAATGGTATCAGCACCGATATACGCAAATTATGATTCTCATAAACGATTACTGTTTTGAATAAAATTTGTCCCCATACTAGATATTTGAATATTTGTTTATGCATTTTTGACTGACACACAGACAGTAGATTTTTTGCTAGAAAACCCAAGATCAAAGAAATTTTTTTTATCATTCTGTGTACACAGAAAGAGGAAGAAAAGATTTAGTAAAAAATTCATGTTACTATCACTGACTCTCAAAATAGGATTTAGAATTTAACTTAATTGTAAGATTGAATGAGCCTAAGGAAATCAGCAGAAATCAGATTATATGGCTATTGATTTAAAAGTGATTTATCTAGTGGTAATAGTTGATTTTGATTATTCTGGACTTTGTCATTTGTTAATAAGAGACAGTAAAAGAAGCCTGTGGAGCAACACTTTAAATAACTACAACTAATGAAAGTAGTATTGTTTAAAATAGGTTTTAAAGATTATATTCAATTAGTACATTTGATTGCAGTGGAAAACAAATCTAATACATGGTAAGGATGAGAAAATATTTTTGAAGCTTTTATCATTGTACTAGTACTAATAATTACACGGGAGATGTTTTTGTTGTTGTTGTTGTTGCTTTTTGCTGTTATGTTGCTTTGTTTTACTTTTGTTTGTTGAGGCAAGGCCTTACTTTTATCCTATGCTGTACTATAACCTGTTTATAACATAGGCTAATCTCGAATTCTCCTGCTTCAACTCCCAGGACACTAGATTATAGGTATGTGCTGTTGTGTAGCAGACTTTTCCCCAGAAAATACAAAACATATATATCTACTCACACTAAATAGGGAACGAAATCCCGAACAAAGGTTGCATAACACCAAAGTCTGCCTTGGTGATCCAGTGAGTTTTATTGTGTTTGTTTTTTTTACCAGAATATGGGTGAAAACTTACTTCCAGGACCAGAAATGCCTCAAAGACAGCTGCCTTTCCAAACCCAAGCATGGGGAACAGCTCACCAAAATGGGAAACTTGGAGTATATTGCACAATCTAAAGGCAGCTCAATAGAGTTCTAGAGGACTCAGTTGGTCTGAGCATCCTCTAAGCAGCTCCATTTGTCTTTTTACTTCCATTCATGTCAGTTGGCTTCTGCTTCTTTCAGACAAGCTGTGCTTGTCTGAGAATCTTCTTTACAACTTGGCTTGTTGAGGGCAATTCTCAGCAGTTTTCCCTGTTTATAGGGTAGTGGGGAGGGAGGAAGCTAGCGATCCATTTGAGTGACTTTCTTCAGATTGTTTTGAGTTGGTTACTTCCTGTCTTATTGAACTGCCCTTCAGGTTAGAATGTTTCAATCTCTAAAGAAACACACAGCATGGGCCACTATGCTCAACTAGAGATTTTATTTTGAAAAAATTACATAGGCCCTTTTTCAGAAGATGAAGTGAGCAATAGTTACTCTAAAATTATAGTATAGACTCATACAGGTAAATTTTATAATAACAACGATGACTCTTTTGACTGATAAAGGAATGTTTAATTTATATTGATAGTAAAATATTGTGGAATTGGGTGTGCAATGTGACATGAAGAAGAAGTATTTAGCAGGCAGGAAAGCTATGAGGGCAGGACATTTTGATATGCGACAAAAAGCTATAGGATTTGACATTTACCCTCTTGAGTTTTAGTTCTGCTTTTTCCAATTTTCCCTCAGTTTAGCCCCATTCCTTCCTTACAGAATGAAATGTCTACTATATGCCAATATGTATTGGAAGTATATGATTTGCTTTTTTATTTCCCATGGCTTAAAATTAAAAGACTCCTCTTAATCTCAGAAGGAACTTACTTTAACAAATGTTGAAACTCAACTAATACCTAAATTTTTAAAAATTAAAACATTATAAATCTTTGTGAATTTTATGAGTTTTTCTGGGGTTTAATGAATCAGTAAGAAAAAACTGCTTTTACTTTCCTTTAAAACTTCAATATCAAAACAGCAGTTTATTTCTAAAATCTTTGTATGTATGCATGTATGTATGTATCATTGCTATAAGCAGCTTAGTCTGTGTATGTTACTTTTATGTATGATTTCTGGGCTGACCATTTGATATTGGATAATCAACCAGTTGGTGTGCTCTTCCATTTAGGGTCCTATTTTTCCTATTAAGCTTTCTGGGGTTGTCTGTAGTTTTTTGGGTGGGGTCATGCACGTGGGCTACCCTTATTCAATTTAAAATGTCTATTTGTGTCATTCTTGTTCAGCGCAGTGATGTAGGTGAGATGTTATGGCTATAGCATCTGAAATTACTATGAGACACAATCTCACCACAAACTCCCTGATCCCATTGCCTCTTTCTTATAGGAGAGAATATTTAAGTCCTTGGACAGAAGATCCACAACACAAGTAATGGCCACTCACGATGCAAGAGCTTAGATGAGACAACTTAGAAACATAGAACTTAGTACTTTAGGCAAATGTGTCTTATTTATTCCCTCCTGGTAGTAATTCTTCTGCTAAGTCATTTGATGTGTACCAAATTAAGACTTCAAAAGGACCACAGTTCACAATACTCTATTTAAATCATAAATCAGAAGAATTGCACAAAGATAACACCCAGTAGGAGGATATATTATGTGGCAAACAGTGATTAAAGATTATCTCTTACTGAATTGAATGAGTAGGGGATCTAATTGTTAGGTTGAATTAAAAGATCTCAGATTTAGAAGAAAAAAACAGTTAGAAATATGTTGCTTCTAAAGACATATCTTAATGTGACTTTCATCTTATTCTGAAAAATTTTAATATAAGCAATAATTATTATAAAACACCATGGTGTTCCATATTTTTCTCAAAACTATCCTAATTATAGTGCAAAAAATGGAACATTATTCACTTTCTATCATCATGATAAAATGTGACAGCCAAGGGCTATTCAAAGCCAGATAGAAGCTTTTACTCCTGTTTTTAGCTACACTTTAGTTTTATTGCAAACCAAATAAATTTCATCATGTCTGATTTCAAAAAAGAAATATTTCTTCTCTCCTAACTTGACAACCATTAATGAAGTTTGTTGTGACAGAACATGGTTTATTTAGCTTATATTGTCACTATTTTTTGAAGAAATACGAAAGTATAGACAAACTATATTCATCCCTCATATACCAACTAGACTAAGATATAAAGTACTACAATGTCTCATGCTTTATTCCATATGTCATGTTTTCTTTTTCTACACATTTTTCATTTTACAAAGGAAATTATTATCCTACATTTTAAAATCTCTAAATATTTTCCAACTCCCTGTGCAGATATACCTGTAGACATTTTGTACTGTATGCTTTAAAGTTAAAAGTGAAAATAAACAGCTGCATGCAGGCTGTGTTTTCAGAGTGACTTTAACACTTTTGACTGCATCCAGAATGTAAGTTATAATCATCACTAGTTACGAATAATCCATTATAATAATGTACCCTGGCATTAGCAACTCCTCCAGCAAGGAGTATTTTGGTTTCTGCCATTTTTTATCCGTTTCTAAACAAGGTAGCTGTAATACTGCCATACATGTCTTCTTGCATACAAACATACAGATTTCTGTTTGACCTCAGGTAAGTAAATAATATTTATCTTTAAAAAAGTTTACATTTGCCTTCACTAAATAAATTAACATGTATATTTCCTTAGGACTCCTCAGTAATACCTTGCAGATTAATAAACATTCTAAACACCAAGTAGTTCCTATATATAAGAAATATATTCTCTTGTTTATTTTCTTATTTTTCTCTTTTATTTATTTGCAGTGTATAGATTTAACATTTAGAGATGCCATTATATTTTTCTTTTGAACCTTGTCCAAATTGCGATCTAAATCAATATTTAAAATATTATACATAAACTTTAATTTTCATTTGATATATTTAAACTCTGAGTTTTCTCCTAATTAATTTTGTTTTACTTAAAGGAGCTAAACAAAATGTATCAGACTATTCAATCCTCATTTTCAAATTGGTTTACCAAGATCACTTATATTACTTATTTCAAACAAATTATAGATTGAGTCTCCACTCACTTAGCCGTTTGCTTACTTAAAAGTAATACAACACATCCAGTTCAATAATGTCTTGACAATGAGCTGAAATGTTATGCAATGAGGTTATGCATCCATATTGTCCAGTTTCCTATCTATTCTCTACTTATCTATTTCTACTGTGTGAAACTTGGCATGTTATCCAAAAACCTGTAGTCTCTGTTAGTTCATACCATGAAATTATAGTGTTTATTTGTGCGTTGTGGAGAATGAGTGAGATTTTAAGCATAAAACATTTTGAAATAGTGTTGGCAGATAACAGGTCCCACTTCTGTTTAAATATCAACACTGCTCTTGTTACAGTAGATTTTAACATCTATTATCTCAATATAATTTTTTTAGTGAATTTTCCAGTTCTATTACCAAGGAACACTTAAAATGGAATTCCATTAATTTTATAAATAATTTGAAAGAAGTGGAGCAAATTGCATTGGGTAGTTCCATCTGATTATGGTATACCTTCACTCTTTTCCTTTATATCCTGCTCAGAGGAGTAATTTGTATTCTTAATATAAATCTTCCTCTGTAAAAGGCCATGCAATAACAAATATACAATGTTCTGCGATTTAAGTAGATTAAAAAGTCCCCCAAACACGAATGGCTCTTTGACTTTCACTTTAAATTCCTTTCTATAGTGATGTCATCATTTAGGACTGGAACTCCTGAAGGATTCCTAAGGAAGCTCTAGTTTCTGACTCGGGCACTGATTATATTTGGGACAGTACTGATAAAGCATCATCATTGATGATGATACAAGCAGATTATCTGTAATTTCAGGTCTAGGAAAAATAACAATTTTTAAAGCCTCTTATGCAGAACACAAAATGAACATTTGAACACTTCTTTAATGTCTAAATTCATCTTTAAAATGGGAAACATTCCTAAGTGAGAAAAAAAGCGGTACCACATATTACCCTTTTAGAGCGGCTGCACAGAATTTCCCCTAGTGGTTCTTAAATTCTTTTCCATTTTCTTTTATTTTAACCATTTTCTGTTAAATCACTAATCACCTAATTTCCAAAAGCCACAGTCAATACTAAAGCCATTTACTTGTCTGATAGTTTGAGCATCATATGCCACATTGCATAAGTATATACGCCAATATCATCAAAATCTTAATGAAACTCAATTAATTCTTCTGTGCTGTGGCTTTTCAGGTATCTTGTCTCTTTATTATAGAAGTCAAGCTCATTTGCTAAGCCTTTTATAAGTTTGAACTAAGGCAATGGATATTTACCTAATAGATCTTTTATCAGAGTCCTGGGAAAATGAATTCTTTTCTCTACATTGATAATTTTCTCCTAGTCTTCATATAAATTCTTCTTTATTTATTTGTTGTGCAAAATAAAAGATAAACTGCAATTCTATAATTTTGAAAACTATTATATTTACATGAAACTATGCAAAACAAATAACATTGATGAAGCATAAGTTAGATTAATAAAAATTATTACATACAGCTCTTTCTTATTTCCACGAAATGTTTAAATTATGGCAATGATAAATATCAACACTAAAAAAGACAATTATTAAACATGAGGAAGTACTGTGGAGTCACATATAGTCCCTTGTATCTGTCAAAATTAAATAAGAGTGGATAGGTCATCAGAAAGCCAGGAAATGCTTTTTAAACATCTCTAGAATTGAATGTAAGAGAAAACTCAACATGAATTAGAGAAAAATAAGAGTAGAGCATATGACTCAGTATTTTTCCTATTGTGAATGTGGATTTGAAAAGAATAGACCACAATCTTAAGTAGCTAACATTTGGAAGGAGAAAAAGAATTCTGCAATGGTTTCGAAAATAATAATAATAATAATAATAATAATAATAATAATAATAATAATAATAATAATAATAAAAGGATACTATGGAGGCAGAGCTTGAAAACAGAATTTCCTTACACACTCAGAGAAATAGACACATGCATCAGGTTAGGGATTACTTACAAACACTGACCATGTGAAGTTTACAAGAACTTGTTTCTGGTTTATATATGAATGACATGATTCATATTTCAACCTTACTATTATATATATTCCAGAGAAATCTTGACAAAACTCTTTTATCTCATTATAACATAACTCTGAGTTCTAAATAGACAGTAAAAGCTTTTCACAGCATAAATTATAAATAGAAGTCTTACTTACACTCATTTTATAATTTTCAGGCCAATTTTTTTTATCCGAGTTCACCAGAATATCATGATATGATTTTCTAATATTGAGAAATTATGAAGAGTAATTTAGAAAAGCTCTAGCTCTCAAAAATTGAATGTAAGTGAAAACTCAACATACCACAACCATTAGAATATAAAGAAAGTGGTTCAAGAGGTGAGTTTAAAGCTATAAAAACCTACATTAAAAGTTAGAGATATCAAATACATGAGTTAACGTTGCCCCACAATGTAAAATGCAAAGACACTACAAACAAATAGATGGAAAAAAAGCATTAAATGCCAGGACATAACTTAATAACATGAAAGCAAAAAGAATAAAATGTCAATAGCAGCTGGGAAAAGGAGAGTCAGTTTTCCTTGAGAGTGTAGGCCTGGGTGGATTTGTCACTCTCTAGTGAAGACGACACTTCAGAGAGGGGATGACCAGCATAACATGGAATTATGGGTATTTAAAGCCAGAGGACAGATTTGGGGTGGTTAGGACTATGGCTATGTGGTGTGAGGCAGCAAGATGAATATGATAAAAATATGTTGTACAAAAGCATAAAAGAAGCAATAAAATGAGAAAATAATAAAAAAATCAATGAAATACTGGTTCTTTCAAATATTAAATAAGATTTATCAGCAATAATTAAAGGCGAGAATGGAGCCACCAGAGGAGAAATTTATGATATTCAGATGACAATTAAGACATGCCTTGGGTGGTAGCTAATCTTGATTGACAATTTGCTTACAATTTTTTTCTTTCTGTTTTTAAATTTTGATGTTGCAGTTATTATTATCAATTATGTTTACTTCCTCCAACCCCTACCCTATGCCCAGCCCCACTCTTCTTCAAATGCATGTCCTCTTCTTTCTTTAACTTATTGATTGCATATATGTATATACAAACATATTACCAAATATAACCTGATCAGTCCATATAACATTACTTGTCCGGATGCTTTAAGAGATGACATTTGACATCGGTCAGTTGATGTGCTCTTCCCTGGAGAATATTATTGCCCAAGATCTCAGCTTTCTTCGGCTGCCAATAATTATTTCTGTATGGTGGAGGCTTCATGGACTTCACCAACTTCTTTAGATACAGTCTTACAGTAAACTCCCTAATTCTCTGGTGCTTGCTATATTTCTAGTTCCCCTTCCTCAGTGTTCACTGATTCTTAGGAGCAGAAGTGATTAATACATTTGGACTGGGTTTCACAACTCTGCATTTTGGTTGGTTGAGATTTTCTGTAGTGGTCTCTGTGTTGTTAAGTGAAGTTTCCTTGATGAGAGTTGAAGAATAAATTTATTTAGACTACTATGTGTATGTACACACATATACATGTACACATGCACATATATACACATGCAACATACAGGTATATATGCATATATGTATATGTACATATGTGTATATGCATATATGCATATACATACACATAAAAATCCCTAACAACAAACTATAAGATGTGTGTGTATATGTATATATACATATATATGTAATATATTGTAGTCTGTTTTTAGAAATTATTCTAGTTTAATATGAATACAAAAACAATATATAATTTTATGCATAAACATTATATATCTATATATAATATTATATATAATAAAGTATAGATTTTTCTTAGAAATATTCTAATTTAGTAAATTAATGTGGCTTCTACTCCAATAACCATGACTTCCCTAATATTGAGAAGTTAAGTGGTGTTCTGTATCAAGAATCATTTCTATGGCTCTCTTTTGAACACAGCTATTGGCCTGCTATTGGGCTTTAATAGAAATTGAACTTCTGACATTTGACTTGTGCTGTCCTTCATGATCTGGGTATTATCTGATGAACTAAATTGTAAAGCAGGATTCCAAAGCAGTGATCCATTACCAAATGGAAGAGACACAATTTGTGAGCGGGCACAAACAGTTCCTGAAGTATATGCAAGTTACAGAAAGAAGTTGCCCCAATCCTTATGATTTCCATTCCTGTTACACTGCCTTCTTCTCCCAAGTGTGAACTTATAGCATTGTCTAATATTCCCTGTGATAAATGAGGAAGAGAAAACCAGGGTCTGACTTACTAATAGTTCTGTCCACTAAGTAGAAATAAACAAAAATGTAGAACTGTACCATTTTCTGGTACAATGCTGAAGGGCATCAATGAAGGGAAATCCTCACAGTGGACAGAGTATATATGCTCATACATTCTGTTTAGAAGAATAAATAGACAGAAGTATACTTGTTCACTGATTCATGGGGTGTAGCTAGTGGATTGGATTGATGTAAGGGAGATAGAAAAAGCATGATTAGAAAATTCTTGTGAAAGATATCTGGGGAAGAAGTATGTGCATAGATATCTCCCGCTGGGTGAAGGATGTAAAGGCACTTGTATTCCATATTAATGCTCATTAAAGATATCTTCAACAGAGGCGGAGCCTAGTAATGTGGAGGTGAGATTGCCTCTTCTGTAGATAGTCTCTTTTCGCAGCCTTCTCTGTCATTGCCCAGAGGGCCCATGAAAGCACCAGAAATAGCCACCGTAGCATAGACACATGTTATACATGGACTTGGTATCATGGACTTCTACTCTCCATGACTCATCTGGCTACAGTTTCTGCTGAGTGCCAAATCTGCCAACAGCAAAAACTATCACTTAACTCCTAACCCAACATGGTGCCATCTTCAAGGATTTACAGCCAGGAACTGGGTGGCAGATTGACTACATTGAACTTCTTTTTTCTGTAGAAAATACAACTCTTTTCCTTTACTGGTATACATATTTACTTATTCTAGTTATGGATTTAACTCTTCTTAAAGCAATGTTTCAGCAAAAATTATAATTCATGGACGGGCAGAATGTCCTATTCACCTATATAATTTGTACACAGTATTGCTTCTGAGCAGCAAAGTTACTTCACAGCTAGAGGAGTGGAACAGTAGAGCCACAATCATGAAATTTACTGGTCTTACCACAATACCACAATCAAGAAACATCTGCCCTAATAGAAGGATGGAATGGATATTTGAAGACACAGTTACAGTTCCAAATAGGTAACAGTAACCTTCTCTGTGGTCACTTTGGCCAATAATAAATACTTTCGTGACTACAAAATACAAATACAGGTAGATTAATTGTTTAGTTATATAAGACCTGTAATATGAACTCACATCAATGGTTTTCAAGCAATTCTTTTACACATAAAAGCAAGGAATATGAAGTCAATAATGTCCTAATACTAAAAATTATTATGGACATAAATATATAATTAAAAATAAATCTCCTTAATTCATGCTGATGCAGAAGTTCATAACAAACAAAATACTTTCAAACAGAATTCAGTTATATAACAAAAAGGCATTGACTGTGGCCATGTGGGCTTCATTACATAAATGCAAGGTTTAATATATATTATTAAACATAATGCATCATGTTTATGAATTAAAGATATAAATAACATGATCATTTCAGCGGATTCAGAAAATATCTTTGGCAAAATCTAACATGATAAAAATAAAACTGTAGATTCTGTGAATAGAAGGAATATACTTCATCATCATAAAGACTATATATAGCAGACCTAAGACAAAATTCTTCTAAATGAAGTAAAGCTTGAAAATTTCTTCTAAAATTGGGCACAAGTAAAGATTTTCCACTTTCTCAAATTTGTGCAATATAGTATTTGAAATGTAAGTGAGAAAAGACAGGGAACAGAAGGAAATAGAAGAAATTAAAACAAGAAAGGAAAATTCTAATTATTACTCTTTGCAAATGATATGAACCCATACGGCATGTCCTAATGTCTGCACTGGAAAACACCTATATTCTCATGACCACATTTAGCAAATATAATGATATATAATTAAAAGAATATATCTGTAGCTTTTCTATACACCACAAACAAGCATAGCAAAAAATAATTTAAAAGGCAATTAACAAGTTCATGCACAGAAAAAGAGAAATGCTGGAAATAACACAACAGATCATTTCAAATTATACTACAAAGCCATACTAACAAAGACAGCATGGTACTGGCACAAAGCAATGTATATATTGATCAGTGGAATAAAGGACCTAGAATTAATACACAGAGATAGGGCATCTGACTTCTAACAAAATAGGCAAAACCATGTATTAGAAAAAAAAAAAAAAACACTCTCAAATAAATGGTGCTTGGAAATTGGATAACAACACATAGAAGAATGAAGCTAAATGCTCATAAAGCTAGAGGCTCATCATAAAGTTAGAGGCTCATCATCCACCCTGTACAAAATTCAGAATGAATCAAAGCAATGGAATGCATGAAAATCTGTAACTGATAAAAGGAAAGTACAGAGATATCATATCAAGTTATGAATATGGGTGAGAACATGATAAAACATAACTAGGACTCTTCAGGAAATATTCAAAGAATTGGTAAGTGGGATTACACAAAACCAAAACACTTCTGCACATCCAAGGAAAACAGGAGAGTTCAAGGGTAGCCTACAGGATGGAAAACAAGCTTTGATAGATATACATTTGTCAAGGGATGGATGTCAAAATTTGCAGATAAAACCAAAACAGTAAATAACCAAAAGCTGGACCATACAATCGTCAAATGGGCTAAAGACATGAGCAGATAGTTCTCGAAAGATAAAAACATGAACTACATAGATGAGAAGATTATAGGTAGGTAAAAGTAGTTACCATTAAAAAATGAGGAGCTGAGATCATATCTTCAGAACTCCTGGTGGCTAGGGTTGTTTGAAATTGCAGCCCCACTGTGGTAAGGTGGGAGAAGGAGATAGGAACATCCTAGGAAACCCAGGAGCCAATTAGCCTGTTATGTGCATCAGTAAAACAAAAGACTCAATTTAAAATCTTAGTAAGGTAGAAAGTGAGGACCAATACTCAGAATTGTCCTTTGAATGTGTGTCATGCATTCTCTCTCTCTCTCTCTCTCTCTCTCTCTCTCTCTCTCTCTCTCTCTCTTTCACAGAAAGAAAGAGAGAAAGTGGGTGTATGAGAGAAAGGAGGGGGGGAGAGACATTTAAAAATTAATTACAAATGGTCATGAATAAAATATTTAACATCCTTAGCAATCACTGAAACACAAATTAAAATAAAAACTTCAGTGAGATTTTGAATGACTATCATTAAGAGAATAATAGTTACAGATGCTAAATATGATGTGGGGTGAAAAGAAACCTTGTATAAGGTTGCTTATGTAAATGTGTCTAGCCACTAAGGAGATATAACAACATAAAATCTAAGAATCACTAAAAATGGAAGCTTTTCAAAATTAAAACCATATAGACTTTAGTTAATACACCAGGGAGAACTTTGTTATCTATCATTGAAATTCACAATGGTCAAGCTGTAGATTTAGTTCAGGTGTTCACTGAGACCTGGAAAGACAAAGAAAATATGGCATGTACACAATGAGATTCAGTTCAACTAAAGGAAATGAAACTATGTTGTTTAAAGTAAAATTGAAGCAACTGGAGTTTATGTTAAGTAAAAGAACCCAGTCTCAAATAGATAGGTATTACTTACTTTCTCTTGCTTTTAGCCCTAGGTGTTATAGAGATACATAAAACTGTACACATATGTATGTGTGTGTGTGTGTGTATATATATATATATATATATATATATACACACACACACATATATGTATATATATCCTTAATATGTATACATATATATGTACCTATGTAATACACATGTATACTATAAAGATACATAAAACTATATATACATGTTTATGTATGTTTACATGTTAATGTGTATACATATATGTACATATACACACATATGTATATGTGTGTATGTGTGTGTGTGCATGTGTGTGTGCGTGTGTGTTTGTCTCGTAAGCTAAGAGGAAGCTAGGAAGGACAGAGACTAGGAGGAGAGAAGAGGAAGAAAGGAGAGGGCATTGGACATGGAGGGCTGTATATAGTCCAAGAGTGTTGAAGAAAGCTTGCTTTAAGAAAGCGGGAAAAAAGGAGGTCCAGCAAAAGGCCCAAAGTGGGATCCAGCTCAAGGGGAGGCCCCCAGGCCCGACACTATTAATGAGGATAAGGAGTGCTCACATAAAGGAACCTATCATGACTGCCCTCTGAAAAACCCAACAAGCAGCTGAAAGAGTCAGATGCAGATATTTGCACCCAACCAACGGACAGAAGCTGCTGACTCTTGTGGTTGACTTAGCTGAAAGAAGCTGAGTAGGACGACCCTGTAGGAGGACAAGCAGTCTCAAGTAACCTGGACCCCGGAGATCTCTCAGATACTGGATCACCAACCAGGCAGCATACACCAGCTGATATGAGGCCCCCAGCACATATACAGCAGAGGATTACCGGGTCTATGTTCAGTTAGAGAAGATGCACCTAACCCTCAAGAGATTGGAGGCCTCAGGGAGTAAGGAGGTCTGGTGGGGGTGGGGGTGGGGACATCCTCGTGGAGACAGGGGCCCCGAGGAGGTATGGGATGTGGAACAGTCAAGGGATAGACTGGCAGGGGGATAAAATCTGGAGTGTAAAAAAATAAATGAAATTTTTAAAAAAGAATGAAAGCCAGGACTATGGGCAAGGACTTTTTGGCAGTGAAAACAAACATTCAGCTAAGAAACCAGTGTTGGAAAAGTCGCCCCTTATTAACCTCCAGACTTTAATTGGACTGATAAGATTTTCTTTTCTATAGTCTTGAATGGTATCATAGAAGACAGAGGCTTTTAAATGCCCTGTCTCTTTAGATATTAGGTTTTCAAAAATATTACATTTATTCAGTTGTTGTGTGTGTGTGAGCACGCGTACACCTGAGGTGCACATGCGGAGGTCAGAGGACAAGTTTCAGGAGCTCGTCTCTCCTTTCACTGTATGGGACTCACAGATCAAAACCAAATCCTTAAAACCAGATCCTTAAAGTAGGTGGCATTGTGCTCCTCACCAGGCCTGGATTTTAATCTTTTATGGAACAGATTATCAAGCCTTATTTCGTTTTTGTGACTGCATATTTGAAAGGGACTAGCTAGGCTTTCATTTTCGTGGTTGCATTTGAGCCAGACTGTTGTGGGTAAGCAAACCCCCAAGTTAAAATACCATTCCTATCACATGATCTCAAAGAAAAATTAAAATAAAATAGTTTCCAAAGGCAATGCCTGCCTCCATCAAAAGAGGTTTACCCCACTTCTGTGTGGCAGGATGGTTCTAATTTACATATTTTCATATCTAAGACCTAAAAGTAATTTCCCTTTCCCACACTTAGGAAAAAAAAAAAGTACCTTATCCTCAAAATAGAGAACAAATTAAAATGCCACAAATATTAAGGAAAAATTTACCCCAAAGAAACTTTGGTTTCATTAGCCTCAAAATATATCACCAATTGTAGGATTCTCTGAAAGGGAGATTGTCTTTTTCTCAACAAGTGTTCATGATTGTTTTAAGGTTTAGATTGTCTTCCATACTGAGGCTTCATTAGCTACATACAAGTGCAATCAGAGACTTTTATCAAAAGTATTCTGAAAACATCCACTGAAAACTACTGAGGAAAAGATGAAAAGAAACCCTTAAACAGAAGAACGCAAACAGCAAGGACTTCTGAAAGAACAGGAATCGTTTAGAGATTAAAGAGCTGCAAAGGTAGCTACTTCAGAGTATGAATACAGGAAAGAATGTTCATTGCTGGAATCAAGTGTGCTTTAACAAATAAATGGAAGCCAGTACCAATCACAGTTATTAGAAGCTTGATATAATCTCTTCATCCCAGGTTATCAGAACAATTTGATGCGACTCAGAAAGTAAAGACTAATGGGCATGCTTGCATAAAGACAGACAAATTAGTTAAGTAACCCTAGAAATTGATGATAAGATTTCTTTCATGGCATAATAACATTTTTCAATTCATCTATTCCTGTTCTGATTAATTAGCAGAATATTTAGAGTGGGTTCTGGCAGATTTACTGCTAATTAGTTGGCTCAAATTTGCTGCCGAGTACAGGATTTAGTGACAGCAGTTACGTGATATCATATTTATTAGAAGAATAAAGTCGTGGGATAAGGTTCCTTGTGTAAATGAATATTTTTTGAAAAAAGTTTCCGCTATTTTATTCTGTGTCCTGAAATATGAACAGGAACATGAACTTAAAATACAAATTGAGGTGTTTATTTTTTGTTTCAACTCAAAAAACTAAACTATACTTCTAATACAAATTACTTAAAGAATTTCTGTACTAGTATTTTCAATGATATTTTATGTAGGTGATTATAAATAGGCTTGTGTTAAATTTTTAATGAAATGATATTTCATGGTTAGTTTTGTTCTTTGAATTTGTGTATTTGCTGGTTGGTAGATAAAACTGAAGCTTCTGTGCATCTGAAATGCTGCATTGCTCTCCTGTTAACCTCTTTATTCCTCCATCTTGTCCGCTCGTTCAGTCTCAGACTGTGTTCAGACTTTCCTCACATCTTATCTCTTGTCAATATGTATGCAAATCTTGATTCTCTGTATGAGGTGAGACATGGTTTTATTCCTTTGGTTGTAGTTTTCTGTTGTCAGCTTCTCCTTTTAGACTTTTCCTCACCACATGGTCTACCTTCTTCTATCATGACATAGTATATGGATGCATATCACCGTGCATAGGCTGTGCACATGTGTGCATATGTGTATGTGTCCATATAGATGTGTGCATAAATATACGTGTATGTATACATACATGTGTATATACATATACACATGTGTATATGTGTATATATGTATACATACACATATATGTATACTTGTATATACCTATACACATGTACACATATATAGATATATCTATATGTATATATACATCTATACACACTTATATATGTATAGATGCACGTATATGTGTATATATATGTGCATGTATATATATGTGTGTGTGCGTATTATGTGTATATGATGCATGTATGTGCACATGATGTGTGTGTTATAATGTATGATATTACGTATGCATACGTATGATAAGAATGATGTACATTGAAATGAGTATTATACATATAAGGAAAAAACATGCTTGTCTTTCTGATTCTGGTTTCTTTTACTTAACATTATAATCCCCACTTTCATCCATTCCCCTAAAATGCACAAGAAATTATACATTAATGCTGTTAATGAAATGTCAAGAAGAAAAACCCATTCATTTAAATAATAAAGCATAAGTAATTCAGGAAACTTCATTTGAATGTCACTGAGCTCTATGTTGCTAGATCCTGTATTTGTGTGTGGTCACAGCTCAGAAGCCAGGAAAGGTGAGGGTGAGGGTTGGCCAAAAATTTGAAGAGAACCCGAGGAGTCACAGCCACAATAAAAAAAATTATTTCACTTTTAGCAATGACTGCAAGGCAGACAGTCACCCAGGTGCATGCTGTCACACATGGGCTGCACACAGGCAGGCACAGGGACACGTGTAAACCAGCACACATGCTGCACAGAGGTAGAGACACAGAGCAGAAGGCAGTCACATTGGGGCACGCTACCAAAGGCCAAGGATCTTGACTACGACCTCAAGACCACACTGTATAAAACCAAGGAAATGAACCAGTTTACCAAGAGGAGTTATGCAGTAGATTGCATTACATTTAATTTGGAATTTCTTTTATATTCATTTTAGCAATTTTATTCTGGCTCTTAACCCCATGTCTGGATTTCCAGCATTAGCTCCTTGGGATGTTCTTATCACCACCATACTTCCTAAACATAAATCGGCCGTTATGCCAACTTTCCCTGGTCTCCTACAGTTTATGTGTATGAGAATGTTTATATTTTGTCCTACGCTACAATATAATGTCTCCTTGCTATCAACTTTTCTCTACTTCAATGCACTTCTATTTCTGCTAGATTTATCATGTGAGGTTTCTTATATGATTATATTACTTTCTTCCACAGACCCATTAATGCATCCAAACTAGTGAAAAACTGAATCTGAATCTCTCTATAGATTCCAATGGCTTTTGCAGTTTAGTTCTTAGGTCTGTCTAATGGACAAACGGACAGTCAATACTTCAGAGAGTTTGCACTGCACTCATTTCTCTTGTTTCCTGTGTTTCACTGGTGTAAAATTCCCTGTTCTTTTTCTACCTTTTTATTTCTACCTTTAAGAATAAATTTTTGGTTAACATTCTCAATTTCTCATTGTCTCTCTTTCTCCCTATCTGTTTAGTTAAATGGGAGTTTATCTACATACATGTATATATACGCTTATGTATCATGCATGTGACTGGGTGCCTGATGGCTGTTAAGGATAGAAGAGGATTCATATTACCTAGGATTTTAGTTACAAATGCGTTTGAGCCACCATGTTGGTTTGAGTCCCTATCCTAACTACCTTCAGTGATGTAGAAGCATACGACAATTAAACCCTTCCTTCCTCAAGTTGCCTTGGTCATGATGGTTAGTCAGAGCATAAGAACCCTAACTACGACACACCTGTAAGACTCAAAGGTCATCCAGGAGAGGGGTAAGAATCTGAACGTGAGGAGAAAGGCTGTGAAATGCCATCTTCTAAGTGTGATGTAACCATGGAAATCACAAATAACAGCTGTGTCTTCTGGCCCTGGTCCTACGTAAGCCAGACATTCCTAACAGTTATCAGGATCTACATACTACCGACTGTCTGACCCTAAGTTGATTTTGAGAGAAATTGGGCTTAGTATACAATTGTGTATTATGATGCAAGCACACCAGCTGGTAGTAGATGATTCTAAACTCAGTTTCACAGGGGTTGCTTTGGTTAAGCTTTGAAACAAAAAGCAAAAGAAAAAGTAATGAAAATGATGTTTGTAAGATAGGGGGCTGCAAAGTTTGGGGAGAAGCGAAAGGCTGTAAGAATATGCAAAATTATTAGTATGCACCAATACATGTATTATATTTTCAAATAAAAGTTATTAATTAAGAAATTCGTATTTATAATCCATTTATGGAATTCTAAAAATTACCTGCGTCTTGTTGTTATGACCATCAGATTATCAAGTTTCTGATTCTACACATTTATCTCCCTCCATGACCGTTCAATTCCCTTAGCTCAAAAACCCTAGGCTTCTCAGAGTTAGAAGGGTAGCCATTGGCTCACAATGACGGAAATTATAGCTTTATAAATATTGGTCAAGAGTGGAATGTGAGATTGTCCCAGAAAAGTCGTTGGTTTGACTATTGTATGAGAAGCTGTCTATAAGCATGACGACAAAAATACCATTTATCAAGACTAAGTTATTTCAAGCTAGTCTTGTTGGCACATGATTTGCTTTTAATCCATGCTTTTGGGAGGTAAAGTCAGGCGGCATCTGTGAGTTCACGACCAGCCTGGTCTAAAGAGTGAGGACACCGATGCTACAGAGTGAGACCATGTCACTGTGTAATTCAATAATTAAGTAAACAAAGGAAGGAAAGACTCCATTATCCAGGTAGTACTACTTTGGTCAAAAGAGAAAGTGGCAAACCTGGGCTTATTCCTCATTTCCCAATATTCTACAAAAAAGAAAAGTACAGATGAAAATTGTCTTTAATAATGTCCTAAGCTATGCTCAAGAGAATAATGGAGCATCTAGAAATTCATTTCTTTCTGCTATTTACTGTGGAGAGGGCATCACTAGTAGTTTGAAGTTCTTGTCTTAATACCCCCACATTGTATCCTGAAATTTTAAGCTGAAATATGGTTTATTTCATTCTACAGTTTTCTGTTAGGTATTTTATCACAAAAATACATGAAACTAGAATATTGCTTCCACTTACTTCCCTCTGAGATAAAACCTATCTTTGAAGGAAGCTCACTTAGACACAGGGTATTCCAAAGGTAGATTTAACTTGCTGTTCTGCAAGGAATCCTTCACCTCAGGAAGCAATCAATTTCAAAAGGCTTCAGGAAGACCTGGAAACAGTTCAGATACACTACGCCCTCACATCTTGCATCACACATAAGTAGTAAGGATTGCTGAGAGACACTGTCAGATAAGGTCTGCTGCCTAGAAGAGGCTCAGACTAGATTAGCCACCTCAAAGAGGCAGACCAGACCTAGCAGTCGAGATCTCCTGTCAAATAAGAGGTCTAGAGGAGAAACTTCCTGCAGGTGAGTTCCAGATATCCATCATTTGTGAACCATTTCCTTTTTTAAGGTGAGCCTTTTGAGACACACAGTCCTTGAGTTATTATGCTTTTGTGAGTAACCCCTTACCCACACTCTGGTAATGAAGTTAAGTAACCCTAAATAAAACTCATTGTTTCAACAAACTGAACTTCAATAGTCTTTACTTTGGTGTGTCTTTGGTTTCTTATCTAGGGTGAGTAGACATTTCTCCCTGGGAATAGTGTCACATAACACACATATACTAATGTTTAACATTACAGATGTACAATAAATTCATAAGAAAATGTGTGTCTACTCTTCCCTTGGTTCTATATGCTCCTTTTTCCTTTCTAATAAAACATATGTAAATGTATTGAATATAACAAAATTAAAAAGATGTTTTGAGAATATAGACAATATTTCCCTCTATTTATCCATCATGATAATAACATACTCTGACATATATGGTTCCCCAGACTAGAAAATACCTAAGAAAATGAGTGTAGAGCCACGGGTGACCTGCGATTATTGCAATTTTAATGTAGCATGAGTAAGGAATCAGCTTGTTGTGTTTATATCAAAGGTTTTTGTCTACTTCAAATTTGTAATCTAATAATAGCTAATAATTGTAATGATAATATTCTTTTTAGTTAATTCATAATACACCATCAAGTATCTGCCAAAACTTCCTAAAATAATTTTATTTATGAGATATTAATTATTGAATGACATTTTAGGGAAGAAACAGTAAATTTTCTTTGTCTCTAATATCACATGCATCCTTAGATAAGTTCAGAATAAATTTGAAATATTGATAATGCTTGTTCATATGTCTGAATAAAAAAGACAACAACCATATAAAATATGTAATATATTCACTCTTGTATGTCAACAAAATGAAGGTAAAAATTCATAGAAAAAAATCTCATATAAATCTTTGAATGATTAAAGGTAAATTTGCCTAAGAGTGTAAGTTAAAACTAATATAAAAATTTACATATTTTAAAATTAACATGTATATATACATATATATGATTGTTTGCTGTACTTTCTTTCATTTAAATTTATAACATACTATGAAATTTGAAACTGCTCTTATGGCAGTTTGAAAATCTAAGAAAAAATTAGACACATTTTGTCTAATTTTTGTAATTTAATGTTTGTAACTTATTGATTCTCAATCCAATATTTTAAAGAATGTATACTAGAAAACACACACAAATGCCTATATATAATATCCAAATAAATATAATATAAATAAAAATAATTATAAATAAATATAATGATATATGAACTAATAATAAAAATAATATAGCTAAAATTTATTTTTAAAAAGTGTTAGTAGTTTGAGCATACAAATTTAGAAATTTATCTAAAATGCATTTTTTTGTGTAATAAAGGATGTATAGAGAATGCCAATTATATTGCCTCATGGACTAAATTTTAAAATATATATAAGCATATATGATCGTTATTCCAAGTGTGTATTTAGGGCTTCCCTGAAAATTCAGGCTTTTTACCCAGTTGTTTTAGGACAATCAGGATTTGCATTCATTTTTCCTCTTATAAGATCTGCTGTTAAAATTCACCCCTTAGAGAAGATGTAAACGATTCAAATTACAAATATGAAAAATGTAAAAAATATTGTTCTCTGCAAGTATGTAAAGATTGTTTAGGTTCATAAAGGAAAAAATGTAAAAGAGAATTCTTGAAATGATTACCTGACTAAAACGTCAATGTCTGTGGAGAGTTGGAATGTTGCTGGTACTGAGCCTATTTAAAATTTATATTTGGACTCTTATTCGTCCACTCCTTCAGTCACTCTGTGTCAGACATAACACCCAGACTACAGAAACAAATCTCTTGAAATTGTATTGACACAACCCTAGTCTTCTGCTAACCAAAAGGCTAAGATCCATTAACTCTGATTTCACCACATTTCTGTAACTGCCTACAAAGTGCTGCTACCAGTGGATTCATAAAGGACTTAGATCCGTCACAGTTTTTGTTCTCCTTCAATGAACCCTTCATGAAAGAAATTCCAGTTCAAACATGGGATTTGGGATAGCCTAAAACATGAATTACAAGGCCATGATCACCCAAATTTGGCAAAAACAAAACAAAACAAAGAAACAATAAAAAACAAACAAAAAGACCCCTGTTTTCTATTCCCCATGAAGTAAGAAATGTTTCTGCTTTTTGTTTGTTAGTTTTGTTTTGTTTTGCATTGACATAATGCAGATGACAAAAATGAAAGAGACAAAACACAATATCATATAAATACATTACAAGCAGATTAATTTATAAGAAAGGAAACAAAAGAAAAGCAAAGAACCTACTAGAAAGAACTTTTATGATCTAATACAGAAACACGACAATAACTTCTTATCACTCAAAAGTATGACAAAATTAATAATGACATTTAGGAAATGAAATTTTTTGCATTAACTAATATCTGTGAAACTATTCAAGATCATTTGATCATAGTTAATACTCTCTATCACTAAGCTCCATAGAAACTCAGGGGTTTTTTTTGTTTTGTTTTTTGTTTTTTTGAGACAGGGTTTCTCTGTGTAGCCCTGGCTGTCCTGGAACTCACTCTGTAGACCAGGCTGGCCTCAAACTCAGAAATCCACCTGCCTCTGCCTCCCAAGTGCTGGGATTAAAGGCGAGCACCACCACTGTCTTGCTGAAACTCAATTTTGATTTAACTTTGTCGCTCATTTTTGTGCCTCTTCTTCATAGTATATGCTTGAAATGATTGAGTGTTTTGAGTATTTCTAAAACTAGATTGCCAAATATTATCTCATAAAGAATGCAGCAGATAATGGGAGTTCAGTCATGTAGCAATGCATATTCTCTGTGATAAACCAGGCAGGTCTGCAGTGAGATGCTTGACAAGTTTCTGTTAATATTCTTCAATACTTTAAAAAAAAATTTCCTAGTCTATATATCTGAGGAGAAGATCATTCTCAATATTTTGCTGATAGTGCTTCGAATTCTTGCTTTTAATTGCACAGAAACAGAAAAATACTGGCTTCTTCAGCTTCTCTTGTGATTCTCAGGGTCAATATAGATGGCATAATGTCTTCGTGTTCTTTGTGTTACATAATGCTATTGACAAAAATTGTTATGCAGGTATGCAATTCTGCAAAAGTCAGTACCTATAAAGCTTCTCTACTCCTTTGCCTTCTGTCTCCTTTGTGTACAGCCTCTGTTAGGTTTGGAAACTGAGGTTTTCTGTCTGTCTATATGTAATGTGAAGAATTCTTAGTTTCAAAATCTGAAAGACAAGAGCCATGTATATGCTTGTCCTGCTTCAGGACACATGCTCAGGGTGGAGGTGGAGGGGTGGTAAATTGACAAACGGTAAAGATATAATTTAACAGATACTAACCCAACTGATATTTCCTGCATTTTAAAACTCTCGGAATGCTTATTTAATTGAAATATTAATTTAAAATTTTGAACAGTCTGAATAGGAATACCATCATACCCTAATTCAAATATCCATTGACCTCTCCCTTCAAGCAGGTTAAAGCACTCTAATATTAAAGTAAAAATCTATTTTCAAATAATTACGGTTCTTGGAAATAGGAGATGGCAATATCTTGAAAGGAATTAACTATAATAGATGAAGGATCACTGCCATTTGAGTGACATCTCAGTACTCTGTGAAGGACTTTTCCAAAGACAAAATATTCCAGTTCATCAAAGCAAGAGTTGTACAAAAACAAGAAAGAGTGTGCTCTAAAATATTAATTTAGTTTGCTCTTAACAAGAAATAAGAGGTAAATAAGCTGTAACTCATTACTTCTAATAAAAGAGTGTAAAGAAGTTGTCTACACATGGTATATTTTCTTCTACATGGGCTGCCTTGTCTGGTCTCAATGGGAGAGAAAGTGCCTAGCTTTGAAGAGATTTGAAGTGCCAGGGAGGGGGGATAACCAGGAGGACCCTCAGCTGCTCAGAAAAGAATGGGGGAGTTGGGGGAAGGATTGTGGTGACCAGTATATAAAATGAATAAGTTTAAAATAAAGATATAACTTCTCCATTGGGGACCTCATGTTCAGACCAATAGTTGGCTGTGAACATGGACATCTGTATTTGTCATGCTGTGGCATAGCTCCTCAGGAGACAGCTATATTAAGGCTCTTGTCAGCAAGCACTTCTTGGATCCACAATAGTGTCTGGGTTTGGTAACTGTATATGGGATGGATCCTTAGGTGGGGCAGTCTCTGGATAGCTTTTCCTTCAGTCTTTTCTCCGCACTTGGTACCTGTATTTCCTCTTAAGTATTTTGCTTCCCCTTCTAAGGAAGACTGAAGCACCCACACTTTGGTTCTCCTTCCTCTTAGGTTCATGTGGTCTGTGAATTGTATTGTGGGTATTCCGAGCTTTTGGGCTAATATCACTGAGAGCATACTATGTGTGTTCTTTTGTGACTGGGATACCTCACTCAGGATGATATTTTCAAGTTCCATCCATTTGCCTAAGAATTTCATGAAGTCATTGTTTTTAATAGCTGAGTAGTACTCCATTGTGTAAATGTACCACATTTTCTGTATCCATTCTTCTGTTGAAGGACATCTGGGTTCTTTCCGGCTTCTGGCTATTATAAATAGAGCTGCTATGAACACAGTGCATATGTCCTTGTTATATGTTGGAGTATCTTTTGGGTACATGCCCAGAAGTGGTATAGCTGGAACCTCAGGTAGTACTATGTTCAATTTTCTGAGGAACTGCCAGACTGATTTCCAGAATTTTTGGACCAGTTTGCAATCCCACCAGCAATGGAGGAGTGTTCCAATTTTTCTACATCCTTGCCAGCATCTGCTGTCACCTGAGTTTTTTATCTTAGCCATTCCGACTGGTGTGGGGTAGAATTTCAAGGTTGTTTTGATTTGCTTTTCCCAGATGACTAAGGAGGAGTTAGAGAAAGAACTGATGGAGCTGAAGAGGTTTCCAACCCCATAGGAAGAGCAATAATATCAACCAACCAGACCCCCCCAAGAGCTCCCAGGGACTAAGCCACCAACCAAGGAGTACACATGGAGGTACTCATGGCTCCAGCCACATATGTAGCAGAGGATGGTCTTGTGGGACACGAATGAGAGGAGAGGCCCTTGATCCTGTGAAGGCTCCATGCCAAACTGTAGGGGAATGTCAGGGCAGCGAGGAGGGAGTGGTTGTGTGGGTGATGGAGCTCCCTCAGAGATGCGGGGGGAGGGGGATGGGATGGGGAGCTCCAGAGGGAAACTGGGAAAGGGGATAACATTTGAAATGTAAAAATATAAAATATCAAATAAAAATGAACAGGGGAGGTTTTATTTTTAAATTAATAAGATGGCCAGGCTATATTAAGCCCACTCCTGGATCTCTGAACCCACTACATGTATGGCTGTGGGAGTAGAAAAGGAAACCTGTTGGAAGTGAGTGTAGGGAAGGATAATGATGAAAAGTGCAGTCCCTCCTCTCTCTGTCTCTGGTTCTCTGGTCCTCAGGTCATGTAAAAAAGCAGACACTGCTGAAGGGTTGTAATAAATAAATAATAAAGGTATAAAGAAACTACTGAAAGTTCTAATGGAAGCAATGAACTGGAGGCATCACTTCTTGCAAAGGGAACAAAGAGGTGGGCCTTGAAAGTCAGATAAGTGCAAAACAAGAAATAAAATGTCAGCACATTAAGATAACAGTAGGAGAAAGCTAGATTTCTTCTAAGAATACTGTCAAGAATGGCAATTTAAAAAGGAAAGAACCTTGAAAACGTAGAACCAAAGATGGCTGCTGATGGAACATACTCGTGTTCTCTTTACACATCTCTAAGCTCCTGAACAGGCACATCTCAAAATGAATAGTCATGAAGCGAAACAAACAGACAAACAAAACACACATGGCCAACACATGAATGTTCAGTGGAAGAGGCTGGACTAGTCCTTAAAGATATTTTCTAATTTCCCCTATAATGATATCTTTATCTAACATCCTGAGAATTTTGTGCCATTGCAATATATGTGAAGTTCCTTGTATTATAGAGTAAATTATAGAGCTATTATTTACATTATAAATGAAGAAAGTCTATATTATAGCATAGGCCAAGGCTCCATTTATACATTACCAAGTGATCCGTCTGAACACACAGAAACAGTGAAATACAGAATCTGTAAAATACATTTTGCTGAGATTTTATATTTAAACTGGAAGCAGGCTATGCACTTTCCATGAAAGAAATGAAGGCCATTATATGAAAATTTAGAAGCAGAACAGTTTCAAACTAATTTTGGTTATGAAACATAGTAGGACATAACAAATTTATGAATCCACGGTTCTATATCTGTGATTCACAAAAGAGTATTTCACATTGAAGGACTTCCAGGTATTTATTTAAATAGGATTCTTGAAAATTACATTGAGATTTTCTTGGATAAAAGAGAGAGAGAGAGAGAGAGAGAGAAAGAGAGAGAGAGAGAGAGAGAGAGAAAGAGAGAGAGAGAGAGAGAGAGAAAGCACATTAGCATTTGCAGGTATTAGCCTTGGAATTAGAAACTGTGTCTGTCCTGTTACTCGTGGAAATAATCAATGACCTGGTTTGTTCTTACATGAAAAAATGAAAGGGACAATAAAGACCCTATTCACCTCTTGCCCACACTTTATGTAAATTCAATTCATGTTCCCAGAGCTTCAATCTCTATTATACACGGAAGCTAGGATTGGGAGCTATCTTGTAAGCAATAAGAGAGGTAACAGGGTTAAATCTACAAGTATTAACCTGTGTATTTCCTGTGTGTTCTCCTTTCTATCTGCCAGCATTTCATTGGAACTTTAAATTCCTCTCATCCTCTTTCTCATCAGACATAGAAATGAAATATAAATATTTAGAGGAAGCATTGACCTGAGGGATAAACCAGAAGATTCTAACAAGCACCTGCAGAGCTTTCTTTCCTCCTATCAAAGCTAACTTGGGAATGAAACATAGAAGACACCAGTGCACTGGGAAAAGAGGAACGGGGGGGGGGGGGGGGGGGGGGGG
>CM052709.1:88433124-88456872 GCA_028551405.1 Uromys caudimaculatus | reverse complement strand
TTCCGGCCGTCGCAGGAAGCTGCTGCCTTTTCACATTTCTTAGCTGATATTTATTTGCAAGGAGAACCATGACTAAGCAGGTTAAGCTACTTGGGATCGTTTAACTATGCAATAAAACAGGCTACACAGTGATAGATTTAATGTCTTGTGCTGCGAGAGGACAGAAATCTGAAACTACAAACAGAAGAGAGTCTAGGAGGACACAGTGCTGTCTGGACTCATTTAAATTTGCTTTGGTGGAGAATAAATTTCAATCTTCTTCTGAAATGATATCAAAATCGAGTTGCTATTAGATAAGGATGAAGCGACATAAGTATTTTTTGAGAACAAAGGTGCAAACGCTATTCAAATGTTTGCTCACATTCCATTTCTACACCTTCAGCATCTCCTCTGTAGTACTTAAAGGTGGGCTTAAAGGATTTAACAATATTCTGTAAGAGTGTGCTCAGCACCCCTACAATAGCAATTCAGTCAACACATATGCATTTCTTTGAAATTATATGGCTTGGAATTTCAGGAAGAAATGCTTCTTTTACAGTGTAATCATGGAATTATAGAGCTGTCTCCATTAGGACAGTGCTTTCAGACTCAAAAAAGATTAAGTGACAGAAAGATTGCCTGGAGACTTCAGAGATATGAAAAGGTTTGACTCCTTCCAAGGTTCAACTCACTGCCTAATAAATGTGATTCTGTGTGGTTTGTCATATCTTGCATCCTTTGTCTCAGACAGCAGACAGATGACCCCACCTAAGTGACTGAGCTTTTTTGTCTTTGGTATAGAAAGATATAATGAGCAGTTTGAAAAATGAAGAAGGGTTACAAAATTAATAAATGGGATTAGTTTAGAACGCAGAAGAGTGTGTGGAGAACTCTTAAAAACACAGTGTTATTACTATACTTTAAATTGCAGTTATAATATATTTGAGTACTTTTGTATAGACGTCTGACGCCCCTATCACTTTCTCTGTTGACTTTACTCAAAGGTTTCTGGCTTATGAAGGCCTCTTTTATGACTACAAAACAAGACAAAGGAAACATTTAATTTTAGAATTGCTTAATGCTTAAAGATGTGAAGATATGTTGATACTTAGAGAACAGCTTTGCTCTCTCTAGGCATTGGATGTATCTTATTTTGAACCTGATGTGCTAGGAGTCTACTGATTTTTCTTCTTTGTTTGAGTGTCTCTCTGAAACATTGTAGCCACATGATTTAGTCTTGAACTATCTTCTTTCTCAGATAAGCTTTTCCCTAGGGTTTGGTAACCAGGCTCATCTACAGACAGCGTATCAGTACTATTTCCTATTTCATTCAAAGAAAAAAATCATTATATTGTCATCAACTGTAAGCCTAGAGAATGTCTTGTGTTTCTTTGGAAAATTGGCCTCAGAATGTATTTTTCTTCACTAAAAAGCTTTCTTCATAACGCTGGCCTCAGGAGATATAAAAATGCATTTATCTCATTCATGTCTCATTGGAAGTCTAAACAACTTACAAGGTGACAGTTGCGTCACATCAAGTTGTAACTTACCTTGAAACATATTAATAACTAAATTCATTCATTCAATGCAATGTTTAAAAAGAATCTACAACAATAGTAGAAGTTTTGATTTAATTTCATCATATATTTGCTAGAAATTAATATGACACAGTGATAGATCTTTCTAGACAGAATTCATCATAGTCCTTTTGAACATTTATTCATATTTTACTTCATTATATTTTATGCTTGGTTGGTTCAGATTTTAAACGAGTAGTATCATCCATTATTGTAAATTGTTTATTTCTTTATATTACCCAAATAATTATTAGTAATCTATATGAATGTTATTTAGAGCTTTATTTTTTCAACATAATATTTTTATTGATTCTTTGGCAATTTCATATCATGTGCCCTGATCACACACATTTTCCAGTCCTTCCATGTGTGCCTCCATCCTAATGACCTAACTTCCTCCCAAAATTAAAAACTAATAATAATAATAATAGAAAAACAAGTTAAACTTGTGTTAACTATATATTCACCGGAGCATGTTCAAACTCTCAGTGACCTGTCCCTTAAATAGAAATGACTTATTTATTCCCCTCCCATAGACCTGCCAGAAACCATCAATTGTTTTTTTTTTTTTAATTTTTTATTTACATTTCCAATGTTTCCCCCTTTCTAGGTCTCCTCTTTGGAGACCACCTATCCGTTCCCCCTCCCCCATCTCTATGAGGAAATTCCACCTCCCACCGACCTGCCCACCCACTCCTGTATTCCCACCTTGACATTCCCCTTTACTGGGGCTTCTCCTCCCCCTGATGGCCAACAAGGCCCTCCTCTGCCACATATGTGGTCCAAACCATGGGTCCTTCCATGTGTAGTCTTTGGTGGGTGGTCCAGCCTCCAGGAGGACCGGGGAGGGGGTCAGGCCAGTTGACACTGTTGCTCCCTCCATGGGACTGCAGATTCCCTCAGCTCCTTCAGTCCCTTCTCCAACTCCTCCATCTGGAACCTCACTCTCAGTCCAGCGGTTACTGTAAAGTGAAACTTGGGTATTCAGAACAAGACACCATCAATTGTGGAGAACTAACTTGAACATCCTTATTCCACTTTTTGAGCATTCTATTCCATACCATCTTGTTTTGACTGCTACTTTTTTGGAGGTTGGGAGTTGGGGTGGTGCTAGCGTTCTCACAGAAGACTTCTATGTCTCTCTTTCTCAAATATGCATATACACTCATCAATATCACTGCAAAAGTAGTTTCTTTGTTCTTTACAGTCAATAGGGACATGGATCATGGAAATATAAATAGTTTCTGGCGACAGCACAGACCATGAACATGGCCCTGGCTGCAATAGGAGCAAAGACCCAGAGAAGGTCCTTAGAAGCATCCCAGACCAAGGACATCACCATGGCCTCAGGTGGCAGTGATGGGCACTCAGACCAGTATGACCACCAGCATGGCCCATGGATATTAACAAGGCTTCAGGCAACAGCCCAGACCATGGGCATTTGCATGGCCTTCTGTGGTACCATGGGACACAAACATCAACATAGACCCGTGTTGTGGGAGGATCTGGGAACTAGACATGGCTCTTGGGGGCAGTGCGGTCTGGACATCAACATGGTTTCAAGAGGCATTGGGCATTATTTTTATGTTGACTATTGTAGGTAAGTAAATTCTACTACCATTATAATTGGAGTATAATTATAAACATATTGTAAAATTCACTGGAGTAAGTAGGTGTTCACAAATGTTCAAGACAATAGTAAAAAATGTATTTATAAGCAATAATTTAAGACAGGAAAGCCATAAATATTAGAGAAAGCAATTGGGGCTTGGTAGAAGCTGGAGGGAGGAAATCATGCAATTATATTTCAATTTCAAACAAAAAATATTTTAATATTTTCAAAAATGAATCTAATGCCTTCTTAATGAAATGTTTTATTTCATTACTTGACTTTATTCACTACTCCAGTTTATCTTTAAACTAAATCTTGAAATAAAAAAAGAGCCATTTTTGTCTTAAAATACAAATTGGACAACATAAATTCTAGGGAGTGCATAGGAAAGCCTTTAGCATTACAAATATTAAATAACACGATTTTATCACTGAGTAATTACACAATGCTACAAACCATCTATTTAAAGGAAATATAGTATAAATTCAGGACTCACACACTATTAAACACTATTCAGCCACAAAGCTAATTAAATCATGGAAATTATCAACTTTGGCTGAGAAGCACCTAAAGAAATGCTCAACATCCTTAGTCATCAGGGAAATGCAAATCAAAACAACCCTGAGATTCCACCTCACACCAGTCAGAATGGCTAAGATCAAAAACTCAGGTGACAGCAGATGTGGAGAAAGAGGAACACTCCTCCATTGTTGGTAGGATTGCAAGCTGGTACAACCACTCTGGAAATCAGTTCTGGCGGACCTTCAGAAAAATGGACATAATATTACCTGAGGACCCAGCTATACATCTCCTAGGCATATACCCAGAAGATGCTCCAATATGTAATAAAGACACATGCTCAACCATGTTCATAGCAACCATATTTATAATAGCCAGAAGCTGGAAACAACCCAGATGTTCCTCAGCAGAGGAATGGATACAGAAAATGTGGTACATTTACACAATGGAGTACTACTCAGCTATTAAAAACAATGACTTAATGAAATTTGCAGGCAAATGGATGGAACTTGAAAATATCATCCTGAGTGAGGTAACTCAGTCACAAAAGGATGAACATGGTATGCACTCACTGATAAGTGGATATTAGACCAAAAATTTCGGAATACCTAAGTTTCACTTTATAGTAACCGCTGGACTGAGAGTGAGGTCCCAGATGAAGGAGTTGGAGAAGGGACTGAAGGAGCTGAGGGAGTCTGCAGTCCCATGGAAGGAGCAGCTGGCCTGACCCCCTCTCTGGTCCTCCTGGAGGCTGGACCACCAACCAAAGAATACACATGGAGGGACCCATGGTTCGGACCACATATGTGGCAGAGGAGGGCCTTGTTGGCCATCAGGGGGAGGAGAGGCCCCAGTAAAGGAAATGTCAAGGTGGGAATAGGGGAGTGGGTGGGCAGGTGGGTGGGAGGTGGAATTCCTTATAGAGGTGGGGGTGGGGGAGGGGATAGGTGGTTTCCAAAGAGGACACCTAGAAAGGGGGAAACATTGGAAATTTAAATAAAGTATCAAAAAATAAAAATAAAAATAAAAAAAGAAGATTGAGAGGAATAATGTTTATATAAATGGACCCATGGGAGTACATATGTGGCAGAGGAGGGTCTTGTTTGCCATCAGGGGGAAGAGAGGCCCTGGGCCTGAGGGTGTTAGAGGCCCCAGTAAAGGGGAATGTCAAGGTGGGAAGATGGGAGTGGGTGGGCAGGTGGGTGGGAGGGAGAATACCCTCATAGAGGTGGGAGGAGGGGAAAGGGGGTTTCCAAAGAGGAGACCTGGAAAGGGGAAAACATTAGAAATGTATATAAAGTATAAAATAATTTAAAAAATATTTAATGCTTTCTTTGAATACTTGTGCTTTGTTGAGGCTGTCTTTTTCTCGTCTTACCATAGTTGCTGAGGTTGGTTGTAGAAAAGAGTTAACTAGAAATTCAAGACAAATTGTTTGCTCCAGGGTTCTGAAAGCAGACAGTTCTCCCTGTACTTGTTGACTGTAGTGTTTAATTGTGTGATAGAAATACAGCAGGATTACCAAGTTCCTTGAAATGAGCATTGTGAGGGAGGGTCTTTTCTTCGCTTCAGTCTTACTGATTAACTGATAGCATTATTCTCAATGTCTGCTATGAGATTAGAGAAGAATCTCACTCATGAGAAGAGTTGTAGAATGTCCAGGAAACCAATTCTGGAGTTCCTATTGGCTAGGAACCTACCTGTAGGTTCCAGGAAATCTCTTTTTTGTATAAAGAAAATATTCTAATTCATGGAAGGATGAGATACAGGAAGATTGAAGCAACACCATTTTTAGTGTAAACTACTTATTACTTGATTTTAAGGGCTATATAGATTTACCAGAAATGATTATATATTTTCTTATCTAACAAAGTTTTAAAATGGTTAATATTTAAATTTGTTGAAGGAGAATGAAGAGGAGACTTTATAACTCCCATGTTATAATCAAACCTTAGGATAAAAATTAAAATGATGAGTGTTCTAAATCTGTTAAAAAACTTTATGAAAGTAATTTTAAAGAATCCTCAACTTAGTGTGGAACAAACTTAATTGAAACAACAAAGGAGAAAATACAGTTCAGTTAATTTCAGATTGTATCACAATATTTGGAGTCTGAGTTTTATTCTGTAGTAATAAAATTCAAATACTTAAACTTTTTCTTTTACAATTCTCTTGTAAAGTATTACTATTATAAATTAATGATAAATAAGTGAAATTCAAGGATATATAATAAGTCTCCTGGTCTCTCTGTTCTAAATAATGAGAAGAAAATTTTGAAAGAACTGAAGAGAAACAAAGAATATATTAATATTAATGCATGTTCATACTATTTTTTGAGTACTTACGTGTTGAATGTCTTATCTCACTATGAAGAATTATGAATGTGACTCATAATGTCTATATTCATGTAGATTTCATTCAAATCCACCAAGTAAATTCAGTAATAAAGAGATAAAATAATATGTCTAAGTTAATTAAAGTAATGGGATCAAAACTACTAACCTGACATAAATACATTTTTTTTTTATTTCGTTGGTTTGTTTGTAGCCAAATCAAAAAAATTCATTTTGAAAAGTGACCAGTGATCTGACGTTCAAATTCTGAGATCACATGCTAAGAGCATATGTTTTCAGTGTTTGGATATGTAAAATATGTAGCTTTGTGGAATTTATTGTTAAATTTTTTTATGTAAAAGCAAGGACATATTTAGAAAAATGAAAATAAGCAATTAAAGTGGTCGTTGAGACTTTAAAGCTCATTTCCTTGCTGATAAGTTAATAATTCACAGTGCTAGACAAACTCCTAATACCATATCACTGTGTTCACTTATTAGTATATTTGTCAACTCTTGCCAAAGAAAATACTTTTTATGGTGGATAGTGACTAACAGAGACTCACAATTTGTCAGTGGGAAAACAATAACACACTTCAGAATGCTCAACCCTAAGCAGAATTTCTATGTCACACCCTTTCTCCATAAACTTATGGTTCATGACAGTATAAGGGACAGATTTTAAGACCCAGGGATAGTAAACTACTTCCAAGGAATCAGTATTTTCAAGACAAAATAGGGCATTGGGTCATATGAACCCACAGTGGTTGCAGATATCTTATGTAAAATGTAACCAGGCAAAATTTCAGCATGGAGATGGGAAGTGGGAAGAGAATGCTGTTCCTAGATTGGTAACTATTAATCTCTGTTGATATGGAGAGTTAGTTTTGAAAGGAGCAATCCCTGTTGGCTTCACTAAGTTCTAGTATAGCCCATATTCAAACTATACTTGATGGATTTTAAAGAAGAGAAGACACAAATGGGTGTATAGGGAAGGGGGATGAATCAAGGAAGAGCCATAATTAAGGTGAATATGATCAAAGTAGACAGCATGATATTCTCAAAGAACTAACAAGATGGGAGAAAATAGCACTTCATATACTTTTAGAAAAATGAAGTAAAATGAAGGGAATTTAATAAATCCCCTTCATTATGCAGTTAACTTTATTATTATGATTTCAGGGTAGAACTGATGATTGAATGATTTTCTTCTAGTCTGTGAGCAGTTAAAGATATTGCAGTTAGCTTTATTAATTCAGGTTATAATCAAATTGAAATGAATAGACTTTTGAATTGGCAGTTGTGATCATTTCTATTGGTTTCATTTTATGTTAAGTGAGGTAGAAAGGGCCATCCCCAGTGTGAGCAGCTCCATTTCATGGTTTGGGTCATGGCCTTTTTGAAAGGAAGAATGGAAATGAGAAAGCATATTCTTTACTTTCTGCTGCTTTTTGGCTATAATACAATGTAACCAACAGCCTCAGCCTCTGTCCACACCTGCTTACCTGAAGTAATAGCCTCTACTGTCAAATTGTGAACCAAGTAAACCTTTGATTTCTTCAGGTTCTTTTGTAAATAACGTCATCATCATCAAATGTTTATAATAAAAAAACGAATAGAGAGATATGGGATTGCTACTGCAATAGCCTGACCATATGGATTTTAGACCTTAGGAACTAATTTGCCAAATAAATGAGTTAGAGTTTGGAATTGTGAGATTATGAAGCCCCCAAATACTGAAAATAATAATTCTTTTAATTTTATTTAATCCTTTATTTTTCTTATTACACTCCAGATTTTATACTCCTCCTGTCCACCCTCTGACTGTTTCCCATCCCATACCTCCTACCCACTCCCTGTCTCCATGAGGATTCCCCAACTACCCAATCCTCCAGTCCCCTAATCCCACCCCACCAGACCTCTACACTTCTGGGGCTTCCAGTCTGTTGAGAGTTAGGTGCATCATCTCTCATTGAACACAGACCTGGTAGTCCTCTGCTGTTTATGTGTTGGGGGCCTCATATCAGCTGGTGTACACTGCCTGGTTGGTGATCCAGTGTCTGAGAGATCTCAGGGGTTCAGGTTAAGTGAGACTGCTGGTCCTTCTACAGAGTCTCCTTCCTCCTCAGCTTCTTCCAGCTTTCCCCGAATTCAACCACAGGGGTCAGCAGCTTCAGTCCATTGGTTGGGTGCAAATATTTGCATCTGACTCTTTCAGCTGCTTGTTGGGTCTTTCAGAGGGCAGTCATGTTAGGTCCCTTTTTGTGAGCTCTCCATAGCCTCAGTAATAGTGTCAGGCCTTGGGACCTCCCCTTGAGCTGGATCCCACTTTGGGCCTGTTGCTGGACCTTCTTTTCCTCAGGCTCCTTTCCATTTCCCTCCCTGCAATTTTTCAGACAGGAACAGTTATGGGTCAGAGTTTTAACTGTGGGGTGGCAACCCCCTTCCCTTACTTGATGCCCTGTCTTTCTGCTGGAGGTAAGCTCTACAAGTTCCCTCTCCCCACTGTAGGGCATTTCATCTAACATCCCTCCGTTTGATTCCTGAAAGCCTCTCACCTCTGGGGTCTCTGGTACATTCTGGAGGGTCCCCCAACCTCCTACCTCCCTAGGTTTCCTCTTTCAGTCCTCTTCCCCCATCCAATATCAGATCATGTTCCCCTCTCCACACCCCTGTCTCCTTTCCCTCTCAGGACCCTCTCTCCCTCCCCCCTTGTGATTGCTTTCTTCTCCATCCCAAGTGGGGTTGAGGTGTCTTCACTTAGGTCCTTCAGCTTGTTGACCTTTTTTAGTTCTGTGGCCTGTATCTTGGGTATTCTATACTTTTTATTTTATTTATTTATTTATTTTTTGGCTAATATCTGCTTATTAGTGAGTAAATACCATGCATGTCCTTTTGGGTCTGAGTTACTCACTCAGGATGATATTTTCTAGTTCCATCCACTTGCCTGCACAACCCATGGTGTCCTGATTCACAATAGCTGAGTAGTATTCCATTGTGTAAATGAACCTCTTTTTCTGTATCCATTTTTCTGTTGAGGGACATCTGGGTTGTTTCTAGCTTCTGACTATCACAAACAAGGCCTCTATGAACATAGTGGAACACATGACCTTTTGGCCTGGTGGGTCATGTTTTGGGTATATTCCCAAAAGTCATATTGCTAGATCTTCAGGTAGATCTATTTCCAAATTTCCGAGGAATCTCCAGATTGATTTCCAGAGTGGTTGTATCAGTTTGCAATTCTACCAGCAATAGAGGAGTGTTCCTCTTTCTCCACATCCTCACCAACATGTGCTGTTGCCTGTGATTTTGATCTTAGCCACTCTTATTAGTGCAAGGTGGAATCTCAGGCTTGTTTTGATTTGTATTTCTCTGATCACTAAGGACTTAGAACATTTCTTTAGGTGCTTCTCAGCCATTCAAGATTCCTCTGTTGTGAATTCTCTGTTTAGTTCCATACCCTACTTTTTATTAGGTTGTTTGGTTTTTTGGTGGTTAGCTTCTTGATTTCTTTATATATTTTGGATATTAGTCCTCTATGAGATGTGGGGTTAGTGAAGATTTTTTCCTAATCTGTGGGTTATCAATCTGTCCTATTGACTATGTCCTTTGTCTTACAGAAGCTTTCAAGTTTCATGAGATTCCATTTATCATTTCTTGATCTTAGAGCATGAGCCATTGGAGTTCTGTTTAGGAAATTTTCCCCTGTGCTAATGAGTTCAGGGCTCTTTCTCTTCTATTAGATTCAGTGTATCTGGTTTTATGTTGAGGTCCTTGATCCACTTGGACTTGAGTTTTGTGCAAGGTGACAAATATGGTCACCCAGACCAGCAAACACCAGGGATAACCAGATGTCGAGAGGTAAGCAGAAGACCAATAATTTTACAAACCATTCTTTTAGAAGTTTGGAAGTCCAGAAGCCTTACAGGAACATTGGTAGCAGAGGAATGGCTAATGAGATTTTAGAGAACTAGAAATTTACCCAAACTAGGCTAAAACATAGCCAGATTGTATTTGTCTGCAGTCTGTCCATGATGAGCACTTTAAAAGAATTAAATTATAAAGCAATAGACTAATACGTTTGTTGGCAGGATAACACCCAGGTTGTGGCATGAGGTAATGTCTAATGCCACTGGACAACTTGACAGATTGTAGAATCACCTAGGATAGGAGCATCTAAGAACACATTGGAAGGATTGTCAAGATTAGGTTACTATAAGTGATAAGACTCTAATTACTGTAGGCATCACATTTCAATGGGCTGGGCTCCAGGACTGAATACAAGTGTGAAAAGAAGTTGATTACTAACATTCTTCAATTGTCCTACTCTTGACTGAAAACACAATGTGAGCATCAATCCTAAGCTACTGTCTCAATGACTCCTCGAAGTAATATACCATTAGACTGTGAGACAAATCTTTTCTTATTTAAGTTACTTTTGTCATAATGTTTTATTACATTAACAGTAAAATTACTTACTACAGAAATTTGTGCTTAAAAGTATAATCATTCTCCGGATAAACTTGATCACATGGTTTGGGGGCCTTTAAAATTGGTTCACTGGAATAATGTGAAAGAATTTAGAGCCTTGTTCTAGAAAAGTTATGGAATATTATAATACAGTGATTTTCAACCATAGATTCACTGACCCTTGTAAGGGTCACTTATCAGATATCCTGCATATCAGATATTATATTATGTTCTGAACAGTAGCAAAATTACAGTTATGAAATAAAAAAGAAATAATTTTTTGGTTGGGGGTCACCACAACCCGAGGTGCTGTATTGAAGGGTCACAGCATTAGCAAGTTGAGAGCCATTCCTCTAATCAGACCTTACTGTACTATTTTGGAGGGAATTGGGAAGTCCCAAATGCTAAAAGTAAATGGAGGACTGGCCTGTGAGACTTCAGAAGAAAGATGAAACCTTGGGTCATAGAACTTTGCATCAGCGTTTGTCATCAAGTCCAAGAAGTGTGGCTGAAACAATTAGCATGAAGACGTTAGTGCATGAAACTGTGAACATAAAGCCCATGGAGCAATGAAGAACTCAAAATGTTAGAAAATCTGCTTTAGTTACCTTACTTCTAAAAAGAGGGTGTAGCTATTCTTAAAGAGCAGGTCCCCATTTAAAGGCATCAGAAAATAGTAACTACAGACTATAGATTGTTAGAGATAAAATAAAAATGTAGCTACTGGGTTTTAAAGCTAGTTTAGTCTACTAAATATAGAATCATAAAGCCAAGAATCTATGTTTTCCCTTTAAAGATGCTTTTTCTGATATTGAAGGACACCATCAATAATGCTTTTAGCTTAAGATATTTGCTAAGTGTGTTAACTTTTTCTATCTCAAAAATACTAATCTATGCATTGGCACTGAGATCCTTCATAGAACTTGATAAGCACATATGTCTGACAATGTTTGACCTGTGTGATTTAGATAACAGTGGTGGGGTGTGTATTAGTTGCAGCCCTATGAAATAAAAAAAGAAAAGGTGAGTATCCATTATCCCTTATTTGTATCTCTGGTACTAATCAAGATGAGTCCATATTACATAGTCAACATCCTAATGATTTTTACAGTGATAAATTTTTTGCTTGAAATCCTCCAAAATGATGTTTTTACTTTTTTCTTTCTAGATATTAGCATCAATATGTATTTACCTGTGTCACTCGATTCTTTTTGGGAGGCAATACTTCACATTCCTTTGAAACATTTCACATAAGCTTTTCTTCATTTTTACATTCATGTGGATTTATTCTTTGGAGGATAAAAGCTCAAAGCCTGACCCTCATTCTCTGGACATTAACAAAACATTATTCCCTGAAGTCGATTTTGAACAAATTTTTAAGTCTCCTAAGATCAAGGTTTTTTTTAAGGATTACATTCTGAATTTTTTCTAGGTTATATGTTTTTCTCCATATTATTTACATTTTTATAAATCAAAATTATGTTGGCTGTAGAGTACATACTTAACATATTTACAGCCAGGGCCTCAACACCTGGGAGGAAAGACAATTGATAATTCCCATGTCATTACACATACACACACACACACACACACACACACACACACACACACACACACACACACACAAACAGTGGGTTATTAATCATGGGGTTTCTTTCTAAAATTCCTAAACATAATACATTGTTCCTTTATTTTTCAGTTTAAAAATATCTTTTTTGTTTTTATTGTTTTATCATTTTAAAGTCTTCAATAGCAAATATTAAGTAGACATGGCTATTTTATTATATTTTTAAGCATGCATAGCATAAAATACAATTACATATCTATATTTTAAAATAATGAATGTGTTTATATAAAGACCATAGAGGAAATGTGCGTTCATTTGGAACTTTGTTCAGTTAGAATCCTCTCAAACTGATTTTTGTACCTAAGTTATTTAGTGTTGCCTCATTTACTTAGAATAAGCACTTATACATATCAATGAATAAAATTTGAGTATCTTAAATACAGTGGAAGTGGGAGTTTCTCTGGCTCTTTGGTCTGTTCTAGGGTTCCTTGTCCTCCTACTGGGTTGTCTTACACAGCCTTGGTATGAGGCATGTGCCTAGTTTTGGTGTACCTTGCTTGGAGACTTATTCTTTTCTGAAGGAAAACAGAGGACTTTGTAGAGGAATTTTAATCTAGCAACATGGCTTCTCTGTCAAGAGATCACATCCAAAGACCTTCTGGATCAATATGAGCTGGCCAGAATGCAGACGTGCCCTAGATAATAGTATGATGTAGCTGGAATACAGTCCTGCCCTTGGTACACACCTTCAGTGCTTAACAATGATGGTAAGGTTAAGTTTAGAAGGAAACAGTCCTGTTTGAAAGTGATAACTAATTGAGAGACAAAGCGACAAATCAGAAAATGCATTGACAGAATGAATGAAGTATAGGATATGCCCAACTTACACGAGAACAGCACATTAAAGAGAAACTATTTAAAAGCAGTAAGAGAAAATGGTGCTGAGTTATATGCTTGTGTATGGCATATTTGTCAGGACAGTTTTACAGAGACGGGATGCAGAAAGAACAAGTTAGACAACAGTAAAGACAGAATGAGACAGAGAATGAGAAGGAGCCAGAAGATTAGAACACATTGCCAAAGTTAGTATTAGACCCTGCAGGACAATTCAGCCAGAAGCCACGAGAAGCTAGAACAAATCAATAAGCTTTGAAAATTAGATGTTATAGAGGCTAGAAGCTCCAGGCCTAAGCCTAGGAATAGTTAGAACAAAGAAAGAAATACTCTGGGCTCTGCACAAGCAGTCTATATGTACATCTTGAGTTTGATTTTCCTTGCATCTCAACATCTAAGGAAATAAAAGCAACATTTGCATCTGGCACCCAACATGATTGGAGAAGAAGAACGCCCACTAACATTGAAGAAAACAGAGAACATCTGACAAAAAAGCTACAGAGGAGAAATTTGCCTGGGATTATCTCCAGAGAAAGCAAGAGTTCTAGTTTGGCTGGATGCCCAAAGAGACTTTGGAGACTCCATAGCTATAGGAATCTCTCAGACAGTGAATCACAATAAGCCTTCCCCAAAGAAAAATTTAAATATATAGGCAGACCCTTCCTGAATTAAAAAAAAAAAAAATGGGAAACTTCATTTAAGATACCTAGAAAGCCAAGGTCAGACTAAAGAGGATAGAAACACTACTTGACAAAATGTTGTAATACTTATTGGAACTGACTACCAGAGTAAGGCCTTTCCTACTTTGAATTGCAGTCTTTATATTTCCTCTCAGTAAAGGTTGAAAGAGTAGCTCTACAACCGGAAAAATTAGTAATGATAGTACACAGCCTTGAGAAACAAAAGACAGAGGAAGTAACTGATAGAAACTGCTCTATTGTGAACATGTGGTACCTAATGAAATTGAGGATCAGGATAGACAACCCATTGAACTTACAGTACCACCTTTTAATAAAATTGAAGATAGGTAACTACTCCCACTATTTTTCCCAGTTACCTAGCAACAAATGTCAGAAAATGGTAAAAATTCACAGAATGAACAACTAGTTTGGAATTGAATTAAAATACAAGATCTTGAACAGTTTGAAGAACCAATAGTATCTTATGGAATGCAGTCACTCTATGTGAGACAGATGTTAAATACATGCACTACCCAAAACAGGGTTACACTTCAAGACTAGAAATATTTAGCAGTATCTGTACTGGAAGCTATTTCTCAATTACAATGTCTGACATGGTAGTGAGACGAAACTGTAATTATGAAAAATCATATTAAGTCTAAAGGAGTTATTATCATGAAAGATCAATTGTTAGGTAAAGGTAAATATGCTAATTTATGAAAACAGATGTAATTTGATGACTCTATTATTAAACACTTCACTTTAGTAGATTTAAGAGTCTGGGATAAGGTAGAGGTACCAGGAAAGTCAGTCACTCGCAAAAATTATACAAAGCCACAGAGAGACTTCTACTGATTACTTATAGAGATTAAAGTCCACTGTCAACAGGGCAACACCAGATCCATCCAGATTGGAAATGAACATTAATTGAAATTTTAGCTTTTGAAATTGCAAATGTTAAAAGGAAGGAAGGAAGGAAGGAAGGAAGGAAGGAAGGAAGGAAGGAAGGAAGGAAGGAAGGAAGGAAGGAAGGAAGGAAAAAGAAATATAATCCAGCAGCATAGTTGCTCTGTCATGGGATCATATCCAAAGATATGATCCATATGGAATACAGATCCACTGTGGATTACAGTATGGTCTGGCTGGAATACAGACATACCCTTTGTATACATCATTAGTTTGTAGAAGGAAGCAACCACGTTTGAAAGTCTAGCTGAAGGACAAAATAATAAGTCAGAGACAGGTTTGATAGAATCAGTCAGAGATAGGAGTTGCCCAAATTTCATGAGAACAGACAGAAAAGAAGAGCTACCTAAGGCAGTACAGAAGGAGTCAGAGATGAAGGGCAGTTCAGTTGAGTTCAGGCAATACAGTTGAGAGCAGTTCAATATAGTTTGGTGCAGTCAGTGAAGTTCAATTCATGGAAGTCAGAGATAGTTTTTCCAAGCAGAGGAGACAGTTTGAATCAGTTGGCTTAGAGAGAAGTTTTGAGCCAGAACAGCTGAGTTGAATAGCCAATGTAGAAATATTATTATATTAATACTAGAATGAGTCCAATGACAGCTATTCCTTAACCAGCTAATTCCCCAATAACCTCACAGAAAGGCTAAGATTTATTAAAATCACCTTGAGCCAAGTAGTGAGCAATTATTATTCCATTCTCTAAACCTTCACGCTAGTCAGGCTATCTCCCAGAATATATTCCCATTTTACTTGAAGTTTTTCATCCTTTCTTGATCCAGCTTTCTTCCCCTGTTATTTTCTCACCCTCCCTCTTGGCTCCTTCCTTCACTTTCTGTCTCTTTCTTCATCCCTCCTAGAATTGCAAATCCTACCTATTCTCTGTAAAGCTCTGTATTGGCTCATTGGCTTTTATTGACAAATGAAGGACGAGCAATATTTGTAGTAACTTAAGTCAGGATCTTTTATTAATAAACATAAGAAAGCCACCACATCTGGATTGAAATAAGATATGAGAGCAGAAAAATTAGTATTTGAATAAAACCAGATTAAGCTTTACAGTGTAGAAAAACATTATGACTACAAGCCAGAGTTCAGTAAAAAATAGAAAAGGTGGGCTCATTCAGTAGTGTTTTTTCTACAATTTAGTGTCTTTTAGCTAATTTACTTCTTAGAACATTAAAAAGCTTGATCAACACCCATAGATGGAGTAGAAGTATTGCTAATATTGATCCTAATGACTACGTAATTGGAGAAGCAATAGCTAGTAATCCTAGATGTCAGAATGTCCATTGTTTTAAATGTGGGAGACAAGGTCTTTGAAAAGGGAATGTAGGCAAGGCATTCCTAGAGACTTCTCAAGAAGACCTCAGTCCTCTGGGATTTGTAGAAAGTATGGTAAGGGTAGGCATTACCAATGAATACAGATCAGCAAGAGAAGTAATCTCTTAGCAATGGAAAACTCCCTTGGAGATAATCTCTTAAATGTGGGAAACTCCCTAAGGGGGTTCTTTTTGACCAGGCAACAAACAACATGCAACAGATATTTTCTGTCAGAAAACCACTGAGCAACTAGAGAAAACTAAACTAGGTATTCAAAGTCTAACACATGCTATAGAAGGAAGCACTGCTCTAGACTTATCCATATGTAAAATTCTCACAGTATCATCAAAAATCCTACTGGATTTCATAGACCTCTCACCCAAAGACAGTAGAAATGATGTTTGGAAAAAGTAGCCTAACATTTCAATAAGAATAGTACATCCAGGATTTATAGATGAAAACTTCAATGGAGAGACTGAAATTTTTATGGTTTATATAAAGAAAAATATGCAGCTTAAGTCTGGAGACATGATTGCATAGCTTCTACTGCTTCTGTATGTCCAAGACAAAGCAGCTCCAACTGAAAGAGCGTGAGGATTTGGACATATTGGAAGACAGGACTTTTGGGAAACTCTTATTCTTGACCAGAGACAAAAATTAAAATTAAATGGTATTGAAATTGAAGATTGTTGACAATAGGAGCTGGTGTAACTATAATCTCAGAAGAGACTTGGAATCCACATTGGATTCTTCAGGAGGTATCTATACAATTTGTTGGGATCGGAATATTGTCCCAAGTAAAACAAAGTATGAGGCAATTTAAATGTTTGGACCAGAAGGTCAAATAGAAAGATTAGATCCTATGTGGAAGATATAGCCATCAATCTATGGAGAAGAGATCTACTCCAACAATGGGGAGCTCAGATCAATATTCCTTCTATTTCAGAAAATGAATACCTATTTTAACTGACACTGTATATTGACATTTTAAATAATACATATTGATTGTTTCTGTATTTAAATGGGTAAGAAGCCTGGCTCAGTGGCTTGGAGCCACAGAATGCCAGTGCCTAAATGTCTAGTAGAAAAGGTAAAAGTTGCTAGCTCTTGATATGTGCAGGATTCATAAAGATCTAATTGTATCTTGATAACAGAAAGGGGGAACAAAAATTCCCAGAAGAATACTGAATAATACTTTGTTATCATTAAAGTTTTTTGGATGTCAATAAGGCAGGAACAACAGTTTCTGAACAACCATTGAATTATAGAAAAACAAAAATAACTGAATTAGATCACTGTAGCAGGAACCGCAGGGCTGCCTCTATATGAATGTTGGGGTCCGTGCAGCTGTAAAACCATCTCCTGCAGAAGGACCTAATTGAGAACTGCCTGTGACACTGGTATTTCTGCAGGAGGACCTAACTGAGGACTTTCTGAGAAAGCAAGGATTGCTGGTGCAAATAATGCCAGCCAATCAGGAACTGCTGTTTAGAATACTTTCTTGGGACCAGTGGGGGCATGGGAGGAAGGTATTAAAGGAACTTGCAGCAGTGCTCAGATGAGCTTGCTACAGCACTTCTCACCTGCTTCCAGAGTCTGTGTCATTGACTCTGCGCCATCTTGCCCCCAACACCGAAGAGCAGGTAGTGTAGGGTGGACAGCTGTCCAGGGTACAGGCAATAGATCACCCTCTATGCTTGAAAGATGTTTTAACATCAGAGTTCGTTACATTGAGGAAGAGGTTTTGTCTATGTTTCCACAGGTAATGAAAGACTATGAGTTCCATCAAAATTGATAAAGATCCAATCTGAAGTAGAGAAACTTCCACATGAAAGACATAACTCAAGAAAGCATGCAGTGCAGGAAGCCAGCAATGCTGACAACCCGGAAAGATGTTCCCCAGGAAGATAGTTCAACAAACTGGCTGGAAAAGAATAGATCGTTCGTCAGACTGTCAACCTGGAAAACCTTGATGTTGAAATGGATATTTGCTAATGGGCAGATGGCCAGGTCTGCAGTTATGAATGGTCATAGCATCAACTGATCTTCAGAAGTACTGTTCAATTTGTGTAATTGATAATTCTTTCTGTTATAAAAAATAAACTGTGTACAGTTTTTAGCTTAAACAGACAGGGAAAGACCTGGAGGAATTTTAATCTAGTTATTAATTAATCTAGCTATTCTGGCAGAGCATCGTATCTAAAGACCCATTAGATCTATATGATCTTGAAATCAGACACACTCTGGTTTACAGTATAATCTGACTGGAATACAGACATGCCCATAATATGCACCATTAATCCATAACAGTGAAGGTAATGTTATTTGTAGAAGGAAACATCCATGTTTCAATGTGACTTTTAATTGAGGAACAAAGTGATGAATCTGAGAAAGATTTGAGAGAATGAGCAAGAGAAAAGATATGCCCAACTTGCAGGAGACAGCACAGGAAAGAGAGGCTATATAAGAGCAGTGAGAGAAGAAAATGGTGAGTGATATCTGTGTGTACGACCCTTTGGTCAGGACAGAGACAGGTTAAAGAGGAAAGGAGATAGACACCTGTGAAGACAGAAGGACCAAGGAATGAAAAGGAGCCAGAAGGTTAGAACATATCTGGCTCTCATCTCATCCCTTCATCAGGGAAAATAAAAAAGACATTTACAGGAGGGGGTCTGAGAGAGGCAGGGGGTAGGGGGCTGACTGATGGAGGACACAGTTGGTACATGTTGGAAACAACAACAAAAGAAGAAAAAGAAAAGAAAAATATAGTAAAATGTTTATGAGCTGAAAATAAAGGTCACTCAGTTTTTCACTCTAATTATATGGCAAAGTATATGATTAAGCAATGCTTTTTAAATTAAACTTATGAAAACATTGCTTGTCTTTCTATTTTGAAGTATAGTATCTTCCTGAATCTTGAGATTTTCCAAATTATTAAAACCCTTTCAGCATGTTTATCATAAGTCCCCATTTAATTAAAGAACCTGAGATTCCTTGAAATAAAAACATACTGTTGATTATTTGCAAATGTTCAATGAGCTTTTCTTCATTCTAAACAACTGAGTAAAATATTCAAGGTTCTTATGCTGGCAATGCCTCAAGTAAAATCATAATTCTTAGTAAACCAGATAAATTTTTCTATCTGAAAAAGGTATGCTTCCACTTACTATAAATAAAAAATTCCAACCAACCAATTAAGGCGATACTTTTTATCAAAGTGATAGAAACTGTGGAGTAGGTATTTTCTGGGTAGATTAAGGGAAATTATGATAATTGAATGTTTTTCATTCTGTTTTTTACATATTCTATGAAGTGGACTCTTTGCCTGAATAGCAATCAAGTAATAATTCAAAAGATTCTATCATATTTCCTTAGGGCAGGCAGCTATCTTTATAAAAGAAACAAACTCTAATTTAGAAAGAGTTTGACTTTTTATTAGGTCTGTAAACAAGAGGGAGTTAAAAATTCTCTGGCAGCTTTTAGCAGGCTTCAATTAGAAAAGGCTGTTGTAGTTTTTACAGGACGAATCAGAGTTAATCAGACTTCTGTGGGTTGTGTTCGATTGCATTCTGCAACTCTTCCATCTTATGGTTTGAAGTTCAAGCACTTTATAACACTCTCTGCATTTCCTTTAGTTAATAGAAATTGTGTCTGTTTCTTGGAAAATAAAACTGCATTGTAAAAGGCAAAAGTAAATGATGAGTACAAAGAAAATTGGGATCCATAACTACTTTTATCTCATAATATCTTACACCATCTTCATGGATACATTTATTAAAAGGATCTAAAGGGTCAAAAATACTAATTTATAAAATATAGCTCCATTATCTGTGATTCAAACCAGGTCTTTTAGGAAAATTTTCCTTCATATCTTTTATACAGTTCATAATATGTGTTTCTAATATTATGATCCCACACATTAGAAAAGGTAATAGGAAGAAGCCATTATTTATACATTCATATGGGTGATATTAAATTTTAACACTGGCTAAGTTGTAATTTTAAAACATTGCGGTTGTATTTATAGGCTACTCATGAAACAGCTCAAATTTTCTGTCCTTCCCAACTGATATCTTTTAGAAGGATATGATCAGAGATTTATTCAATGCTTAGTGCTTAACCTTATGGGAAAAATAGTGCTAATTTTTACTTCCATGGGTAGCTAGTAGAAACAGCTGTCTTTATTAAAAAATGATTTTGGTATTAAAGTAGTGATTACAGACCTGAGCATTGTGCCAGGGTTTTTTAAAATCAGATTAATACCCTCAGACTTGCTATCTTCCCCTGAATCTGGGTTGGGCAAGAATAGTTTCTTTAATCGACAAATTTTATGGAGATGGTCATGTTATCCTTGGATCACAGTTTTTAGAATGGTCTTGAAAAAGAATGAATAATCTTATTTATAAAAGGTTTCAACCCTCTGAAGTGGACATGTCATAGAGTCTGCCATTTAGATAATAAAGTTCTGTAGACTCAAGGACAGTTAGACTTTTAGCAAAAGTTCTTCATTTGTCATGGTTTTATATAACTGTCCAACTTTAGAGTTGTCCTGGTAAATAACGTAGCTGTTGTTCTTTATATTTTAGCATTTTAGGAAGTATAAGAAAGGTGAATTTTAAAGATTAAGAGTAAAAATAGATTGATAACTGTGCATCTCCCCACTCTTGTGAATTATCAGTACATTTTATCCATGAGGGAAAAGGGAGCAGAGCTGTCAAATGGGGTTTCAGAAGACCAGTGAGTATGCTTGGTGAATGATCACACCATGACTGCTTGTGAGTAGGCAGATCAACTTTCACTTAGGGTTACTAAAGCTTACAAAGACTGAGGATAGGTACATCCAGGATGGGCAAATTTCATTGGCTGGAGGCTTAGGGTACCTGGAATACTTAATTAGCATTCGGAAGCATTTCAGAAATCTCAATGCTGGCTGAGCAGGTTTTGTCAGGAGAAAGGAAACTGGTCATATAAACTAATTGAGAGTATGTGACGGTCCTTGGGTAGAGGCAAGTGTGGAGGTTTAAAATTCCTCAGACATCAGAGGAAAGAGACTCTCTGCTAACGAAGGGAGTCCTCCATTATGTGACAAGCTCCAGAAGGGTATCCAGTCAATGGTAGACTTCGTCCTAAATTAGCAGAATTTTCCCACAGATCACTTGTAAAACACTGGAGAAATTTTTCCTTTTATAGTATGAAGAATACCTGTTATCTGGTGGCAGGGTGAAAATGAGGCTCTTTTAAGTGTATTGGCTTTTTTGAAATTTTGACATCTGAATGTAAGTTTAACTTTTGAAAGTAGCAAAGATCAATGGGGCAATAGGTCTATAAAGAGAGAACAGCCCCAGGCTGCACAGGCAAGAAAGATACTGAATCAAATGAAAGATCGTCTTATTAAAGATTGTGTGAAACAGAATGTTGCATGAAACAAAACCAGAGTGATTGATATGGCATTTACTATTGAGAACAACCGTTGGTTTTAAGTAATAGGATCCTATAGGGAAAAAAAGAAAACCCTCTCTTTTGAACAAAAGCATCATTAATTTGATCATTTATAAGAAAGAACTTGTTAAGTATAAATGCAACCTTTATTCGCCTTAAGTAATTGTCATCTCTGAGGCTTACTGCCTCCATAAGCTAATCTAAGCCTAGTCCTAGAAGCTTCTAATGTCCATAAAGCCTAATCTAGACCTAGAATATTTTCAGTCTCTGAGATGTACTGCTGAATAAGCTCATCCTTTCGACTTCTTTCTGAACTCTGGTTGGCTGTTTCAACTCAGCTGGCTCAAACTACTCTCCAAACTGACTGATTCAATCTGTCTTCTCTCAGCTTCTTACTGAATTGCTCTGCTTGATCTCAAAGTAACTCTGGTAATTTTTTTTTCTAAAATTCTAGCTATTTTTCATTCTGTGGCTCATTTTGTCTTCACCTACAACCTTGTCAGTAGAAATGTTCCAGCAAAACTGCTCTGAACTCCACCAATTAACTGCTACCAACTCAGTTTCCCTACACTGCCTCTCACTTGACTAGGGAGTGCTGGTATTAAAGTACCAACATTCTTTGATCTAAGCTTTTCTATACCTGGAACTTGATCTGAACTCAGAGATCTGTTTGTCTCTGTCTTCTGGGATTAAAGGCATGCCTGTTTTCCAGTCAGAGTAGCTATGTTGCTGAATTAAAATTTCTCTACAACTAGGCACATGCACATTGTTATTTGAGTAGATATAAATGCTAAAATTTAAGTGAATGTCTGGGAAAAGATAAATTAAGATACAAACAAACAGAAACTAAAAAAAAAAAAAACCAAAAAAAAAAAACCCAGACATCCCCACAAATATTTTTACCTGGCAAGAAACTGGAGTTCTGTAATACCAGCATTCATGAGTTAGAGGGAAGAAAGTAGCTATTAATTTGAGGCATCGTGTTCTATTTAAAGACCATTTCAGAAGCAAAGTAGATATTTTCAAGCAGATATGTTTTAAAACCTTTACAAGAAATCATGTAAATGCATTCATCATTTATTCCTGGTGACTTTTTATTTTTTGGGAAGAAATTCATGTCATCAGTTCAGAAGACATGATGATATTGCCCTATGGATGAATTATGCATAGCAATCTCAAGAAAGGCAACAATATAAACACTAAATATCAGTTAAACAAGTAAGCAGGTTTAGCTAGCATTAGAGTAACTAGGATGACTTCAATACAGGAATTTCACAGAATTTAGGAATGGGTAAATCAATGAGAGATAAAAATGGATTTGGTAAAATGACGGAATATGTTTTAGCTACAGAAAGAAAATCTATTATTTACTTTTTATCATAATCAGTATATATCTTCCAAGCTAAGCAGAACTTTCAACAGAATATGATCTGGCTTCCCCTCTTCCAGAAAACATATGCAACTATATTTACATTATTTGTTTGTGTGAGCTATTTTTCTGTGTTTTAATATCATAAAAAAGTCATGTAGTCTGTCTATCTATCTATCTATCTATCTATCTATCTATCTATCTATCTATCTATCATCTATCTATCTATCTACACATGTTACATACATTGTACTGGCTGGTTTTGTGTATCAACTTGACACAAACTGGAGTTATCACAGAGAAAAGAGCCTCTCTTGAGGTAATGCCTCCATGAGATCCACCTGTAAGGCATTTTCTCAATTAGTGACCAAGAGGGGAGGCCCCTTGTGAGTGGTGCCATCCTTGGGCTGGTAGTCCTGAGTTTTATAAGAAAGCAAGCTGAGCAAGCCAGAGCAAGCAAGTCAGTAAGTAACATTCTTCCATGGACTCTGCATCATCTCCTGCTTCCAGACCTGCTTGAGTTCCAATCCTGACTTCCTTTGGTGATGAACAGCAACATGGAAGTATAAGTTGAATAAATCTTTTCCTACCCAACATGCTTCTTGGTCATGATGTTTGTGCAGGAATAGAAACCCTGACTAAGACATACATTATACATGCTTATATTATATACACTAAATATGTTTAAATTATATATATTATAATATATATATTATATAAATATATATATTATATTGATAAAATTATACACATATATGTGTAGAGAAAATACAAGGGCTACTAAAAGCACACATACTAAAAAATAGGCAAATTAGCAAAAATGTTGTTGAAATTAACGTTCTTATCATGTCAGTATTTAGGCTTGATAATATACATATAGGGGAGTAAAAAGAGAACAGAAGGAAATCACAGGATAATAAGGAATTAAAAATTATGTTTCAGCTCATTAAAAAAAAATTAAAATCTCTTGAGACAGTCAGGTTAGTCATATTCAGGACTCAAGTAGCCAGTGGAAGGTTCTGAGCTA
>CM052709.1:88399481-88433024 GCA_028551405.1 Uromys caudimaculatus | reverse complement strand
TCTCTCTCTCTCTCTCTCTCTCTCTGTCTCTCTGTCTCTCTCTCCCTCCCCCCCCTCTCTGTGCATGTATAATGGTATCTCTCTAGAGCCATGGCAAACTTATGGAATGACCCCCTGTGAAAGGGTTTAACCCTAGTGTATGTGAACTGTCCCATAGGTTATTTTTTCTATTTCCAGTTTACATTCCTTTCTATTTTAACATTTTACATGGCATTGTTGAAGAGTTATGCCACTATGGATGGAATTTGAGGTTTCAAAAGCCTGTTTCCTTCTCAGTGAGTTCTCTGTCTCACGCTTGTGCTGATGGATCATCTGTATGTTCTCAGCTATTGCTCAAAAGTCATGCCTGCCTGTCACCATGTTTCCTACCACGATGGAAATGGATTTTATTCCCCTGGAACTCTGAGTCACAAAACTAAACACTTCCTATTATAAGTTGGCCTTGGTAATGGTATTTTGTCACAGCAAAAGAAAAGTAACGAATAAGCAAGTTTAATTATAATTATAAGAAAATACAACTAATAAATGCATGTTGAACATGGGATAATTTTAATGACATGATAGCCTGGCAAATCTATTTGGTCTACAACAAATGTCCACATTATTTACTCGAAGATAGAAAACATCTCTTTATTTGCAAGCACGTGGTAAAATTCTCCCTGCCCAAAATTTGAGTTATGTAAATATGAAGCTGAATGCAAGAGAACAGACAGAAAGGTAAAATCTGTTTCACGTAATGCAAACGTTGCATGAGTCTTCGCAGGAATGCAGCAGCTGCAGCATATAAGGAAGAGTAAGGCTGCTAAAATTCTTTCTAATGTTTTAAATACAATACAAAATCTATACCATGGTTTAACTCATTCCCTACATTCTATTTTTATTGTGCTTTAAGTGCATTAAGCAAGCTGGGTATTCTTTTAATTTTTTCATTTTATTTGTTTATTTATTTGCCTTCTCTTCTTTGTAAAGTCACAAACTGTTTATAGCATAAGTCGGTGGATGCGTGGGTAATGGCAATGCTTTACTGAAATTCTAAGCTCTTTCAAACACCTTCACTTCCTTTGTTTCTTTTAGAGAAATTTATGTATTTCTCTATCCTTCCCTCACCGCCTCTCTTCCACTCTCTGTCACTCACTCCTGTGTGTGTCGGGGGGATTGTGGGGGTTGTACATAGATATAGAGAACAATTTGTAGGAGTACGCTCTCTGCTTCCTTACACCATGTTGGTTTGGAGATTAGAAGTTGCAATGTCCTGTATAACTTTTTCTCTGCCTTTATCATAGTTACTAAAATGCTCTAGGCTATCAACATTGAAGTAGTATTCCCATTCTTGTTCCCTATAGCTCATAGCTAAATAGCCCCAACACGCTATTGATAAATTGATTTACATTTTAATTTTTCTTCAGCTTAATAAGGTTATAGAAGATTCAGTGATTTCCTGTCTACAATTTTCCTATAATCTTGGTCTATGCATGGAGCCATACATACAGGTGATCTATATTTTTGCTTCTTAATGATGATGTATAAATCTCACTGTTTCTGCAATTTACTCGTTTATATCAATGCAGTCATACTGTATCTTGTTACTCAGAATAATACATCTTATCTTGAAATACATTTAAATTTAGTTTCAATTTAGAGTTCACCTATTTTTCTCTCTATATGATGCTAATTGCTTCTAATAAGTACTGCTCACTGAACTTGATGTTTTGTGGATATGACCCCAATTTTAATGACACTCAGACTTTTAACAGACTTCTGTGTCAGTTAACATAGAAACCTCCAAAGGGAGGTTAAGTAATCTAAGTTTTCAGTGTTGGTAAATAACCTAGAAGGGCTTGTTAATTCAAAAGCAAAACCTTGCTATGATATTCTCTGTATGTTCTCATTACAGTTCAATATTTAAAACACATTTAAACCCCCACCAAATTTTATTAATGTTTTACTTACAGATTTTTCTCCTTTCTATTAGAGTGCCATTCTGTCTTCCATTATAAATGTGATATACATGTTCTCAAAATTGTTCGTAAGACATGTATAATTGATTTTTAAAATATTTTATTAGATTAAACTCTATGGTATAGTGATAAGTAACATACAGTTCTATAGTTATAATACAGAGAGTGAGTCTCCACAGGCAAAAGCTGGAACCACAGAATTGAACCCCAGTGAACCAAGGACAGAGAGGCAGCCTTTATACTCTGACTCTGCACTTCACCCAGAGTGCATTGTAGATTTTTCCACACTGTAGACAGGAAATGGACTATCTTCTGAAATCCATTTTGGAAGCTGTGGGAGAAGTAAGGTTTTAAATGATTGGAAAATCCACTCAGAATGGAAACACATGGTAATAAATGAGTGACCCTGCCCTGGCAGTTCTCCAATGATGAGATACATTGGCATCATTATTCATGTACATTTACACTTGGCTTACAATAAATTTATATGCCTGGCAACGGCATATTGTAGCTGTTGATAAATCTATATGACATGTCCTGTGACTCTAGCAGGTCAATGAAGTAGCAGTAATGTTAGTGACTTCCAAAGTAAGAAAGGGTCAGTTTCTGCTAGTTCTAAGCCCTCATTAAATTGCCATCAGTTAAGGACAATGGGACACCAACCCACCTTCAAAATTTTCGACCCAAAATTGTTCCAGTAAACAAGCAGAACACCCTGTGGAGGATGAGAGCACCAATCCATCTACAGAACTTTTGACCCAAAAATTGGTCCTGTCTAAAAGAAATACAGGGACAAAAAGGGAGCAGAGACTGAACAAACGGTCAAGCAGTGAAGGGTAAAATTTGGGATCCGTACCATGAGCAGGCACCAATCCCTCACACTATTACTGATGCTATGTTTTACTTGCAGATAGAAAACTAGCATGGCTGTCTTCTGAGAGGCTCTACCAGCCTCTGACTAAGACAGATGCAGATACTTACAACCAAATATTGGACGGAGGTTGGAGACCCATATTGAAGAATTAGGGGAAGGATTGAAGGAACTGAAGGGGATGGCAACACTTTAGGAGACAAACAGCATTAACTAACCCAAACACCTGGGAGCTCCCAGAGACTAAGTCACCACACAAAGAGCATACATGGGCTTCTCTGAGGCTCCGGGCACATATGTAGCAGAGAACTGACTTGTCTGGCCTTAGTGGGAGAGGATGTGCCTAATCCTGTAAGAACTTGAAGCCTCAGGGAGGGGGGGTTGACCAGGAGGGGAGCTACTTCTAGAAGCCAAGTTGAAGGGGAATGGAGGGAAGAATTCTGCAAGGGGAAATCGGGGGGGGGGCAACATTTGGGATGTAAATAAGCAAAAGTAATTAATTAAATTGAAAGAATGGCTAATCTCAAGGAAACCTGGAAATCAAACTGATACTGTAGTCTTGTTTCATAAACAATCTTTAGGAGCATTAGAAGTAAAATTTTTATTACCAAGTCACAATATAAGTGACAAAGACACTATCAGTTGGTAAATTATAGCTATGATAATGTGGTCAGACAGTATTGATTCCTAAAACTGAGATATTTGCATGTCTAAAGTTCAGGCTATGCTATTCACCAATAAAATAAGGAAGTAACATCTTATTAAACATGAAACAGAGAAACAGATAGGGAAGAGAGTTTCCTTGTTTTCTGGTGTGTGCTCTCCACCTCAATCTTTTAGACTTTAAATGAAGAGATTCTTTTCTCTCTCTTTTTTTTTTTTTTCCTTTTCCAGTTTACTACAGTGGTTATATCTTTTTTTTTTTTTTTTTTTTTGAGATTCTTTTCTTAATATAGTGTACTCCAAAATGAACCTTCTGTTCACTGTGGACAAAAGGGACCACCATGTACTTAATAAATATAAATTTCTGCCATTTTCCATTCTTTATACATTTCATTTATTTTATTTACTTATGATTTTCTGTAGTAGGGGATATTGAATTTAGGGTCTTGCTCATGATAGAACACACTCTACCAAATATTCAAAACAGTAGACAGGCTTCCAGATAGCAGATAGGTAGCCAAGTTTTCTCTATACCATAGAACCATTTATAGTTAAAATAGAAAAAGATAAAGAACATTTACACACACATACTCTCTCTCTCTCTCTCTCTCTCTCTCTCTATATATATATATATATATATATATATATATATATATATATATATATATATATACACACATATGGCAATGTTAAATACAGAATTCCCTCACAAACATATGCTTCCCTTGGAAATAAATCCCAGTGAACCACAACTAAGAATATTAAGAACCTTTGTGTTTGTCTGTTTTCCTGTGAGATTGTTCATTTTGACCTTGTACATAAGTGTGAACTTTCAATTCTAGGGTCAGACTTATCTTGGTTTTAAATAACTGACGTGTGTGATACAATTGAAGATGATATCTTGGGCAGGTATCATGGATGTGTTACCTGGCTCACCATCTGTTACCCATTTTTCTTCCTTTCCAGGTTTTGCTCTACCAAATATTCAAACTGTATCCACTGCTCTGGTTCTCTAGAAATTAGGGTAGCTACTGGGACGTGACAAATGTTGCTTTTCCAGCCCATTCTACCTTCCACTCTGACTGCCTAGGCTGATTGCCCTTAAGCAAGAGCTCTGGCACTTGCCAGTGATGAGTAGAGAAGAAAGATAATGGGTCACATAATCTGGCTAGGGTTAAAAAATGGACCACACTTTTAAGTGTCTATCTGCAGACTGCATGCTGCACAAAGCAAGTAAATAAGTACGTGCAAACCTATTAAGCCACTTGGGTTAGTTTTGTTCATAAAATCACATTTAAGTAGAATGTTTTCTCACTGTCTTCACTGAGAGAACAGTCCTGCTCACCTGGCTTACTGTGTGGTGAAAGAGCAAGTCTCCAACAGCAGTGAAGAACTGAGATTGAAAGGAAGATGGGCTTTGAACTTTAGGTTTAGGGAAAAAGAAAAATTACATATTTTCTTCACAAAGAAAAACTTCAGTTTTTAAGATGTTTTAAACATAAAGAAATTGTAAGTATTTAAGTAGATAATTGCCTTTACATGTATTTAGACATCATGTAAAATATTAAATAATACCCAATGCTGGATTAAAATGTGAAAATGCTGTATTTATTTATCAAGTAGAAATAAAATTTAAACTATCAAAAACCAGAATAAGTTATCAAAGTTATAATGAAATTTATAATCTCTTTTCATTTTCCTGAGTATCTGAAATTTTCTTAATTATGCTGTTATTGTGAGATGAGTTAGTTTGCCTCCGTTTCTAGATCCAGGGTTATCTAAGGATAAAACTGCAATACATATTTGAAGAGAAGATTATTTATTCTAATGAGAATGTATATTAAATGTCCCAGAAATCAGATTTTCTATTTTTCAAGAACATGACTTTCATAAGTTAGGGGGTAGAGATTCTCTAACTAGGTATAAGCAGGAGAAAGTACAGGTAATGTGCTCTCAGCCTAGCTTGGAATGTAAAAGACAAAGCTTATTTAAGAATGGAGATGAAGAAAAATATCAGATTTTAATGTGTGCTGATGACATTTCTGCAAGCCAAGATCAGGGACGTTTGAACCTAGAACAAGTCTCACAGTACATAGTGAAGCAAAGTGACACTGCTATTAATCTTTGGTTAAATGTTTGAGCAAGATATGCATTTTACTACTTAGGAGAGAAAAAAATTAATGCTCCATGTTTATATAAGTATATTTGCATATTATAATATCTTTGTTCTGTAAATGAGTATCAAAACACAGAGATTATGTTAATGTTCGTGTTTAGTATTAATATACTTGGGACTATTTTAGTAGTTACTAACTTGCTGCGTGAGAGTAAATGGAGGTTATCCTCCCATTATGGTGGAGAAGCAAGAAAGAATATTAGACCTGTAAAATTACATGTGTTCATGATTTTAACTCTCGGTGTTAGGATGCATAGTGAAAAGAAATGCAGTCATGTTTAAGCTTCAATTTTGCATTAGGAATACACTAAAATAACATGATCTGCCGAACGTAGTAAGCTTATTTTACATTTGAAGTTGTATCTGATTGTTTACAGCAAGGCCCTGCTTACTTCTACCTCTTCCCCTTTGGCTCTTTGAAGAACTAGTTTTGGCCGATGACTACATCACTCCTGATCTTTGAAAGCACCTCTCTGATTTCAATGTGAAGGGCAAAAGGAGACATATTTTTGATAGTTCCACTTACATACCATCTACAAATAGTAACTCCAATACACCCAACCGTCTCCATAGGAGAGGGTCACTGCACACAGTGGTGTTTTTAATCAGCACTAAAAAGGAGCTCGTTAGTATTAGTATTGCACTGCTGGCTGATCTTCCTAAGCACATGGTCCTTATTTTCTCTTTTTTCTGAAATATTGGAGATCATATTGAAAATATGAATCTCCATACACTACTATACTACTTATTCTACTAGCTTTCTTTAGGCACAAGCCTACAAACATCAGAGCCTGGGATCTCAGTCTTCACAATCATTTTAGTCGGTATCTGCTTCTATATTTGTCTACCATCTATCTGACTTTTGCTGTCTCTCATAGGTCAGCTAGCTGTTGTTAACTTTTGAAATCTATCATCTATTTGTCTCTCTGTCTATTACCTATCTATTTATCTATCTATTAATCTATCTATCATTTGTCTTGTCTATCATCTATATCTATCTATAGATATATCTATCATCTATCTATCTATCTATCTATCTATCTATCTATCTATCTATCTATCTATCTATCTACCTATCTATCTATCATCTATCTAATCTATCATCTGTCTTCTATCAAGAATCAAGCAATCATCTATCTATCATCTATCTAATCTATGTATCATCTATCTAATCTATCATCTATCTATCTATATCCATCTATCATCCATCATCTGTCTTTTATCTATATATCTATCAATCAATTATCTATCAATCAATTATCTATCAATCAATTATCTAGCTATCATCTATTTAATATACCATCTAACATATATCTATACCTATCTCTCTACCTAGATATACTATCTTCTATGCACTTGCCTATTTATTCCCCCTTAATAAAAACCTCTTCTAATCTGAAGATGCTATTTCTGAGTTCTTGTTCAAAACTAACACAGCAAATTCACAAATTTTTAAATAAATCCTTGAATCACATAGGAATCTGTGAATGACAAGAGTAATACAAGAAACAAGAAATAAAGTATAGTATTTTTATAAATGCATTGTTGTAAAACAAATCAATAGGATTAATATGGCTTACAACCTTCAACTATGATTCAGTAGATAATCCTTCAAATGAGAAGCAGCTTAGGATGATGTGACAGTGTTCTCAGATCTTATTGCTTCACCTTATAAGCCTGTTCAAAACATTTACAGCAGTGTTTCTCTTGAGAGAGAGTGAGATGGAGGGGAGAGAGAGAGAGAAAGAGAGAGAGAGAGAGAGAGAGAGAGAGAGAGAGAGAGAGAGAGACTGATCATTAAGTTTCCATAGGATTAAGTGCATTCTCTCCTACTGAGGCCAGAGAAAGCAGTCCTCTGTTACACACGTGCCCAGGGCCAACAATCACTCTATGCATACTTCAGAAATGCACTAAACTCAATCATATTTAGATTAGATATTTTAATTGGAACAAAATTATCTATGTAGTGTTAATTGTTGATGCATCATGAATAAAAGAGACTAGAGCACAATAAGAATACAAGCAGAGTGGAAATGGTGTCAGTAACACAGGGAAGTAGAAAAATATGGGACGTGGAGAGGAAAGAGTCAGACAATACTTTGTATACAAATTATTGAAATACTAGAATAGAAGCTTATGATTTACCAAGAGAAATATGGTAGTAAAAACTGGAATAAATATGTATTTATTTGTAAAATAACTGTCATGAGAATAAACCTGCACTGTAGTGAAAGTGCGTTATTATTATTTTTTGCTGTTTCAAAGTTTTTAATCAGAATAGGATGGCTTTCTTCCTAGGTGTGTTAGTGGTTTTAAAATATTTCCTGTCGGTGGAAAATGGGATACATGCCAGCTGATCTTGTCAGTCTTTGCTCATCGAATAAGTTGTTCTTTGAGTTATTATTATGATTTATAATGGGATTAAAAAACACACTACATTAGTTATTAATACAAACCACAAAACAAATAAATGTTTCATTGCATGACTACAGGAGCAAATTTAAAAAGGGAAAGAGTGCCAGCTAAATCAAAGCAGGTTTTTGTCTTCTCTCAAAATACCATTGCGTTACACAGCTAAATTGCCTTTATTAGATGTTAAGATACATTCTTTAAAAACTATATTTCTCATTGTCCCCAATAAAAATATTCCCAAATTTATAATATTTTTAGAAGAACATCAGCTTAAAAATAAAAATCAAGAGGAGAAACTGAGCGATCTGCATAACTGGAGGTAACAGAACATAAAGATCATTTTCTTCAAATTTATAATTTGACTCAATATAATTAAATTTACATTGACCATATACAATCAAGTCAAATTTCTGTGAGACAGATTGAAGGGCAGGGGTCTTCCCTGTACAATGTGTTGTGCAGCAGGTTTAATGTTCTCTATAGGATCGCATTTTTAATGATGTGATTTGTAAAATCCTCTTCCCTGGTGTTCATGTGGGTGTTGTTGGGATGTGAGCATGGTGGGTGAGGATTTTTAACAACCTACATATTGTGGCCCTCTCTGCTTTGAAAATTCAAAATGTATCTTCCTGAAAGCCTTTGTGGTGCACTGTTCATGTTCCAGTTCGTGACTGATGCTAAATGACCCCTCATTGTGCACTACTTAACTGAAACCCCTTACACATGCCTTTCTGTAACTCTCTCCTTTGTAAATTTCTAACTTCTCTTTTTTATTTATCAGATATTTCATTATAATTACACTATTTCTATTTTCTATTTTCTCCTTTCAAAGTTTTTATTATATTCTTCCTCTTTCACACCAATAACCTCATCTCTTATTCATTAATTGTGGTACATGCTTTAGGAATATATCTATAATCCATAGCTATCTATATCTATATCTACATCTACATCTATCTATCTTTCTATCTTTCTATCTTTCTATCTATCTATCTATCTATCTATCTATCTATCTATCTATCTATCTATCTATCTATCTAACAATGTTTCTGTCCCTATTGACCTGTCTATCAGATTACCTGCCCCCCCATAACCCTTTTCTTCTGAGAGGTGCCATCCAACTATGTATTCCCCCACCTTGACACATCAAGTCTCTCCAGATTAGGCATAACCTCTCCCACTGAGGCCAAACAAGGCAGCTAAGGAGACTGAGCTACATGTCTACTACATATGTACATGGGGCCTTGTTCTAGCCCATATATTTTCTTTGGTTGATTGCTCAGTCTCTGGGAGCTCATAGGAGTTCAGGTTAGTTGACCTTTTTGGTCTTCCTATGGGTTTCCCACTCCTTTCAAGGCCTTTAATCCTTCTTCCGACTCGTCCATAAAAGTCTCCAGTTCCTGTCCAAAGTTTGACTGTGGATATTTGCATCTGTTTCAGTCTGCTGCTAAGTAGAGCCATTCAGAGGAGAGTTACTCTTGGCTCCTGTCTGCAAGCATAACAGATATCATTAATAATGTCAGGGATTGCTGCTTGCCCATGGGATAGGTTTCAAACTGGGCTGGTTATTGGTTGGCCATTCCTTTAGTCTCTGCCCCAACATTGTCTTTGCATTTATTTTAGCAAGGACAAATTTTGGGTCAAAATTTTTGTGAGTGGATTGGTGTTCTTATCCTTTCATTGGTGGTTCTGCATGGCTACAGGAGGTGGCTTCTTCAGGTTCCATGTTCCCACTGTTAGACATCTTGGCTAAGTTCACCCACATGAACTAATTGGAACCCCAACCCACCCTAGTCTCTGGGAATTCCTAGAAATAATCTCCACCCACAGACCCCTCGCACCAGAAGATTTCCGTTCATTCTCCTGGCCCTCTGGGACTCTTTCCTGTTTCTCTCCACACCTGACCATGCACCCACATTCCCCTCCTCCTCTTCCATTCAGTTCCCTGCCTCCCTCTGATTCCTATGACTATTTTGTTTCCACTTCTAAGTATGATTCAATCATCTTCCTTTGGACTTTCCTTCTGTTTAACTTCTTTGGAGTTTGTGGGGTATATAATGGGTAGTCTGTTCTTTGTGGCTAATATCCATTCATCAGTGAGTTCATACTGTGCATGTGTTTTTGAGTCCGGGTTACCATACTCAGAATGATATTTTCTAGTTCCATCCATTTTCCTGCAAAGTTCATGATATCCTTGATTTTATTATCTGAATAATATTCATTTTATAAATGAACCACATTTTCTATTTTGATTCTTTCGATGAGGGACATCTGGGTTGTTTCTAGTATCTGGCTATTACTAATAAACTGCTATGAGCATAGTGAAGGATGCAACCTTGTGCTAAAGTGGTGCATATTTTGAGTATTTGCCCATTAGCTGGGTCTTCAGGCATAACTATTTACATTTTTCTAAGAAACTTCCAGATTGATTTCTAGAGTGGTTATACAAGTTGCAATCCCACTATCAATGACAGAGTATTTCCCTTTCTCCGCATCCTCGCCAGCATGTGCTATCCCTTGAGCTTTTGATCTTATTCTGATTCATATAAAGGGCAATGTCAGGATCATTTTGATTTTCGTTTTCCTGATGACTAAGGATATCAAACATCTCTAAGTGATTCTCGGCCACTTGAGATTCCTTTGTTGAGAATTCTCTGTTCAGCTCTATTCCTCAGTTTTTAATTTAGTTGTTTGGTTTGTTGAGGTCTAACATTTTGAGTTCTTTATATTTTTTGGATATTAGTGTCTAGATTGCTTTTGTTAAGATGGCCATTTTGACTATGTCAGTCCTACCTATCCATGACCAGGGGAAATCTTTCCAGCTTCTGAAATCTTCCTTGATTTCTTTGTTTAGGAACTTGAAATTTTCCTCATACAGTGTTTTACTTGCTTGGTTAGAATTACACCAAGATATTTTATATTATTTGTGGCTATTGTGAAGGTTGTTGCTTTCTATGCCCATTTATCATTGTATAAAGGAGGAGTACTAATTTCTTAAGTTAATTTCATATCTGGCCATTTTGTTGAAGTTGTTTATCAGCTATAGGAGTTCTCTGGTAGACTTTTGGGGATCATTTATGCATATTATCATAATATCTGTAAATAGTGATACCTTGACTTCTCTCTTTCCTTTGTATCCCCTTGATCTTTAGTTGTTTTATTGCTCTAGCTAGAATTTCAAGTACTATATTAAGTAGATAGGGAGAGTGGGCAGCCTTGTCTTGTCCCAGAGTTTAATGGATTGCTTCAAGTTTCTCTTCATTTAATTTGTTGTTGACTATTGGTTCACTGTTTATTTTATTTATTATATTAAATCCCTAATCTCTCCAAGATTTTAACATGAAGGAGTGTTGGATTTTGTCACATGCTTTTTCATCATCTAATGAGATGATCATGTCATTTTTTTATTTCACTTTTTAGGTAGTGAATTATGTTGATAGATATTTCTATATTGAACCATCCCTGCATTCTAGGGATGATGCCTACTTGGTGAATGATATTTTTGCTGTGTTCTTTGATTTGGTTTGTGAGAATTCTGTTATTTTTGTCTTGATGTACTTTTTTTAAAAAAACCATTTATCTATTTATTTATTTATTTATTTATTTATTTATTTATTTATTTATTTATTTATTTATAACTCTAGGTTTTATTCCCCTCCCTGTCCACCCTCTGACTGTTTCACATCCCATACCACTTCCCCTGACCCCTGTCTCCACGAGGATATCTCCACCTCCCCACCACACCCCCAGACCTTAAATTCCCTGGAGCTTCCAATCTCTTTAGAGCTAGGAGCATCTTCTCTGACTAAACTCAGATCCAGCAGTCCTCTGCTGTATAAGTGTTGGGGGCCTCATAGCAGCTGGTGTATGCTGCCTGGTAGGTGGTACAGTGTCTGAGAGATCTCTGGGGTCCAGGATAATTGAGACTGCTGGTCCTCCTACAGGATTGCCCTTCACCTCAGCTTCTTCCAGCTTTCCCTTAATTCAACCACAGAGGTCAACAGCTTCTTTCCATTGGCTGGGTGCAAATATCTGCATCGGGCTCTTTCAGTTGCTTGTTGTTTCTTTAGGAGGGCAGTCATATTAGGTCCCTTTTTATGAGTGCTCCATAGCTTCAGTAATACTGTCAGACCTTGGGGCTTCCCCTTGAGCTGGATCCCACTTTGGGTCTGTTGCTATTCCTTCTTTTCCTCGGGCTCCTCTCTATTTCTGTCCCTGCAGTTCTTTCAGACAGGACCAATTATGGGTCAGAGTTTTGAATGTGGGATGGCAACCCCATCCCTTACTTTATGCCCTATCTTTCTGTTGGAGGTGGGCTTTACAAGTTCTCACTTCCTAATCTAATCTCTCCTTCCATCTAAGGCCCCTCCCTTTGAGTCCTGAGAGTCTGTCACCTCCCAGGTCTCTGGTACATTCTAGAGCCCCCCCCACCTCCTGAGGTTGTCTGTTGGTCTGAAGTTCTCTTTCTTTATTGACTCTTTGTGTGGTTTATGTGTCCCGGTAACTGTGGACTCAAAGAATGAATTAAGTAGTGTTCTCTCTGTTTCTATTTCGTAGAATAGTTTGAGGTGAACTGCTATTTGATCTTTTTTGAAAGTCTCAAAGAATTCTTCACTAAAATTATATTGCCCCGGGCTATTTTTTGGTTAGGAGACTTTTTAGTGATTTCTTCTATTTTCTTAGGGGTTAACATAGTTTACCTGATCTTGATTGCACTTTGGTAAGCGTTCTCTCTCTAAAATTCATCCATTTCATTTAGATTTTTCAGTTTTGTGGAGTACAGGTTTTTGAAGTAATGCCTAATTACTTTTTGAATTTCCTCAGTGTCTGTTGTTATGCCCCTCTTTTCATTTCTGATTTTGTAAATTTGGGTATTGATTCTCTGCCTTTTAGTCTGCTTGCCTAAGGGTTTGTCTATCTTGTTGATTTTCTCAAAGGGCCATCTCTTGGTTTAGTTGATTCTTCGTATTCTTCTTTTAGTTTTTAATTATTTATTTCAGCTCTGAGTTTGACTACTTCCTGTCATCTATACTTCTTGCCTGTGTTTGCTTCCTTTTGTTCTAGAGCCTTCAGATGTGCTGTTAAGTTGCTAGGGTGAGATCTCTCCAATTTCTTTATCAATTTTCCTTTTTTCTTTTGCTTTCATTGTGTCTCATACGTTTGAGTATGTTGTGTATTTATATTCATTGCACTCTGGAAAGTCTGTAATTTCTTTATTTCTTCCCTGACCAAGTTATCATTGAGTAGAGAGTTATTCAGTTCCTGAGTATGTAAGTTTTCTGTTGTTTCTATTGTTGGTGAAGTCCATCCTTAATCCTGTGTTGATCTGACAGAATGCACGGATTATTTCAATCTTCTTGCACCTGTTTAGGCTTGAATCTGGTGCCTGAATATGTGGTCAATTTTGGAGATGTTTTTGTGAGGTATTGTTTTTAGGTGAAAAGTTCTGTAAATATCTGTTAAATCCATGTGATTTATAATATTTGTTGGTTTAAGTGTTTATCTGTTAAGTTTCTGTTTCAATGATCTGTTCATTGGTGAGAGTGGGTTGTTGAAGTCCCTCACTATTATTGTGTGGTGTTCAATGTATGATTTGAATTTTAGTAAAGTTTCTTTTATGACTGTAGGTGCCCTTGCATTACCGATATGAATGTTCAGAATTGAGAGTTCATCTTGGTGGGTTTTTCTTTTGATGAGTATGAAGTGTCCTTCCCCATATCTTTTGAAAATTTGCTGTTCAAAGTCTATTTTATTTTATATTACAATGGCTGCTACAGCGGTTTCATTGGTCTATTTGCTTGGAAAATGTTTCTTCTCCCCTCTACCCTAAGGTAGGGTCTATTTTTGCTGCTGAAGAATGTTTCTTGTATGCAAGAGAATGATGGATCCTGTTTATTAATCCAGTGTGTAGGCCTTCATCTTTTGTTTGTTTGTTTTTGTTTGTTTTGGTTTTTGGTGAATTGAGTCCATTGATGTTGAGAGTTATGAACAATGATTGTCAGTTCCCATTATCTTGATGTTGGAAGTGGTATTGTGTGTTTTATTTTCTTCTTTTGGGTTGTCTGCAAGATGATTAATTTCTTGTGTTTTTGTGGGTATTGTTAGTCTCCTTGTGTTGGAATTTTCCTTCTTGTATCCTTTGTAGGGCTGAATTAGTTGACAGATATTGTTTAAATTTGTTTTTATCATGGGATATCTTAGATTCTCTAGCTAGGGTGATTGAGAGTTTTGCTGGGTAGAGTAGTCTGGCCTGGCATCTGTGGTCTCTTAGGGTCTGTAAGACATCTGTCCAGGATCTCCTGGAATTTAAAGTGTCTGTTGAGATGTCAAGTGAACTTCTGATAGATCTGTCTTTATATGCTACTTGGCCTTTTCCCATTCTTCCTTGCAGGTTTTAATATTCTTTGCACTGAACATATATTATTTTCATTATTACGTGGTGGGAGAATTTTCTTTTCTGGTCCAATCTATTTGATATTCTGTAAGCTTCTTGTATATTTATATACATCTTTTTTTTTTTTGATTAGGGATATTTTCTTTATGATTTTGTTGAAGATGTTTTCTGACACTTTGAGCTAGGAATCTTTACTCACTTCTATGCCTATTATTCTTAGATTTGATATAGTTTCCCAAATTTTTTGGATGTTTTAGGTAGGATCTATTTACATTTGTTGTTTTCTTTGATAGATGCACCCATTTCTTCTATGCCTGAGATTCTTATTCCATCTCTTATATTCTGTTGGTGATGCTTGCATCTGTATCTCCTGCTCTCTCCTAGATTTTCCCCCTCCACAGTTGCCTCCATTACTATTTTCTTTATTTCTTCTATTTTCATTTTTAGGTTTTGGGCTATTTTATTCATTTCCTTAGCTTGTTTGATTGTATTTTCCTGTATTTCTGTAAGGGTTATTTTTGTTTGTTTGTTTGTTTGTTTTACCTTTCTTCCCCCCTTTTCATCTTTAAGAGCTTCTACCTGTTTGATTGTGTTTTCTTATATTTTTTTAAGGGAATTATTTATATCCTCTTTAAAGGCTTCTATCATCCTCATGAGATGGTATTTAAGGTCTCAGTCTTGCTCTTTAGGTGTGCTAGGATATCCAGGGCTTGCTGCAGTAGTAGAGCTGGGTTCTGATGGTGCCATATTGCATTGGCTACTGTTGATTGTTCTTCTGCTTGCCTTTTGCCATCTGGTTGTGTCTGATATTGGCTGGGTTTGGTGTCCCCGGTTTGAGGAGGTCTCCTCAAGGTACACAAAGAGGTAGGAAGGTTGTAGAGTGTTAAATAAATAAAATACATTTTAATATACTCTTTGTCCTATTTTTCTTGGAACTTTTTAAGTTTAGCTGGCTTCATACATTGAGGAATCTACAGAACATACATTTCTGGACATACAGAATATGACATGTTAAATATTCTTTAATGGTGCTATGCTTACTTTGTTTTTTTTGTTTTCTTTTTGTTTGTTTTTTCCCTATACTTTGCCTTCATTTCCACATTTTCTTCTTATTCCTCCTTTTGTTCATGGCACAAATGTCATATTTTCTCTTAGGAGTGGTATTTTTCAATCAGGGGTATCATGCTTCTTATTTTTTACTCCCACATAGGGAGTACTTACCTACTTCTACTTACCTACAACTCTGAAATAAAACATTTTTTTCTTAGAAAAACACACATAGTAAGACACTTCAAAACCAATTATAAAAATACTACATATGCATGTAAACATCACAATAAGTTCAATTATATTTCAATAACGTTGGCTAGTGTATGTTATCTCCTCTTTTTGAGAATTCACACTAACCTTAATTTTATGTATGTACAAAAATATTAAGAGGCACAGGGCATTTGAATTTCATTTTTGCACCATATTTATTTATAAAGAGCAATTTTCTTATCATATAGATAAGAATAATTCTCTTAACATAAACTTTATCATGGCCTTAAATCACATAAATTCATTCTTAGCATCTAATAAACTATAATAGGGGAAAATCCACCAATTACAGATAACATAATGAATTAACATAAATGTTGGTATATAGAATAATGTGTATATTGGGTGGTAATAAAATTCTGTCATTAAAATATTATATTATGCAAACTACACTGAAGTATAGTTGTATTAAATTACTCATACCAATCAATTTAATCTTATGTTTAGTTAAAATGTTTTTAAACATATAGTTATATAAAAATTATACACAACCGTGAAGGAACTGTGAAGTTTGATCTATGTATAAACTGTTCAAATTTATTTTAGTTTAAATGAATCTTTTTTAGTTTGCTTTCTATTGCTATAAAAAAAAATCACTGGACCAAACAAATTGAGGAAGAAAAAGGTTTATTTGGCCTTAAAATCTACACACATTTTATTACTGAGGGAAGATAGGCCAAGAATTCATGGCAGGAACCTAGATTAGGAACATAACCAGAGACCAGGGAGGAGACAGTGATTGGTTTGCTCAGCATGGATTGCTTAGCTCACATCTGTATAACTTAGGATCATCAACCAGGAGTGTGACTACCCACAGTTAGAGGGAATGTCCCACACCAATCGTAAATCAGTAATTCTGTAGGACAGTCTGATGAAGGCATTTTCTCAAGTCAGCTTCACTCTTTCCAATGTCTCTTGCTTCTGTCAATTTAATAGAAAACATAACCAGGACAAATGTCCAATCTTTTCATACTTTATCGTAAAATCCCTTTAAAAAATATTTATAGAACATTTCTCACTCTCTCTTTCTGTCTCCTCTCTCTCTCTCTCTCTCTCTCTGTGTGTGTGCGTGTGTGTGCGTGTGTTTATGGGTATCCGGTGGCAGCAGTTGAACACCGAGGCCAGAATAAGGTGTCAGATGCCCAGGATCTGGAACTGCAAAGCTAGCTAGCATGGTGCTTGAACCTGAACTCAAGCCCTTTATTACTAGTAATAAATGATAATAATGTTTTCAAACTTATAAATAGAAACACATTCTTTATTATTTGTTTTCTAAAGATAGTCCAAGACTCCTTATATGTAATTTTATTTTTGTCAGTCATTTACTGACTCCATTTCTTTTTCTCACCACTGGTTTTAGCAACTTCATTAAAAATAACATACATCTAATGAATTTTGACAGGTCAGAAGACACATTTTTTAAACTTGATTAAGCTGTTTCCTTGTATTTTTTCATTTACAATCTCCAAATAACTCTAAAAATAGAAATTTTTTTTTCTATCTTAAAATACAACTCTTAATATGAGTTTTTATCTAAATTATTAATCTATGATATATTTCTTCCAAAGATAATATAATTTGTGCAGATTTTGAATTTGTTTTTGGTGTTAATGAAATAATTTATTTTGTTTCTAAAACTCCTTGGTGCTAATCTGAAACTCAGTTTTTCGTTTATAAATTTCTTGGCAGAGAAACTGAACAACCTGGCTTGAGGTCTAAATGGAAATAAATAAATGAAAACCAAATAATCATCTAAAATTTAGGTTGTACCAAATATTTTACAAATTAAAATTAAAGGCAAATTATTTAGAAGAATGTATTTTAAAGCATGGGGCTAACTAGAGATAAGTACACTCTACTTTAAAATGTCAATACTATTTAACTACTCTTCCAAAGTAATAGAATTCTAGCTCTGTAACAGTCTAATGATTAATATATTTTTCTTTTAAAAAATAAATCTTGTGTCTTTATTGTTCTTTATTTGAAATAAAACAAGCTTTGTGTAGGTTCAAAATACTAATGGAGATGTAAAATTTACCTTTAAATTATCTTCAGTCTCTTCTTTGGATTTATCATTTTAGGTATCGTATAAATTATTTTGGAAAGGACAGATTGGTCAACGTCATCAAGCACACCTGACAGAATGGTGAATGTATATATTGCATATGAGTCTAACGCTAGAGAAGGAGGTCTCAGGAATTTATGAAGCCCAGTCAGACTGAATCTCATTAATTTAAGCAAAAACACATTTCCAAATATTTTTTCTTTTGAAAGAAAATCTTGACTATTAGTTCTATTTTCCTCTTCATAGATTTTTTAAAAATCATTTCTGTTCATGTATTATATTCTGGTCATGGGCTCCCCCTTCTTCAACTTCTCACAGATTTTCCTTGCCTTCACCATTCCACTTCTGTTTTTTTCTTTTTCTTTTTCTTTTTTTATTAAGAATAAAAAGAGGAAAAAAAAATCTTACTTTAGAACCTTTCTATAGTTCTAAATTTTATTTTTTGTTTGTGTTTTTATGAACTGTATATTCATGATGGTTTCCCCTTCACCAACTTTTACTAAACTGTCTCCACTTCCTCATGTATAGGCAACAACATGGCTTCTCCCTCTGTCTCGCTTTACTCTTTCTGTCCTCTCCCACCCCCCGCTGGAGTAAAAACATGCAAACATAGCTGAATTTAAAAAAAGAACTAGAAGAGAAAACAAAGAAAAGAAAGCACAAGAATTTCTTGTACTTGCTCTTCAGACCTGTATAAGAAACTTGGATAAATGTAGCTCACAAAGTACATTTGATCTAATTATTCTTTCCATAACACATTTATCAATCTTTTAAATTGGAGAATTAATGACTGCAGCTCATAAGTCAAAGTTACTTTTTTATCACCTTTTTGAGAACAAAGCATAAACCATGTCATCTGAAATTGTGAATCGTAGATTACTTTTTTATGAAAACATATAACATTGCAACATTATTTTGTATCCAGTTTAAGAAAACATTAATGAACATTTCTTTAGGTGTTTCTCAGCCATTTGAGATTCCTCTGTTGAGAATTCTTGGTTTAGTTCTATACCCCATTTTTTGATTGTGTTGTTTGGTTTTTAGGCCCCAGGGAGTTTAGAGGTTTGGTGGGGTGGTGGGTGAAGGGCGGGGACATCCTCATAGATACAGGGGGGATAGGGAGGAGGTATGGGATGTGGAACAGTCGGAGGGTGGACCAGGATGCGAATAAAATCTGGAGTGTAAATAAATAAATAAATAAATAAATAAATAAATAAATAAATAAATAAAAGATATAAAGGAAAACATTAACGAACATGTTTTATCATTATCTGCAAAACTCTATTTGATAAATGTTATAAAATAATATTTTATAAAGTAATAACTTTTGCTTTATTTTGAGTAAAAACTACTCTTTAATACTAAGAAATTATAATAAACATAGATGTGAGGAGGAATTAACCTGAAGAAGGACGAATAAAAAGAAGCAGTTAATAACATATAGTATGTCATCTCACCTGTGATTATGGTATATCCTTTAATTACATTTACTTTATTAAGCTTAATTCAGTATTTTAATTTCATTAATATTTATTAATTAAATACTAATTTCAGTGCTAGGACACAAGCCTTAGACCTTGCACATAATAGGCCAGGGCTTTGTTCTGTGTTCCATTCCAAGTAATCCTGGTTCTAATTCTAAAGACATCTTTATTATATGATATTCAAGTTTTTGTTCTTTTGTACAAGTGAGTTGTAGTTTTAAGAATTGTATACTTTTTCATGAAAAAAGATTTGCATTTGTATGTTACTATTATATCATAAATATTGCATAAATACATAAAATAATTAAGTATATAGTAATAGTACACTATGGAGATATTGTAAAATTATCATTTAGGAGAAATATGTGACCATAGGAAAATGTTAAGCGGTAATTCTGATGAGGCAGGAGTGGGAGGGTGGTTGGGGGAGCACCCTCATAGAAGCAGGGGGAAGGGGGATGAGATAGAGAGTTTCTCTGCATATGTGGCAGAGGAGGGCCTTGTTGGACATCAGTGGGAGGAGAGGCCCTTGGGCCTGAGGGTTTTAGAGGCCCCAGTGTAGGGGAATGCGAGGGAGGGAAGACAGGAGTGGGTGGGTGGGTGGGAGAGCATCTTTATAGAGCAGGGAGAAGAGGGATGGGATAGGGGATTTCCGAAGGGAAGATCTAGAAAGGGGAAAACATTTGAAATGTAAATAAAGTAAATAATTTTTTTTTTTTAAAAGAGTGGTCCTTAGACAGGCATATATTCTAATGTTTAAAGAATAGACGTTTGGAACCACATTGAACAAATATTCTTGTCTCTCCATGGACAACTTTTTTTTTTAAAAAAAAGAGATAATTCTGTTTAAACCTGTGTTGATGACTTATTTCAAAACATAAAAATTTTACTTTAAAATACAGAAAATAAAAAAAAGTCAATTTCAATATTCTTTATATTTTCCAATTTATAAATATTTGAAGACCTCTGCTTATTCAGAACAAAATAAAAATTAAATATGTCATAGGTATACAAGAGCATTATGAATTTGATTATGTTAATAGGCTAGACATGAATTCACTTATAGGCCATGTTGTATAAGAGATGCAAGTCATGAAATAGAATTACTTCATTGCTCCCTGAAATGCTATTGGCATATGCTTACATCAGTCTACTACTTAATTTCATAAATTTTGTAAACCATCATAGTAGGAGTAATATTTTACTGATGAACTGGTATATTGTAAGATTTCCTTTCTTATTTATTGATACTGAATGAATAATAATTTGAAAGGCCAAGTTCATGAAGGGAACAGGTAATTGTTAGAGCTCTATTATTGACACAGTCGTGTGGCAGACCAAAAACAAAAATAAAAAGAATCTAAATGGAGAACAAATGAATATAAAGCTTCGCAAATGTGGTTTCAATTAGGATATAAATGCAAATGTAGTATTTATTCATTCGGTACAGACAGTTCATGTTTAAATGTAGATAATAAATGCTGTTCTATTTAATATACATTTTTAAAAATATATGGAACATATAAGAAAGATTGTTAGCACGACCTGCATAAGAGAAAGCTAACCAAAGTTCCTTTTATTTTATTTTTTTTTCTTTCTTGCTCTGGCCCTACTTGCTCCAGCCAGCTTGCTCTAGCCCAAGGATTTATTTATTTATTTTATGTTAATACACTGTAGCTGTCTTCAGACACACTTCAGATCTCATTACAGATGGATGTGAGCCACCATGTGGTTGCTGGGATTTGAACTCAGGACCTCTGGAAGAGCAGTCAGTGCTCTTAACCGCTGAGCCATCTCTCAAGTGCTTCCCAGAGCTTCCCCTTAGTGGGGTGCTACAGGATGGTGTCACCACTGGGTAGCAAGAATCATTTTATTTAGTCTTTGAGGGTGTGGTTTTCCATGATCCAGTGAATAGCCCTGCACCTATGTCATATGGGCAGCACTAGGTGAGTTTATGTGATTATTATATGATACACACTTGCACATATATTTTCTTGTATATATGTAGAAACATTTTGATACTAAAGATGAACACTGAAATAAAAAGAATAAAAGAATTGAGATTTCTCAAAATGTGCCACAAGAAGGTACAGAACCAATAAGAAAAAATGTTTATCACATCTCAACATGTAATATGCCCATGACATTTACATTGTTTTTCTTCTTCTTCTTCCTCCTCCTCCTCCTCCTCCTCCTCCTCCTCCTCCTCCTCCTCCTCCTCCTCCTCCTCCTCCTCCTCCTCCTCTTCTTCTTCTTCTTCTTCTTCTTCTTCTTCTTCTTCTTCTTCTTCTTCTTCTTCTTCTTCTTCTCTCAACCTCAAGTCCTAAGAGACAATGAGGAAGGGTCCTATTCATTTGCTATTCATTTGTTCCAATAGGTGCGTGCATCAGAAGACAGGAAGCAGAATTTAGGAAATCTACCTGTTCTACATCGTGCAACAAGCATCGCCTATTATCTGCTTCATCATGAAACGCTGTCACTTGTGAGCCAAGAATGCGCTCTTCAGCACCCCAAATGGTAATGGGGATCAAAGGATCATTTTTATTATTGCTTGTTAGAGGTGCTGAAAAGTTTCCTAATCATACCTACCTCAGACGTTCAACACTGTACTACCTTGTCAGAAACTCTGATTAATCTGGATGACAGAGACCAAGAAGCAAGCTTTTTGATTTTTCTCATTGGGTTTTTAATTAAAGCTGTAGCAAATAGCCAAGCAGTAGGATAAATTTGAGCTGCTTCATTTATCTTAACTATGTCTATAAGTATCTCAAATCCAGGCATCCCCCAAAGCCTCTAGACCATAAAGGTCTAACTTTAAATACCAAATGACTTTCTCCACCTAATTGACATTTCTGCATTGGCTTTTCCACTTGGCTAAAGCATCCATCAAGGTGCAGCATGATGCATTAGTAATTGTGAAGGTTTCATTGGGCCCTCAAATAGAAATCCTCAGGCAATTCTACCATCTATAACTTCCCTGATTAGCATGCCAAGTTTGTGGAGAATGCCTGGAGCTCAGAGCCTTTGTCTCTATAGATGAAATTTGAGGCACATTTTAGAACAACCTTTCTTCATGAATGACTTCCATTGTGAGAAAAACCATCCACAAGATGTGCATATGTAACAGAGATACTTATTCTCACCCCGGGAAACTTTGTTAAGAAATGAATGCTTAGCTAGTCTAGACGCTATCTCGCTCCTTTTCTGAGGACCATCTGGTAGATAGATGGTGTTTCTTCCTTAAATGTTTGCAGTTACAGTATTTTTATAATTATGACTGTGGAGATCATTGATTCAGAGAGAAGACAGACAGCTTAAGCACAGGATTTCACTCAAGAAATATAACCCACATGATCACACACTACCTCTGAAAGTGGATAGTAGATTGTTTTTTGGATACATTCAATGGTTACAAGACACAAGTGTTCACCATTTCTACATGTTTTGTAAATCACACCTGATGTAATTTCCTTTCAAAGAGCAATGGTTTGCTTTAGCTCCTTTCTTTTAGATATTTAAGTCCATGATTACTTTGATTGTCAAGCAAGGAAAACACAATGACAAGGGGTATGTAACACAGCAAACCTAGCTGTCTGATGAACAGGGTTAAAGAGAATGAGCAAGAGCCAGGATCCAGCATTTCCTTCAATGTTATGCTCCCAGTGACAAAAAGACCACCTAGGAGCCCCTTTTATTCTTGTTTGAGCATCCCCCAATGTTTCTAAGTAAAGACTAGGTCTTCATTTCATGGGCTTTGGGGAAACATTTAAGATCACATGTATAGCACAGGATCTCAACTTACAGTGCTGTCTTACTTTTGGCTCAGTGCAGAATGAGTAATCAAGTCTTCTCTTTCTTCTTGAGGGCAATTAAGGGAAAACTAGTCCACTTTATCCTTTGTATATTGCCATAGTCAGCTACAATTTGTCACAGGACTGGATGACATCCAATGAATGAATTAAATTGTGTTGTATTAGTTTTGTATTGCACCTAGAAAATTACCAGAAATTTAACATTTTTATATTTATTATTACCTTTTAATATGTTTAAAATTTATATCCAGTTTATCTTGGTTTGCTACTTTTATGGTCTCAGTAGGCTGCACTTTGATTGTTGTGTAGGCATTCACAGGAAAAGTTCACTTTGAAGGCTGCTCTGTATTAACAGAAGTCACTTCTTCATGAATTTGTGGTTGAGCTCTTGAAATCTGGATAGATACTGGTTGTGGGTGCAGAATCTAGTTCCTTACTAAATGGCCTTATCAGACATAATTTTCATTGCTATAATATATATATATATATATATATCCATACATACAGTAAGAGGGTCATGGGATTGATAGTTCATCATAGAGTACAGTATAATCACTTGGGAGGCACCCTCATTTTGTCATCTTCCATTACTTAGAAGTCAATTATTGATATGATTTCTAACTCCAATAATGGATAGTATGTGATAATACTTAATGGACAGCTGAAAGGGCCAATTTAAAATTGTGCTTCTAAAATGACCTGATTCTAAAAGGCTGAGAAATTACAAAAGTGATGTTATATATTTTGTCTTGACATTTAGGGGCTGCTACTTCAGATGCTCATCTCCATGAGGTTAACAGGAATCGTAATCAGACTATAGGCATAGATTCTGAAGGATCACACCAACACCAGTAGTGAGGTCCAGTTAAAACTCAGATTAGCCAAGGGGCTCCTCTGTGGGGAAACCCTGATAATTAAGGTTGAAGTCGGCCATGAAAGGTTATCTTCTCTGAGTTGGCCCAAAGTAGAGTACTCACTTTACCAGCAGGATTTCCCCTTCTCTGACCTTGTCTGGGGAACCTGAACCCACACACTGTCTACCTGGGGAAGGTTGAATAGTCCTTGACAGACCTCCAATTTCAATTCCTCTTTTTCCCTTCCTCTTTTCCAGATAAGGATCTGCCCAGTAAGTACCTGGTCTTCCTGCAATGCCTCTTCATACAAATGAGGCATGTACAGAACTTTACATTTCTAGCCAATGATTTTCATGTACCTTGAATATTCCTGTCAACTCTCCAAAGTTCCTATATACCCCTGGTTCACTCCAAATAAAGTTTATGTGTATAAGCCCACCATAATAAAGGTGAGCACACATGCTAACTCGTCTAAGAGAGCTGTTTCATTGAAGAACATCAGAGCATGTCTATCCCTAAAAGTGCTAACACTGAAAGCCTCTGAGAAGACTCTCTCTCTCCCTCTCTTCCCTCCCTCTCCCCTCTTTCTTCCCCACCGACACTCACTCCCAGCCAGACTGGGATGCTGGAGAATCCCACATGTTTACATCTTTGCTTCATCCTTCCAGCCTGGTATGCAGCGTCATGTGGACACCCTGAGAGAGAGGAAACAGGGACAAGCAAGCACAGCTGGACCCCAACACTCATACCACAGTCTTCTGCTCTGCTGCCCTTTGAGAAGGCTGCGGTTATAGCTATCTTTGGCTACTTTGTGGATTCTTCTTTCTCCCACAACTCTGATTCCTGAATAAAGTCTGGAGTCAGAAAGGGAGTGATATATTGTTTGTCTGCTTCCTGCTGATTAAGGGCATCAAGTTTCATGGGGCAACTTTGATCTTCACCATTAGGGTATATTATTTCTTTCTGTGTCTTTTTTTTTTTTTTTTTCACACAACTACTTAACAAACTGTCACCAACAAGAACCGACAATAAACAACCAACAACCCACTGTGCCTCTCCAGGATCCACTATTCATATACCCTCTGAAAGTCCCCAGAATCACAAATGTCATAGGGTGGCAGAAACTATCTGTAGCTGGCAAAATATTCTTGTCAGAGCATGAGGCAAATCATAGTCAGCTGTTGTTCACAAAATGATGCATCCTCACACCTGGGGTCAAAGCAAAAGCATATCCCTATAAAATCCGCAAATTGTCACTAAATGTAGTGATGGCTCCTAAACTAAAATCTAATTTCTGTTCTTCTGACTCTAGCAAAAGAGATAGTGAAATTTTATAAAATGTACAGAGATCTACAATATACTTTAGCAAAGACAGTAAGGTTGACCCAATAAATAAAGTCTGTTTAACTCTTTAATCTTTACTGTCAGTGGCAGACAAGGTCCATCTTAGGATAATTACATTTAACAACTAAGTGAGATTTCTAAAGTATTAGGCCAAGAATTCCTTTTCTTCATCTGATGGAGGTGAAGTATGACGTATTTCTGAGAGCCAGTGAGAAAACTAGGGCAGTGACTTAAGTATAACTGTCTGAATTGCGGGCTGCCCTATTTGTCTGTGAATGAGTAGCTTCAGCAATGAACTGCTTATTGTCAAGACAGCAAGTGATCTGAGAAGCAAAAGTCATTTTGCAAATTAATTTCCATGGCCACAGTTGTGTGGATAGCATCAGCTGATTGGATTGAAACTGTCACACTGTAACTTAGAATATTGAAGACAGAGGTTCCATGTCTACTATGATGTGTACACACTGCCTCTGCAGTGATGCAAGATCCAGGCAGCGATGAGGTAAGCACTCTCAATCAGCAGTTTGGCTTCACTGCATTGCATCCTAGAACAAGCTGTTCTTTGTGACCCAAACATGATGACTACTTAGCTTGATAGTGTTGTTGTAATAAATGACCACACACTTGATGAGTTAACACAATAGAAATGTCATCTCAGATAAACCTCAGGGGCAGAAGTTTGAAGACAGAGATGGATGAGAATCTTCTGAAGATTCTGAAAGGAAATTTCCCCATACCTCATTTCTAGCTTCTGTGAGTTACAGCCACTCTTTCCCAGGGCTTCCTTCCTGGATGTCTTCAGTGGTTTGAAAAGTCTTTTCCTTTTCCTTGTAAGGATTTGAGTTCTTTGATTTAGGACCCACCATAAAAGTGCAATGATCTAATCTCAAGATCCTTACCTATTACATCCATCTTCAAATGTACACATATGCAAAAACACCAGGACGTGTTACTTAGACATATGCTTTAGGGATATTATTCAACTCTTTGTAGTGACCCAAATATTCCAGTAAGTGTGATTTATCTCTACAGCTGTTTGACCCAAACATATATGCATTACCCTGACAGTTTTATGTTTAAGTGAAGGAAATCAGGTGGTGAGTGAAGACACGGAGAATACAGCTGGGGAGAAAGACTCTGAATGGCTAAGGGATTGGGTTTGCATTCATTCAACTCCCATAGCTCAAGTCTCATTCAGAATTTATTTCATTGTCAAGGTGAATGAAAGTCCTCAACTGCATGCACAATACCTTGAAATCTAGTTTCTCTTCACCCAATACTAGATATTCCATTGCAAAATTCTCACTGCAGACACATTTTGTTTCAACTTTAGAACTCTTGGTTTAGTTGTCATAGACTATTTCAGACCGGACTGCTGAGCTTATGATGACCTTTTTAAATACTCTGCCTCACCTTCTTTTCATTATCAGAGGAGAGCAGGCATCAAACAAGCCTAGATTATAAAAAAGTTCTCTTAATATTTCATTCTTCAACTCCTCAATATGAACTCTTTCCCAGTATAGGGCAGTATGGCCATTCCCTTCCACCTGGTCACTAGGATCTCTAACAAACTTGTCTCCCGATGCTGAAGAGTCATATTGTGTTTTCTTTTTCCTTTTATAAATTCAAGGTGGCACTAAGCTTCACTACCAAATCCTATTCTTTGTAGTTTCAAGGGACTTTTCTCCCCTCATCATGTTGTTATTGCAGTTCATTCAGATCTGGGACCATATAGCTCCTGCACTTACAAGAATAATACATCACAGTTTGGGGTGCGGGGTATAGAAATTGATGAGCACAGGTAAAGGACATATTCCACCAAATGCATGCTACACCTAACACAATACTCAAAAATTTAGACTACTTTTACATGAGCAATGGTAGGCACTTTAGGAAAGGAAACATTAGCTAAAGGCTGTGGAGTCTTTCAACATGAAGAGTTCATATTACTAAACTCTTTGGTATGGAACAAGTCATCATCTCTGTATTCCAAGGCTGTTTCCAGTAGAAATATCCTTGAAAAGAGGGGTCAGAACAAAGGACATTTAGCAATTCTATTTAGAAGACACTCAACATTGGGAACAGTGCTTAGAAAGGTCTCTAAACAGACTCTACTCAAACATTGAATTCAAGGTCAATTCTTCATGCATTGTCATTTAGAAAAATGGTAGTTTTATTTTGTTTGATATTATGAAAAACCTGTCTTTTAAATAATTATACATCTAGTACTAGACAAAGATATTAGAGTTCTCTGTCACTTTAATATCAAATACTCTTTGTTTTTTCTTTTTTTCTTTCTTTTAGCAAATTTGTTTTTCCCTTCACTTACATAACCATGAGCTTCATTATATGACGTCACCCAGGCACTTCATTTTTCTCATGTTCACTGTCCATTGGCATCCAGTTTTACTCCTTTCCCTACTTCTATGCCTTTGGTACCCCAAATATTCTACTTTATACTCTCTAGTTCCAGTTGTTCTACATATTGCAGTATTCATGACATTAAATGCAGATAGCTAGAAAATGGAGCTAATGCATCTTTTTTATTTTTAATTTCTATTTAATCATTTTTTACAGTCCAGATTTTATTCCCCTCCCAGTCCACCATCTGACCATTTCACTTCTCATACCTCTTCCCTACCCCTGTCTCCATGAGGATGTCTCCACCCAATCAGACCTCCTCACTCCCTGTAGCCTCCAGTCTCTGGGTTAGGGAAGTTATCACATCTTTGATTGGCCTGAGGAAAGACTTTTGAACTTCCCTTTACATTATATTCATCATAAGTTTTACAAACTTATGCAAAGTTTCACATTTGCAGTAACTAAAATTTACAAAAAATACAGGTTATTAATGATAAAAAATTACTATAAAAAAGCAAAATGAAAAACATATATTCTGCTAAGTGCTAATATGCAAAGTAAGTGGTTACTTCCTAAGCAGGAATAATTTTAGTTTTTCTAAAATATAAACTTAGAACCGAAATGCCAATAAATGGTTATTTTTCATTTGTTTTGATAGAAGTCCAGATTATACTTAAAACAAGTTTCAAAAAAAAAGCCAACAACAACAAAAATTTAGCCAAGAAAACTACCAAATGTGTTTCCATGCGTGACTATAAACTTCCTTTTTGATATAAGCAGAGTTTAAACATCTAAATCTCCTAAGGTCTAAGTCGCAGTCATCCTCCTGGGCCAGCACTGACTCTCCTTCTTCTTTTATCATCTTATCATTTCCAATGCAGTAAATTACTTGTATCTTCCCCATTTTTAATGAATCCCCACTGTATTAATGGATATTTCTTTTACTTTTATGAAATCCCTCAGTTTTTAAAACAATGCAAACAAAGTGGCTTCATGAAGTTTAAGTTTGCAAGCCTCATAGAAATAATGGGCCTTCCTGGGAAGTGTTTATATGCTAGCCAACTTTCATCCTGAAACCGTTTCCTCTCCTCTTTATGTGAATGTCATTGTCATGGGAAGGAACATCACCAAGTCTTCCACTCCAATGACCTAGGGTAGATAGTGAGTTAAAATGTATGTGACAATATCCAAGCTATGAATATTTGTATATTTTGACATTTAACAAGAATATTTCTTCCATATTGTTAGCCCTCACAAAGTTTTACTTGATATATTTCTAAACATGGAGCAATTTATTTCTACTTTGTCACTTTAGGCTTAAGGGACACATAACAGACCTATGCACAAGCATAAAATTCACTTGACTTTTTTTTTCCTATTGTATGAATTATTGCTTAGACCATTGTGGAGCCACAAAATGCTTTAATGCTTTATGTTTCTACATTTATTTATCCCTAGGTAGCCACTTTCACGCAAGTGTGAGGAATATTGAGAAATTACAGAATATATATGGAAAATGACATCCTAAGTATGTGAAAAAGTATTTTTTTTTTTTAAGAGTTCCAGAAACTGAAATTCTCAACGTATCTGCAAAATTTCTCAGGGCTCAGGTATGCCCATAAGTTATCTGCTTGGGTGTCTGTGTGGGGCAGACTTTGGTCATATACTCTGGAGGAAATGAGGTTGTTGTCATCTTCAATATAACTCACCCAACAAGGAACAACAATATTACCCATAAGCCCTCTTGTCACATCTGCTGCTTGAGACGTCCTAATTCTTCTTCTGTTCTTTCAAGGAGAAGAAACTCAAGGGCAGCCAGGTCATTTGACTCATTGTGGCTATGTAACAAAATATCAAGCTCAGTAATTTGGGAACAGATAAGTATTATATCACAATCATATATTTTAGGGTACAAGAAAAAGAAACAGGTTGGCTCAGTTGTCTGGAGGGGACTACAACCTCTAAAAGGACTCTGGAGTGTGCACATGACAGAAAACCAGAGAAACTTGAATAGTGCTTCCAGAGTCCACTAACTGAAGGAAAACCCTATTAACCAAGCCGCCCGTGAAAATTCCATCACTGACATCCATTGTGTCAGTCACCAGTTTACAGCAGAGTCATTTACAGAGAAAAGAATACTGAAATAATTCTAGGTAAAATACGTTTTTGAGATTTGTAGACATTTCTTTAAGGTTTGAGAATTTCAGGTTTGATGAATATCTGCTCAGGAGTAGCTTAAAGGCAAAAACTATTATAAAATATTAAATGTAGCTTAATGCACACCCATTGGTTTCTTGCAAATTAAGACTCTAATATTTCTATTAATATAAAAAAATGTCCTTATAATTATATTGTGCCCCCATAAGAAGCTACTGTTATGAGTTAGATTGTAGTGCAATAATGTTTGTTGTTTTAATGTTTCTGTAAATTCAGATATTTTTGCATATTTACTATGGATATTTGTTTTTCAGTAGCAATGGTTTTACTTTTTGTATCCTTCAGCTATGGTAGAGACCTTTATTTCTCCCCCATGTCTCACTTTCTCTCATCTCTTCTCACGCTGCCTCCAGTTCTTTACTTGATGAATGCTATACTAATGTGACAGTATCATAGTTACTTCATTTTGCAGTGGTCTAACAATCATCTTTCAAATGATTGTCTCACATAAGTAAAGTGTCTTCAAGCATTCTGAACCTCACTGTGAATATATGTTTTCATATTTCATGAATAAATGCTGTGGCTGAGATAATAACTTAGATATATGTCTAATTTTATATTACAATGTTAAATACTTTCCAAAGATGATTGTGCTGTTTTATATCGCCACCAAAAACTGATTAAAGTTTCCATTGTCCATAATTCATCAATATTGCTGTATTCTGTCTTTCTGAGTTTTGACACTGTAGTGAGCACTAATATATTGTTATGGATTTAATTTTTATTTATATATTGGATAATTTTGAAAATAATTTCACATGGTGTTCTGGTTCAAGGCAAATGTTAATAATTTAATAATTATTTATTTTTCTTGCATTCAACTTTGGAAATGAGATGATTGAGGTATGGGTTCTTTATTGGATATGTTACTAGTAATGTCTCCTTGCTTTTATTTTTAATATTTGTTGATTTTCATATATTCTAACAAACAACATTTGTAACTTTATAAAACCTCAGTTTATAACCTCTCTTCTTTAAGCTGCAAATACACACAACAAATATTGGTTTACTTCAGGGCTCAACTTACTCTTTGTTTTGAAACTTTGCGTAAATTTTAGAGTAGCAGTAAATTTCTACATAAAGTAATTTAACTGAGTAATAGAATATGATACACTTTGAATAATATTGAGGTTGTTTTTTTATGTCTGATTATACTGTCAATCTCTCTATACTCTGTTTGCAATTGAGGTGTTCAAAAAACCTTTTCAATGTTTTTCATGTTTTAAAATTTTCACTCCTCAAAACTTTAACTACTTTGGTTACATTTATTTCATGATTTCATTTTGAGCTTATGTGAGTGGCTTTTATTTTCTGATTTCCTTTTGTAGGTGTTTGTCATTTGTATGTAGGATTTGATTTTGTAGGCTACTTTAGTAACTTCATATTTTATTGAATGTATTTATCAGCTGTAGCAGATTTCTGGTAGATGCTTTAGGATCTTTTAATGTGCAGTCATAACACCTGTAAGTAAAGACATGTTGATGTCTTCATTTCTCACTTATAGCCTCTTTATCTCATTCACTTGTCTTACCTTTTTAGTTAAGACTTCACGTACTATACTGAACAGAAGAGGGAGAGTGGACATCCATCTCTTATGTCTAATTTTAGTTGAAATTCTTTGAGATTTTCTACATTCCACATGATGTTGGATATGGACTTTCTGAAACTTGCTTTCATCAGGCTGAGATATTTCTCCAATTCACCTAGATTCTTCAGAGCTTTCATTGTGAAAGGAAGTTGTTGGCTTTTGCTAAAGGCTTTTTCTGTATTCATGGAAATGATCAGGCCATGTATTTCCTTGAGGCAACCTAACTTGTAGATTGTATTAATTGATTTATAGGTATGGACCATCACTATATCTCTGAAATGACATCAAGCTGATCATAGTAGATATAATCTTTGTGTATGTGTATGTTTGTGACTTTTGTTTGCAAGTATATAAAAATTTTTATATGTTTATGACAAACATTTGGTATGTAAATTTCTTTTTTGAGTCTTTTTCTGGTTCTGGTATCAGAGTAAGGCCGGTTTCATAAAAATAATTCAAAAATGTTCCTTCTTTTCATCTTTTGTGGAAATCAGTTTGAGAAAAACTAGTTTTAGTTGGGTGTCTGGAGAGTTCTTCGTCCAAATTTCTGAACCTGGGTTAGGATAGTTAAAAAATATTTTTTTACTTCTCTGGATATTATAGACATATTCAAGATATTTATTTTATCTGTATTCAGTTTTGATAGGATTCATATATCTAGAAATTGTTTCATATCTTTCAAATTTAATTTTGGTACAATATAGATTTTTAATGAATGTTTTTTATAGTTTTCTAAATTTCCTCAGTGTCTGTTGTAATGTCTCTACTTCCAACTCTAATTTGTTTCACATGGATAGAATATGACATAATGAGACTTTAGAAGTAATGGATATGTTTTATTTTGACTGAGTGATAGATGAGTATATATCATTTACCAAAATCCTCCAATTAAAATGGACAATTCTTATAAAGTATAAAATATACATTCAAAATAAAGTCTAAAGAATATCCTTAGTCTAATTTTGAGAATGGAAATGAATAAAAATGGAAAAGAATAAAAACAATAAAAATCAATTTTATTTATTATTTAAAGTTTTTAGGTTTTTAAGTTCTTGCAATACATTTTGATCATATTTTTCTTTTCCCCCAATGCCTTCCAGAATCTCTTGCCTTCAACCTATCAAATTTAGTTCTCTGACTCTCTCTTTCCAAATGTCTTTCTCTTTCTCTCTCTCTCTCTCTCTTTCTCTCTCTCTCTCTCTCTCTCTCACACACACACACACACACACACACACACACACACAAACACACACACACACACACAAACACACACACACACACACACACACACACACACACACACACATCAAAGGGGAAAGTTAGGAAATAAAGACAAAGAGTCCAAAAAATGTCATGGAGTTCCTTGTTTGTTGTACAACTCGGAGTGGTTATGAGGGCTGTCATGGAACATAGTTGATATACCTAGTGGCATTGTATTTCAGGAAAAAACTTTCCTAGCAAGTTAATAAAGGGAAAGAAAAAAATAGTCCAAGCAAATGGATCCAATAATGAACCATGTTCAGTTATTTCAATATTGGAAAAATAAACTTCAAAACAAAATTATTGAGAAGAGATGGGGGACAAAGATCCCTCGCCGGAGATCGCAAGACCCAGCAGAGGGCCAAAGACACGCCCCACAGCTCACCAGGAACGCAGAAAAGCTCATAGCAGGGGCAACGCGTCCCCAGAGCTCACTGACTCTGCCCGCTTCTGCGGGCCACAGAGACTGACGGCCAGCAGCTTCCGGCGACGGCCGGAAACCTCAGCTTGGGCCACAGGGCCCCACAGCTAATCAGCACCGGGACAAAGATCCCTTGCCGGAGATCACAAGACCCAGCAGAGGGCCAAAGACACGCCCCACAGCTCACCAGGTACTGCCCCAAACCCGCGAGACTCAGGGACCGAGGTAGGCGGGCCTAGAAACCCCCCTGGATCCCAAAAGCAGGCGCCTGTGGCAGGAAACTTCTGCCTGGGACACTAGGATTCCATAGACAGGCAGCTCCGGGAGACAATCCTCTCTCTCC
>CM052709.1:88363212-88398981 GCA_028551405.1 Uromys caudimaculatus | reverse complement strand
ACCTCGATGGCCACCAGGGAGAAAGGAGAGGCCCTTGGGCCTGAGGGTGCTAGGGGCGCCAGTAAAAGGGAATGTCAAGATGGGAATATGGGAATGGGTGGGCGGGTAGGTGGGAGGAGGAATTCCCTCACAGAGGCGGGGAGGGGGAGGGGACACGGGGTTTCTAAAGAAAAGGGGAATCATCGGAAATGTAAATAAAATATCAAAAAAAAAAAAAAAAAAAGAGAAGAGATGGGAAGGACACTGCATATTCATTAAAGAAAAAATTTACCAAGAGGATAATACAATTCTCAACATTTCTGCCATTTCTCTAATTTTATTAATTTGTATTGTCTCCTTTTGGTTAATTTAGCTAAATTTTGTCCTACATGGCATTCTTTTAAAGAAATGACCTTATCTTTATTTCTTGTGTTGTTTTGGTTTTGATTCCATCTCATTAATTTCTGAACTGACTTTTTTGACTTTTATTTGCTCGTTTATGCATGACATGCAGCTGTATGACTGAGTTATGAATTTTAACTTTTTAAGGTTTTTTTTGTTTTGTAGAAATGAATTGCTATAAACTGCACTCCTTTCAACCAACCAGACCCCCCCCCCCAAAAAACTCCTAGGAACTAAACCACCAACCAAATAATACTCATGGAGGGACCCATGGTTCCAGACACATATGTAGCATAGACTGTACTTGTCAAACATCAATAGAAGGAGAGGCCCTTGGTCCTGGGAATGCCTGATGGCCCAGTGTAGGGGAATGCCAGGGTGGGGTGCAAGAAGTGGGTGGGTGGGTAGATGAGCACCCTCATAGAAGCAGGGGGAGGAAGAATGGGATAGGGGGTTTCTGGAGGGGAAACCTGGAAAGAAGATAACATTGGAAATGTAAATAAAATAAAATATACAATTTAAAAAAATGAAATTGCTCATGTATACCATGAATTTTGCTATAGTATTCATTTTCATTCTATTATAGGATGCTCATGACTCCGTTAAGTGGACATAGTATTAAGTAGATTTTTAATGATTTACTGCTATGCACATAGACAGGTACATCTTTAAATCTTCAGCAGTCTCAACTAACCTGGACCTGGAGATCTCTCAGACACTGAGCCACCAACCAGGCAGCATGCACCTGCTGATATGTGGCCCCCATCACATATGCAGCAGAGGACTGCCAGGTCTTGACTCAGTCAGAGAAGATGCACTTAACCCTCAAGAGACTGGAGGCTGGGGATATCCTCATGGAGACAGAGGGAGGAGGTATGGGATGAGGAACAATCAGAGAATGGACCGGGAGCAGAATAAAATCTGGACTGTAAAAAAATGATTAAATACAATTTTAAAAAAATGCTACAAAACTGATTTCCAGTCCTGACTTCCTTTGGTGATGAAGATCAATGTCAAAGTGTAAGCTTAATAAATTCTTTCGTCCCCAGTTGGCTTCTTGGTCATGATGTTTTGTGGAGCAATAGAAACCCTGACTAAGACACACATCACCTGCTTCATATCCCACTTCCCAAGGCTTGAGGATCACTGTAAAACCGAAGTAGGAATATATTTCAGAGCCAGAGGTGAAAGATGACTCCAATCAAACTGTTATTTCCAACAGTGGTGAAACATTTGTGCACATGAACTCACGGCAGATTTCATTGTATGGACAAGACCTGTAGAAACTCAAGCCAAGAAAAGTCTTAGCATAGAGACAGTTGAATATTAACTCATATCCCTAGCTTAAGACCTATGGATAGCTGCTGTGTGTGGAAGAGGACACTTTGTTAATGATATGGCCCCTTGTAAGCTGGCAACATATCAGTTAAAGGCAAAGATCCAAACAACATAGGGCCAGTAGAAACTGGATTTGATGGTTTTCAAGAGAAGGTGGTAAAAAGTTGGGTGGGTAGGAGAGGAAGGATGGAATCTAAGGGGAGTTGGGACATGGTATATATAATATAATTAAAATACATAGTAAGATTATATTTTTCAAAATCTACTTTTTTATTTTTATTTATTTATTTTTAGTTTTTATTTGTTATTTTATTTACTTACATTTCAAATGTTATCCCCCATCCCCAGTTTCCCTTCTGAAAACCCCCTATCCCATCCCCCTACCCTCTGCTTCTATGAGGGTGCTTCCCCACACACCCACCCACCCACTCCAGCCTCACTTCTCTAGCATTCCCCTACACTGGGGCATCAATCCTTCAAAGGACCAATGGCATCCCCTCCCATTGATGCCAGATAAGGCCATCCTCTGCTACATATGCAGCTGGAGCCATGGGTCCCTCCATGTGTGTTCTTTGGTTGATGGTTTAGTCCCTGAGAGCTGGGCATATACACAAAAGATGTTCCAACATATAACAAGAACACATGCTCCACTGTGTTGATAGCAGCCATATTTATGATAGCCAGAAGCTGGAAACAACCCAGATGTCCCTCAACAGAGGAATAGATACAGAAAATGTGATACATTTACACAATGGAGTACTACTCAGCTATTAAAAACAATGACTTCATGAAATTCGCAGGCAAATGGATGGAACTAGAAAATATCACCCTGAGTGAGGTAACATAGTCACAAAGGAACACACATGGTATGTACTCATTGATAAGTGGATATTAGGAACAAAGATCCGAATACCCATAATACAACTTACAGACCATACGAAGTTCAAGAAGAAGGAAGATCACAACTTACTTTAATAGGGGTTCTTAAACACTTCAACCTCCCGTATAGTTCACTGTCCAAAAGTAGCGAAGGAAGATGGGTAATAGGACAAAGGAGACATGGACCTGTTTAGAAGTATTTCCTTGGGGTGATTCCAATCTTCATTGTCTGCAGCCCAGTCCATTAGTAAAACACCAAGCATGAATCAGCACGGCTCTCTCCAGAAGAAACTGCAAGGCCCCACAGATCAGCATGGGTTTGCCAAATCAGCAAGAAGCAGCCAGAACACGATCAGATGTTCTGTGGTACATTTCTCTCTATGAAGTTATGATGAACAAAGATCAGAGAAGAAATCAAGATGAATCAATTGCAGACCATCTACCATCAGCGAAATCTACCATCAGCGAAGACCAGCAAGGCATACCAATGCAAGAACAACATCCACTGTCTGTTAGGTTATACTTATATTGCTTCCAAACATCATGGGTCTTCTCAAGCATCCACTCCAGCAAAACCTCACATGCCCTTTCACCAAGATACTTCCAGAAAGCCACCATGTGTCCGTTCTAAGCGGCACACCCTCTCACATCCATGTTTTAGCAAAACATCCTCTCATAAGGCAGCTTCAATAAAACATCACATGACAGTACTGGGTCTCCAATGAAACCAGAAATTTCTACTTCAGTACAGTATAAAATTCCTAAATATCTGGTTAAAAATGAGACAAATAAGATTTAAAAGAAAAAAGAAAAACATTCCTTAGATTCACATTTTTTGTGCGTGTGAGAGCAGTGGAATTTGAAAATATTTTCTTTTTATTTGTTAAACTTGCCTGATTTTGAGTATAGTTGATTTTTTTCTACAGCTTATGCCCCAAAGCTATAAAAAAAATTCATGGTTTACTTTCACTTTTATTTGTATTTATCGATTTAGATATATATGCATATACATGTATTATGAATGTGTGCATCTGGGTAGATTCCCCAGTTCCTACTTTAATATTTTCATAGGTTTTTGATGGTAGAAATAAGTCATGTTTCTATGATCGTGGTAGTTCTATCTCTTTCTTCTGCACACTATCTCTGCATGGTGTCTCTCTTCCTCTTTACACACTCTCCTAAAGCATGGCGGATCTTCCTCTCCTCTTCCCAATCCCAAGCCAGGAAATTCTAAATTCCCACCTCTGTCTGTCCTCCGCAGCTATTGGCTATTGGCATCTTTATTTACTAATCAGAACCAACTGGCGCAGGTTCCCAGAAGCTACATGTAGACCTTCACTTGCAAACAGTTTTTTGAGGTATATAATAAGCATGCATAATACAAGCAACTACAGGAATTTGTTGAGCAGAAGGTTTGCCTAGTGGGTTTCAGCATAGTTCTTGTAGCATGCATAGTGAGCTCCTATTCTACTTAGCAAGATACTCTGTCATATAAAGCAACAGCAAGTAAAGAAGCACACCACTCTGGGCACAGTTTGAGAAGCAAAGTTGAAGGATTGTCTGAGTCTAGGAGTTTGATATCAGCCTTGCCAATAGAGCAAGTTCCCACTTCACAAATGGGAGATGTGAAGATGTGAAGAGGAGCAGGAAAGGGGGGAGGAGGAAAGGAGAGAGCAACACACACACACACACACACACACACACACACACACACACAGAGAGAGAGAGAGAGAGAGAGAGAGAGAGAGAGAGAGAGAGAGAGAGAATCAGACACATATGTAGTTAAAAAATTTATTCCAAAGTGATAAAAAAATTAAAAAGAGGAATTCCAGCTAGAGAGGGATGGAGATGAGAGCAAGGAATAAATGAATACATACACACACACACACACACACAAGTCAAATGCTCAAACAATTAAATGAAATATATACTATTAAAAGTAACAGTATAACTCTTCTCAAATATTTAGATTCATCAAAAGTATATAAAACTATAATTAGTACACCTTTTGACACAACTGAATTTCCTGTATGATAACAAGAAGTCTATTGAGTATTCTATAGTCACTTATTTACTGAAAACTGACAAGTTTCCAGCTTTTTTAAAAAAATAAATTACCATCTCCTGCAAATAAAAACCTTGTCTAATGAGGTTGTAGAGATGTACATATCAAAGTGGACAAATATAAAATGTATAAGGTAATTAAATTGTATGTCCAGTTAGAAGAAAATGAAATTTGGGTTTTCCAGTAAGGCCTAGGGCCTAGGGTTTAATTAGTCATGTTCTTGCTTGCTTGTTTGGTTTTTTTTGTTTGCTTGTTTGTTTGTTTTTGTTTTAGGACCAGTTAATAGTAAGAGGAATGAGTTCCTTCTTTTGAAGTTAAAAATTAAAAATATTCCATATTGTAGGCTAGTGCCATTATTCTTGGCTGTCTACCAGATGTTAGTGATAAAGCCCTATTGCTGAAGAACATTACACTTTGTTCCAGGACATATAAAAAAAAAAAAATGCCGTAGATTAGCCATAAACTTTTTCCCTACTGGCTAGCCCTCATAGTGCCATAAGAGGCCAAATGATCTGACTTGTCATGCTATCTCAGCATGTCCCACTTGATTTGAGATCTGTGTCACTGAAGTGGTTGGTAGCTTATCCAAGATCATATATATGTTGTCGATATGAATTGTTTGATGTTAAAGAAACAGCTATTCAGAGTAAGTCAGATGTCTTCTTAGCAGCTCAAATGCCATGATTCCAGTTAAAATTACAGCATCTTGCTTTGCTGTACACAGGAATTGTCTGACTTAGTCATTCTAAGACACTGAATAATCTAAAACAACTACAAAAGTGAGTTCATAATAGTAGTTCTTAGCGTATGTAATGTTTGTGAACATTTTCTGATCAATTATTTTATGATAGATAGCACCTAACTCAAGAACAGAGGAGAAACTCTCCAAATGCAATAATTATGTTTTTGTTTTTTACTTACTGATCAATAATTCTAGTAGTAGTAGTAGTAGTAGTAGTAGTAGTAGTAGTAGTAGCAGTAGTAGTAGTAGTAGTAGTAGTAGTAGTAGTAGTAGTAGTATTTTTACAATCCCGTCGTTGCACCCCTCCCAGTCCCTCCTACCACAGTGCTGTATCCCATTCCTCCTACCCTTCTCCAAGAGGATACCCTCCCCTGCCACGCCTCTCCACTCCCTGGGTCCTATTGAGGATTAGCTGTGTCTTCTCCCACTGAGGCCAGACCAGCAGTCCTCTGCTGTATTTGTGTCAGGGGCCTCGGACCAGCTCTTGTGTGCTGCCTGGTTGGTGGCTCAGTGTCAGAGAGCTCTCAGGGTTCCAGCTTACTTGAGACTGCTGGTCTTCCCATGGGGTCTCCCTCCTCCTCAGCTTCTTTCAGCCTTACCCTGATTCACCCACAGGGGTACCTGATTTAGTCCAATGGCTGGGCGTAAGTATCTGCTTCTGTCTCAGTCAGCTGCTTGTTGGTTCTCTCAGAGGAACACCGTACTAAACTCCTGTATGTAAGAGCACCATAGCATCAGTAATAGCGTCAGGCCTTGGAGACTTGCCTTGAGATGGATCCCAAGTTGGGTCTCCCACTGGACCTCCTTCCCCTCCGTCTCTTCTCCATTTTTGTCCCTGCAGTTCTTTTAGACTGGAACAATTCTGGGTCAGAGTTTTTGACTGTGCCATGGCCTGATTGATCATTCTTAAAGAGTTTTTATTTAAATTGATTCTTTAAACCATACAGAATATAATTTTTGAAATTTTATGAAAAATATCAGGTTCTGAGAATAGGAATGTAATAGTTATTTAAGTTGACTTAAGTCATTACAAAATATCATTAGATATGGAGTTTATAAAAATACAAATGCTAAATTCAGTTTTAAAGATTAAAAACTAAAAGGATTTGATGTTCATTCACAAGAGTGCTTAAAACATTTTTTAGTCTAAAATCATTTAGATTAAACCTAAATGAAATCAAATAATAAAATAAATTTAAATCTTTATATACAATTCAGCATAGCATCTACCTGAAAAGAAGAACAATTTTAATGAAAGGCTTATTCAATTTTATTTTAACTAAGCTATTGTAATTTTCCATCATTGAAACTGATACATTCTTTGATTTCACTGTAGCAGTTTAGATAAAATGAACATTTAATAGTTTGTAATGAATGCGTAGACTAAGGAAGTTTTGCTCTTTCATTTGATGGATTGTGTCCTGCCAGAGTTGCCTGTGCATTTTATTTGACCTTTCTCCTTAACTCTCATTCATCTTAAACCTTTTGTCACATGAATGACAGGCCATCGTGATGTGATGGAAGACAAAACTTCACCTTGTCAGATAAACGTGATCAAATCTTTTTTTTGTTTTGTTTTTTGAAAATGTTTCCGATTTGAAAGTCAGTTTAAGCTAAATTATATCGTGACATTAAATGTTTAAGAATAAACTTGATTCATCTAAGTTTGCTATTAGAATAACTTTAATACTCTTACACATAAAGATCACGATAAGGAGACAATTTTTTTTTCTGACAGAGTTTGGAGGAGTGACAAGAGACAGATTTTCCTTAAAGAAATTTATTGTGACAAAGTTTAATATTGTGTGTGTGTGTGTGTGTGTGTGTGTGTGTGTGTGTGTGTTTCCCGTGCCTGTGTCCGTAACTATATTTTATTATATTATTTAACCTTTTTGATGAATTTTAAGAATTAAAAAGAAATATAGTCTTTTGTTGGATTTCCACCAGACTTTAATTTCTTGTCTCTTCTGACACTGATGGGATTTTGATGAAACTGACAATGGGTGGTATTATATTCTTTAAGCAGAAAGCATCTATCTGCTCACAGAATGGACATCACTGAGGTTAAGAATAGGGATTTCCTCAGCTTCTGTAGGTCACTTATCTCATACTCAAGACTTTCTGTTACAAAGTCCTGAAAGATGCTCTTCTTTGTGTGTTTATACCAATAGGCAGAGGCCATTGATATTGTAAATCAGTGAATACATTTCTTATTTTGGAAGGATCAGTAGTGATTTTGCAGTAGCATATGACCACAGAGTGAAGACACTGACCTCACACATTTTTATCCCTTCCCCTGTGAATGTATCTTGTCCATGAAAGAACAGAGAGCTATGAACGGCAAAATAATTACAAGAGAGAAAAACCTATTGGCCTAGAACACAAATGGAGAGAAGTAGACACCTGAGTCTTTCCGACCACAGGTGCTCGAATTCAAAAGTAGAGTATTTCCAAGATTATCAAATATAAAAACACAGAAAAGATTACATGAATATATAAACAAAATATTTTTTACTAAGTTTAGAGTCAATTATTATAAGACACTAATAATATATTGTTTTTGAATAATACCAAATATCATGACCAAAGATTTCAATTCCTTAAAATTAACATATGTGAATTTAGCATACAAACTTAAACAGGAAATATGTATTTGTTTTCTTTCCATTGTTGATTTATGTATCCAATTCTCACCATAAACAATGATTATCTTCTTTTCTTAATAAAAATATTAACTAAATATTAATACAAATGGTATAAAATAATGGCTGATAAGAGTTGATATTAAAATAATTGAGATCTGTTTTTATAATTCTCTTTTAATATGTAAAGAACTTATTTGTCAAATGATATTATTGGTACAAAACATTTTTTTTTTGAGCTTGCAGGCTAGTCTGTTCAAGGCTTGTGATATCTTTTATTTTAATTAATTTTTATTTTATTTTAATTTTTTGATACTTTATTTACATTTCCAATGTTTGCCCCTTTCCAGGTCTCCACTTTGGAAACCCCATAACCCCTCTCCCCTCCCCCTGCCCCTATGAGGGTACTGCCCCATCCCACCCATCCACCCACTCCTGTCTTCCCACCTTGGCATTCCCCTATACTGGGGCCTCTAACATTCTCAGGCCTAAGGGCCTTTCCTCCCCCTGATGGCCAGCAAGGCCCTTCTCTGCCACATATGTGGTCCAAACCATGGGTCCCTCCATGTGTACTCTTTGGTTGGTGGTCCAGCCTCCAGGAGTACCAGGGTTCAGGCCAGTTGACACTGTTGCTCCCTCCATGGGGCTGAAAACTCCCTCAGTTCCTTCAGTCCCTTCTCTAACTCCTCCATCTGGGACCTCACATTCAGTCCAATGGTTACTGTGAAGTGAAACTTGGGTATTCCGAACTTTTGGGCTAATATCCACTTATCAGTGAGTATATAGCTAAACAGAGAATTCTCAACTAGGAATTTCGTAGGGCTGAGAAGCATCTAAAGAAATGTTCAACATCCCTAGTCATCAGGGAAATGCAAATCAAAACAACCCTGAGATTCCATCTCACACCAGTCAGAATGGCTAAGATCAAAAACTCAGGTGACAGCAGATGCTGGCGAGGATGTGGAGAAAGAGGAACACTCCTCCACTGTTGATGGGATTGCAAGCTGGTACAACCACTCTGGAAATCAGTATGGCGGACCCTCAGAAAAATGGACATAATACTACCTGAGGACCCAGCTATACTCCTGGGCATGTACCCAGAAGATGCTCCAACATGTAATAAAGACACATGCTCCACTATTTTCATTGCAGCTGTATTTATAATAGCCAGAAGCTGGAAACAACACAAATGTCCCTCAGCAGAGAAATGGGTACAGAAAATGTGGTACATTTACACAATGGAATACTACTCAGCTATTAAAAACAATGACTTCATGGAATTCGTGGGCAAAATAATTTTAATAAATACTGACTTCAATTATTTCTGAATAATATGAATATTCATACAGGTTATGTTACATAATACTATGTATTCTTTTTTGTTGCTTCTAAAACTTAAGTAAAACGATAACTTTACTTTAAAATAAACCTTTATTCACCTGAAGTAATTGTCATATTGGAAGCTTACTGCTGAATAAGCTCACCCTTTCTAGCTCTCCCTGAAGTCTGGCTGACTGGTTCAACTCAGATATCTGGCTCAAACTTCTTTTTAAACTTACTGATTGAATCTGGCTTCTGTCACCTTAGCTGAGAGCTCTGCTTGGCCTCAAACTAATTCTGGCAATTTGTTCAAATCTTCTAACTCTTTCCTATTCTATGGCTTTGTCTGCCTCTGTTGACCTTCACTGAACTGCATGAGCAAACTCAACTCCACTGCACTGTACTTACTGCACTGACTCCCAAATGACTGACTCAATTCAACTCTCATCAACTGAACAGTCTGAATTGGTTCTCTCTCTCCATCACTCTTAAATACTTTTTATCCTGATAGTTGGGCATATTCTATCTCTAACTCATTCTGTCAGATCTTTCTCTGATTTATCCCTTGGTCTGCCTGTCTCTCAGTTAGATATCATTGTTTGGAATTAAAGACATGTACTAAAGAATTCTAGCCATAGGGATTAAAGGTAATGTACTAAGGGAGTGTCTGCATTCCAGCCAAATCACACAGACTTAGAAGATCTTTGGATGTGATCGGAGCAAGAACTTTCATCAAAATAGTAGCAAAACAAATTCATCAGCGCATTAAAGTATCTTTCACTGTGATCAAGAGGGATTCATTCTATGGATAAAAGAATGTTTCAACACATATAACTAGAAAATATGGTACAATATATTAATTGGATGAAAGAAAAAAGGGTCTCAATAAATATAAAATTATCTTTTACAAAATCCAATATCCATACACACATAGAAGTACAGTCAGTCTTTTCAATGGAGAGTGTTAGAAAATGAGTTATCATACATTCTTTCATTATATTTAAAATGTAATTAAAATGGTTTGATGAAGACACAGTAATTAAAAAATTACAGGAAAAGAAAAAAATGTTTGTGACATTGGAACCTCAAAAAACTTACAAAAAAATAGAAAATAAAAATAAGCAAAAGCAAGGACATCACTGGAAACAGATTTTTTAAGGACAAAATAAACAAAACAGAGACAAGAGTGCCTATATTCAGAAGACAACATTTGCAACCTACACATTGGATAAGAGGTTAATATCAAAAATGCATACAGAATTTAAACAATGTACACAGAAAACCACTCTATTATATATGAGCTAAGAGGACCAGAGGGATAGCTTACTCAGGTGAGTGTTGGCCTGATTCCCACGACCCATGTGAGATGATATATGTATTTGTATGTAACTAACCCCAGTATGGAGAGCAGGGGTAGAAATAGGATGCCCCAAAATTGCTGGTCAGCTAACAAAGCATAATTATGGAAGACCTGATGTCAAAAATATAGCCCATGTTTAGAAAAGAGCACACCTGTCTGTACAACATGTACACACACACAAACATACACACACACACACACACACACACACACACACACACACACACCACACACCACACACACACACACACACATGCACATGCATAAACATACAATTTAAGTAAATAAAACATGGTTAAATGAAAATTTGGTCACCATCAGTAATTACCAGGGAAAATACAAATTAAATTATCAGGATGAAGTAATCACCAAACTGTAATATGAAAACTGAAAATGACAAGGAAAGAGAAACTTTTACCTAGAGACGGAAGATTATAAAATAAAACAGCCATATTAAACAGTATGGACTTAACTCAAAACAATATAGCTGCCATACAATTTAATAACCAAGAAATTAGAACATTTTATATTCACAAAGAAATGATAAGTATGTCAGATACATCTTTACATAAATCTTATTCCTCTGGTGTTAAAAATGGTTCAGCTATAGATAGAATCAAGCTTAGTGTCAATGAATGAAGCAATAAGGAATGAGATAATGTAGATGACAGAATCAGTCACAGTAATGTTGCAATCTACACAGTATGAATAAATCTGGAAGACTGTTAGCTGAAATAATGAAGTCACTCAAAGGTAAATACCACCTCACAGTGTTCGTATGTGGATCAAAAATTAATTATCTCATATAAGTAGACAGTAGATGATTGAAGGTTTGGATGGAAGCATCTGCCTATTATTTAGATAGGAGGAACAACTGATTTTATTATACCATACAATGACAATAATTTATAATCTCTTATTGGAAAAGCAAGGGCAGACATGAATTTTTCCTGTGATAGGAGTGATAACTATATTAGGTATTCCATACAAATCAGTCTGATTTGATTATTAGAAGATTGGCTTTTACTTCAAAAGTACACTGTACATTTTAGGTATAGACTTATCCATGTTATTTAATAGATGAAATGATTTATTTAAAGCAAAAATTGAAACCAAATGTGTTGGTGTAGTCCTATAATCCTGGCACTTGAAACTGACACAAGAGGATCTCAGATTTAAGGTTAGCTTGGATTACAATTGTAAACTTTGTATCAAACAATCATAATAACTAAAATTGCTTAAAACTGATAAATAACTACATTGTTAACTATCTGTGATAAACTCATATAATTATTTCAAGCTTACAGACACTGTATATTGACATTGTGGAAATACACAGTACAGCTTTATTTTTTATATCAGTGTTGTATCTAGAATATTTCTTTAGCTAAGATTTTATCTCTGATGCTCTCTTCCTGTTGGGATGGTATAAGCTGGTTTCTTGTGTTTGCAGTTCTTGAATGGTGTGGGGATTAACCTTAAAGTTTGTCATTTTTACCAAGCAAAATAGGAAAAATCTGACAAATTATGATTATTGTTATCAACTTCAGACTATAAAGATATGTAAACAGATATGCACAAAACATTTTTTTGCCAAAAGAGTTATATAGTTATCGCATAGTGTTGTTGTTTTATGAGATGATGGTTTCAAACAATTCATCATTTGAGAGTCAAAGTTCTAGAATCCACATGGTACATTTTAAGCAAATATTAACCTTTTGCCACAAACTTTTCGATTTGTTCTATAAGATGTCATTGTGGCTCTCTAATGAAAACTTAAGAAATATTAAAATATTTACTCTCCCTCCAATACTTTGATACCAATCATGATACTGTAGATAAGTAATGTATGACATAAGATTGAAATCAAACCCAAACAAATAGACCTATTTAATGAAATAGATTGGTAAGAGTGATCTGTCTTCAAAAACTATTGAAATTCAACTTGAAACTAGGAAAGAAAAAAAAAACCAGAAACTGAAGTATTTTTTCTATAAGATTTTATATTATGAACATATTTTCGCAATCTATATTCTCAATAGTAACACTGATTTAATAATCATTTTTATATTATAATTATGTATATTAATGTATTTTTGCTTGGGACTGTGTTAACACACGCCTGGTGGCCATGCAGGCACACGCAGGTCATTATATCCTCAGCCATTGAACATTCAAGTGGTTATAGCGTTCCCAGCCTGGGTGCTGTGACTCAAACTTGGGTCCTCTGAAAGTGGAGGATATGCTCTTACTGACTTAGTTATTTCTCCAGTACTAAGATTTACATTTTTCACGTTCTTACCTCATTACCCTATTAATCCTACAAAAGTGACTTATTCAATATCTAAAAAATAATATTTTGAAACATATGTTATACTATTAACCATTTTATAAAATCCAAATTGAATGCTATTGTTTTGCTTCTTGATTTTAAATTAGCCATGAAATTTAACACTTTTTTTTGTAACCACACTTGAATTTCTACCTTCATCTGAAATTGTGTACAAACATACATGAAAGCATTTTGAAAGTTGGGACTACTCGGGTAGTCTGTCTGGAGACTGTTTATTAATTACACAAGCCTTTTAAAATGGGGGACCAGGCTGAAGAACACGGTGTGATGAATCCACTGGAATTTATTTGCCATAACGGGTTAATGCAAATCCTGGTATATGATAAACACTTACAAAGTCAAAGACCTGAAAGCACTGAAATATGTGCTTAAAATGTATGCCATGTTATAGTATAACTTATCCCATGATTTTGAGTAATATCCCAAATTCTACAATTAAAGATAAGGGAAGATGTTTTTTTTTATCTTTCACATTTAAAAATAATTTTAAAATATTCTTAAATTCTATGTATTACAATAAAATGTAACATTTAGTGTGCCAGTTTGTAATAATCTTTTCTATGTTAGTATGATTGATTATATGGGTAATGCCTCTGAATGAGTAAACAATTGACTTCAAATTTGCCAATTAAAAATCAAATAACACTTTGGTATCGCAAATGCAGGGATACAAATAAGTGATCTTTCTATAAATTTCCCAGATAGTTCTACTAAAACAATTAATTGAAGCAATTTGCAACTATGATTGCAAATGTTTACTAAAAATTACCATGTTTAAGACTTCACACTAAATAATGATTCTTTGGAGTAAGACAGAAATGCATGTGAATGCATCTAATGGTTCAAAAGCCAAGTTTAAAAGTCACATTTCATATAATTTTGAAATGATCATGGAAAAGAGAACTTTAAAAGCCTTACAAATATGATTACTTTTCAAAGTAAACTCAAAAATCAAAGAAGTATGCATACCTGTATAATGTTTATGTATACATATATATATATATTATAGCAATATTATATAGTAAAGTACTGAAAAAGAAGACACAAATTGTCATAAAATATATAGACTAGAGGTGAAAGTTGATCATATTTTTATTAATTTATTATTATAGCATTTCCTTATTTGAGCAAATGGCAATGGATGCACTTTTAGTATGTTTATTTCTTCTAAAATGTTTAGATATGAGTTTCAATAGCTATAAAGTATTATCTTAACTATACAATCCTAGACATATAACATAAAGAACTTTATCAAAGTGATATAATATTGCGGGTCAAACAGGCAAAATATTCTCATTGAAATCCAGCTTGGAAACTCATACAACTCAATATAGCTTTCATTCTAGCTGGCCTTAAATAATATTTACAAAAACTAATGAAATTCCGTCATTACAAAACTCTGTGATTGAGGCCAACATACCCTATAAACCTCTATTGAACTTTGCGCTGGGGATAGAAGCATGATGCTGAGATAATTTGGATCCGGGTAGGAGTATTTTGCTTTGTCCATAATGAGTTTCTGGTTTTAAAGAATGTGTGCTTATAAAATAATGGGATGGGTTTATTCTGATCTCATAAACTTATAAAACTGCTTATAGCATTACAAATAAGATATGTTCAATATGTTGAGCATAGGCACGTTGATAATGTCAGCATGAGTCTCTTGTTAACCATATTAAAGAGGGCCAATATACAATTGCCAATTGTGCTGACTGAAAAGTTAGCTTCACTATGAAGTATCCACAAATGAAACATAAATATACAGGGTAAAATTTCCTGTCAGCTGTCTTGAGTGTTTCATGTCACTCTTTTTACTGATGAATTCAATATTACAGGTTTTTTTATGGGAGAGGATTTCTAGTCATTTTCTTTTTAAATGACTGGGCAGGTCAATTTTATTTCATATCACTAAGATTGAAGAAAGGTTAAAAAAAAACATATGTGTGATTTTCTATTTTGAGAGTTTCTGGGAACAAAAGATTTTTTAAATCAACATTTGTAATACTTGTAATTGAATATCTTATTTTTAAAATGACGTTTTAAAACTCTGATCTGGAGAAACATGGAAATAGCTTGTCTGAATAAGTGAAATATCACTAAAACCATCACTGACAAGAATCCTATAATTTTATGCATGTAAGTAATGAAGAAATAAAAATGGAAATTGAAAAGATTATTGTATAAATTTTGAAGTCTGCATTTTGGCCATTGACTACTCCAGGCCTTATAATAGCAAAATGAATATTTGAAATGTTTGACATTATATTGACTTTTTTTCTTATTGAATTGGTGAGATAGAGTTATCTCTAGCTATTCAACTCAACAGTGAGGCTTCTGTTAAAGAAAGACACAAGCTACTCATTTTTTTTTAATTTCTCAAACTTGGAGCATTTTATATTTTCTGAATGAATAATAAATATGAGATAAGTTACAGAATTAGAAACAGAGGGCCAGGGTCAAGGTCAGAGGTCTAGGAAGGATGTCAGAGTCAGTGTCTGAGAACAAAGAGAAGACATGGTGTGAGTCTTGGGATGAGAGTGTGGACTGTTTGGGGGTGCTTTGGTATCCTCACCAATGGTCCCATGTCAATGGCCAACATGAGAAAGCTTTGTTCCAGGAACTTAGCCAGAAAGTAGGCAGACTTCTGTTCAGAGGGTGCAGTATTCAGAGTGGTCCATTGTACCCAACCTACCTTTAGAGGTGACTAAGGGCAACCACAAGAGACCCATGAGGCTCCAACCCTGTACACAAAAGATGACCCAGTAATTTGAGAACCAGGGGAGAGAACACAAAGTAACAGATGATCAGCTCTGAAAACAGTCATACAAAGGACATTCTATATACTCACCAATCACATTTATGGATACATATATACATATGCGTATATGCATACAATAGCAGTTAGTACAAAATGTCGTGAATTTGAAGGAGAGAGTGGGAAGGTATATATGGGAACATTTTGAGGGAGGGAAGAGAAAAAGGAAATGCTGTAATAAAATTACAATACGAAAACTAAACAAACACAAAGAAAAACTAAACATAATAAGCAAAAATATCAACAAATGAGGAATTCCACATAAATAGCATGCCTTCTCCCTTCCCCTCCCTTCCCCTCCTTCCCTTCCTGCTGTCCCTTGCTCCTTGCCTCTCCTATCCCCTCTTCTGTCCCTTCCCTTCCTCTCCTATTCTCCTCCCCTTGCTTCCCTTCTTCCACCTTCCAAATGCGTGGAAAATCAGAATGCAGCACCATGCTTTGTGTTGAGCTAGGTCTATTCTAAAGTGAGAAAAACAATGAGCAAAGTACAAGCCCTGTGATCTCTTTACACCTACTTCAAGTAAAGTAAAATATCAATTGACAGTGTTGAAAAACAGCATAATAAGTACTCTGTAGATGGGAACATAATATTGAGTAGAAGGGCAGTATAAAACTTTGGGGAAGCTATTCTCATCTCTTCTATGTAAGTGCTGATAAGATAAATGGTCAATTCTTGTCAGTTACTAGGCTATATACCTATGTACTATTAACTGAATACAGAGTGAAATTTTCTATGGATGTTGTATCTTAGATAAAATATCCTTAAGATAATATTTCAGAGATAAGAGGCTTAAATAGAAATATAAAAATAACTTCTCTAAATACTTTAAAATATAAAAAACTTAAAGGGTGTTTAATTTAATCAGATAGTGTATATTTTAATAATATCAATACTAAATAACTAGTATTACCATTCACATGGACGGAAAGAAAAGTTACATTTATTTTATTATTTGCACTCCATGATTTTTGAAATTTATATGTGTATATCATGTTCATATTATGTATGTATATTATGTTATGTTTGTATTTTATATTCTGTTTATTTTGTTTATGTTATATTGTGTTTATATTATATCCAGAGGTTGGAAAATATTTTTTTTTTTTGCCAAGTTGGCCATTGCTGTTAAACATTTTAAAGTTAGAGGATTGCGTATAAATATAATAAAATTTCACATGAAATTTCAATCTCATAATTCATTGTGAGGAATTATATTTGTGTTAATACTAAGATTGAAGAAATTTTCGATCTAATTTTTATATCAATGTATCTCCTAAATGTCATCTTCCTCTAATACTATTTATCCACTTTAATTTCAAACTAAAACATAAAATTACGTTACCTTAGAAAATGTATTTCAATCCCTAATAATTCAAATTCGTTCCTTTTGCCCTAGTGCTGAAAATAAAATAGACTAGAAACCTGTGTTATATACATGTCTCTTTCATGGGAATAAGTCACAGCAGAAGAAAAAAATACGATGTATAAGAAACTCAGAGTAGGTGCTGGGTCCCTCACTGCCCTCAGATGGTCTACCTCACCTCGTGTTTTCCAGTTGCTGCCCTGCAGAAATGCTTCGATTACCCACAGTTCTTTACCAGATGAGACCAGTGTCTCACACTGGCTCCTCATCTCACTCGGGCCTATGCCAAAGATGTAAAATTTGGTGCGGATGCTCGAGCCTTAATGCTTCAAAGTGTAGACCTTTTAGCGGACGCTGTAGCTGTTACAATGGGGCCAAAGGGAAGAACAGTGATTATTGATCAGAGTTGCGAAGTCTCAGAATAACAAAAGATGGAGTCACTGTTGCAAAGTCAATTGATTTAAAGGATAAATACAAAATATGGGAGCTAAACTTGTTCAGAATGTTGCCAATAACACAAAGGACGAGGCTGGGGATGGCACCACCACTGCCACTGTTCTGGCACGGTCTATTGCCAGGGAGGGCTTTGAGAAGATGAGCAAAGGGGCTAATCCAGTGGAAATCCGGAGAGGTGTGACGTTGGCTGTGGATGCTGTAACTGCTGAACTTAAGAAACAATCTAAACCTGTGACGACCCCTGAAGAAATTGCTCAGGTTGCTACAATTTCCGCAAATGGAACCAAAAACATTGGGAACATTTCTGATGCAGTGAAAAAGGTTGGAAGAAAGGTTGTCATCACAGTGAAGGATAGAAAAACCCTGAATGATGAGCTAGAAATTATTGAAGGCATGGAGTATGATAGAGGATGTATTTCCCCGTATTTTATTGACACATCAAAAGGTCAAAATGTAAATTCCAAGATGCCAATGTTTGGTTGAGTGAAGAGAAAATTTCTAGTGTTCAGTCCACTGTACCTACTCTTGAAATTGCTAATGCTCATTGGAAGCCCTTGGTCATAATCGCTGAAGATGTTGATGGAGAAGCTCTAAGCACACTGGTTTTGAACAAGCGAAAAATTGTTCTTCAGGCTGTAGCAATCAAAGCTCCAGGGTTTAGGGACAATAGGAAGAACCAGCTTAATGATATAGCGATTGCTACTGGTGGTGTGGCGTTGGCGAAGAGGGTTGAATCTAAATCTTGAAGACGTTCAGGCTCATGACTTAGGAAAAGTTGGAGAGGTCATTGTCACCGAAGGTGATGCCATGCTTCAGAAAGGAAAAGGTGACAAAGCCCGCACTGAAGAACGTATTCAAGACATCCCTGAACAGCTAGACATCACAACCAGTGAATATGAAAAGAAAAAGCCGAACGAGCAACATGCTAAACTTTCAGATGGAGTAGCTGCGTTGAAGGTTGGAGGGACAAGTGATGTTGAAGTGAATGAGAAGAAAGACGGAGTTACAGATGCTCTCCATGACACATGAGCTGTTGAAGAAGGCATTGTTCTAGGAGGGGGGCTGTGCTCTGCTTCGGTGCATCCCAGCCTTGGAGTCATTAAAGCCTGCTAATGAAGATCAGAAAATAGGTATAGAAATTATTAAAAGAGCACTTAAAATTCCTGCAATGACAGTTTCTGAGAATGCAGGCGTTGAAGGATCTTTGTTAGTTGGGAAAATTCTGTAGGGTTCCTCAGACGTTGGTTATGACGTCAGTCTTGGAGATTTTGGGAACTCGGTGGAAAAAAGAATCATTGATCCAACAAAGGTTGTAAGACTGCCTTACTGGATGCTGCTGGGGTGATCTCCTTGCTAACTACAGCCGAAGCTGTAGTGACAGAAATTCCTAAAGAAGAGAAGGACCCTGGAATGGGTGCAATGGGTAGAGTGGGAGGGGGTATGGGAGGTGGCATGTTCGAACTCCCAGAGTAGTGCTGTGCCCTTATGGATGAACTGACAGGAAGCTCAAGGCAGGTTCCTCACGGACAGCTTCAGAGAAGTCACCTGGAGAAGATGACTGAAGAGAAGGCTGGCTCATCACTGTAACCATCTGTTACTAGTTTCCTTTGACAGTATATAATGGTTTCAGCTGTTATTGTCCATGCATATAGATAATTTATTTTGTATTTTTGAATAAAGACATTTGTACATTCCTGATGATGGGTGCAAGGGCCATATACCAATGTCCAGCTTTCAACTTAAATCACTGAGGCATCTCTACTGTTCTGTTAGCATCAGGACTGTAATGCTATCAGGACATGAGAGGTTCAGAAGCAGCCTTTCTGTGGAGGGTGGGAATGATTGTGTACAAAGTAGAGAAGTAGCCAATTGTGTAATACAATTTTGTTTCAAGTTAAAAAAAAAAAGAAACTCAGAGACTTCTTTGAATCTAATTTTCCAAAATCTCCATCTACCTTCCCTAATTTATAATTGCACACTATTTTTAAAATCACTAATTCTCTTCTTTATTGAGGATTTTCATTCTCATCCAGAGCTCTGCGGCATTATTGAGAGCTGAACCTGTGAACTTTAATGTTCTCCTCTGGTGCACAAAAATGGAAGGCAAAGCAAAGACACTGCTGAAGGGGAGGAACTCTACTCAGTTCCTTACAACTCTGTCATATTGTTTTTCTGCTTGTCCTGAGTCAAATTATCTAATTCTATACATCATCTTAATCCCTGCTTTTAATGTAAAACAACTGATGACTTATGTTTGTAAAAACAATGACAAAGTCTGGTTAAGAAATTATAGTTAGTAACTAAGGTCTTGTGTAGCTAATCTTTGTGAAATGGTACATTTCCTTTTGGATGGAGTGTGGAGTCTTACAAGACCATAGAGAAATTTAAAACCCTGGAAAAATAAAAGTAAGACTCTTAAACTGCCATATAAGGATTCTTAAATGTGTCTAACACTCACCTGGCTACACTCCGTGATTGTACAAGCCATGCCCAAATGCAGGAAGGGAAAACACTCTTTACTGGAGCCACCTGGATTCTGGGCAGAGAGCTGAGGCTTTCACATTCCTGCCAATAACCACAACAAAGTCAATGGTTTATCATCTAGAAATAGATGGAGGAGTTTATTTGGCCTGGAAAAGTCAAAATTATCCATGTCTCTCTAGTGGAGCTACACAACATATAATCGGTTTGGATTAGGTCATTATTCTTAGATTTGGGGATTATAATGTTGCAGCTAAGTCAGAATGATTTTCTTCTTCGCTACAGCTATACATGGTACTACATGTGGAATCTACATATATATTTTCACAACAAAGCAATGTTAAGTGTGTAGATGGAATTATGGCCATTAGTCTCCTTGAGGCTAAATATTCTGGTTTATCTGGACACTAGGGTAAATAAAAGTGCAAATGAGAATCAGAGAGGTTGTGAAAGACACGTGAAGACAAAACAAGTGTGAACTGGTGTGACAGGAGGCAAATCCAAAATGGCTTCAAAGAAGGAAGAGGATTAGGTACTGAGGAACGCAAGTGGCTGGATATTGGAAAATCAAGGAAAGTTCTTTTTTCCCTAATGCCTGAAGATTGGGTACACAGTTAGCTGAGAGGCATTTGATTTCTGCTCAGTAGGAACCAAGCAGGACTGCCATCAAAACCCAAAGATACTATATTTCTGTGCTTTTCAACTACAAAATACTTAGCAATCTGTTTTATCCTAGTAGAAAACGGATGCCACTGCTCTAAGCTATATTTTCCAAGCAGCAAAATAGGTCCAGTGCGACAGTTAACTCCTCAGACCACATGGGCACAGCTGGGCAAGAGGACAAGTGTTGAGCGATTTTGTACGAAGCTGGTAAAGAATCTCAAACTCACTCCAATTTATAAAATATAAAAACATCCCTCTCCCAGAACACTGATGTTGGAAAGTAAAGATTATGCTTCGCTGTGCACAGTGGGGTAACTGGCACGACAGAAATTGGTTCCGACCCGAGCCCCTAATGCTGTCACTGAGGCCTGAAAAACACCTGCTTGCTCATCATGTGCTTTAGTGTCTCCGTCGATGTCATCGGGCAGCGTGTCAGATAGAACATTTTGTGCCAGTCCATACCAGCTCGCGTCCCAGTCCCTGCAGATCAGGCACTAGGAGCAGAAGGTCTTTGTACACTCACAATAAGTTCCTGCTATTTTAATAATGGTTACAATGGGGGAAAACACGGAGCTGTGGAGTATGACAGAAGATGCAAATAATTCTGGATGCCACGAAGGCAAATAAGTGAAAATTCAAGTAAGAGAGAAGGCTGGAGTCTTTCTTTCTTTTGTTACCTAGGATTGGGTTCTCTCAGGATACAAATTAACAAAGGAAAAAAATAGTGGAATCAAACATGTTGGAATACAGCTTAAGACCGCGCTGCCAGAGTTGGCATCCGATCAGGCTGTCTCTGGCACTCAAATGCCAGCAACAGAACTGTAAGCTATGAAGAGAGAAACTTCACATGGAGACGCTGAACTCTGAAAAATTATTCATTCATGAATTGGCAAGAAGCATATGGAGGAGACAGTATATAGGAGAAAATTCCAGGGTGAGTGTAAATAATCGCTGAACTACAATTTTAATGAAAAAATTTGGGGATTGTTTTTTCCCTCGAGGTCTACATTCAAAACATAAAAATAAGGAAACAAATAAGTTCATTCACACATCATATCTTAATCATCTCCAACAAGTAGGGTTAGCTTTGCCATGGGAAGTCAAAGGATAATATGATCTTAGATTAATTGCATCCTCCCAAACAAATCAGTTTGTGTGCCTGTCAGAGCGATTTCTTTCTAGTATTCTTTGCCTTCAAACTAGTCACACAAGGGATGGTAGTCTGGCATAAAATGTCTTTTTTTTTTTCCTTTTTAAAAAAATTTTTATTTTTTTGATACTTTATTTACATTTCAAATGTTTTATTTACATTTCAAATGTTTCCCCCTTTCCAAGTCTCCACTTTGGAAACCTTCTATCCCTTCCCCTCTCCCCCTGCCTCTATGAGGGTATTCCTCCACCCACCCACCCGCCCACCCACTCCTGACTTCCCACGTTGGCATTCCCCTATACTGGACACTCTAACATCCTCAGGGCCAAGGGCCTCTCCTCCCCCTGATGACAAACAAGGCCCTCCTCTGCCACATATCTGGTCCGAACAGTGGGTCCCTCCATGTGTATTCTTTGGTTGGTGGTCTACTCTCCAGAAGCACAGGGGGATTAGGCAAGTTGACACTGTTGCTCCCTTCATGAGGCTGCAAACTCCTTCAGCTCCTTCAGTCCCTTTTCCAACTCCTCCATCTGGGACCTCACTCTCAGTCCAATGTTTACTGTGAGTGAAACTTGGGTATTCTGAACTTTTGGGCTAATATCCACTTATCAGTGAGTACATACCATGTTTGTACTTTTGTGACTGAATTACCTCACTCAGGATGATATTTTCAAATTCCATCCATTTGCCTGCAAATTTCATTAAGTCATTGTTTTTCATAGCTGAGTAGTACTCCATTGTGTAAATGTACCACATTTTCTGTATCCATTCCTCTGCTGAGGGACAGCTGGGTTGTTTCCAGCTTCTGGCTATTATAAATATGGTTGTTATGAAGATAGTGGAGCATGTGTCTTTATTACATGTTGGGGCATCTTCTGGGTATATACCCAGGAGAGGTATAGCTGGGTCCTCAGGTAGTATTATGTCCATTTTTCAGAGGGTCTGCCAAACTGATTTCCAGAGTTGTTGTACCAGCTTGCAATCCCACCAACAGTGGAGGAGTGTTTCTCTTTCTCCACATCCTCACCAGCATCTGCTGTCACCTGAGTTTTTGATCTTAGCCGTTCTTACTGGTGTGAGGTGGAATCTCAGACTTGTTTGATTTGCATTTCCCTGATGACTAAGGATGTTGAACATTTCTTTAGGTGCTTCTCAGCCCTATGAATTTCCTCAGTTGAGAATTCTCTGTTTAGCTCTGTTCCCCATTTTTTGATAAGGTTGTTTGGTTCTCTGGAGCCTAACTTCTTGAGTTCTTTGTAAATATTGGATATTAGCCCTCTATTGGACTTAGGATTGGTAAAGATCTTTTCTAAATCTGTTGGTTGCCGTTTTGTCCTATTGACAGTGTCCTTTTCCTTACAGAATCTTTGCAATTTCGTGAGGTCCCATTTGTCGATTCTTGATCTTAGAGCATAAGCCTTTGTGTTCTGTTCAGGAACTTTTCCCCTGTACCCATGTTTTCCCCACATTCTCTTCTATTAGATTCAGTGTATCTGGTTTGATGTGGAGGTCCTTGATCCACTTGGATTTGAGCTTTGTACAAGGAGATAGGAGTGGATCAATTCGCATTCTTCTACATGTAGACCACCAGTTGAACCAGCACCATTTGTTGAAAATGCTGTCGTTTTTCCACTGGATGGTTTTAGCTACTTTGTCAAAAATTAAGTGACAGTAGGTGTTATGGGTTCATTTCTGGGTATTCAGTTTTATTCCATTGATCTACCTTCCTGTCTCTGTACCAATACAATGCAGTTTTTAATCACTACTGGTCTGTAGTACAGCTTGAGGTCAGGGATGCTGATTCCCCGAGAAGTTCTTTTGTTGTTGCGAATAGTTTATGCTATCCTGGGTTTTTTGTTATTCAAAATGAATTTTAGAATTGCTCTTTCTAAGTCTATGAAGAATTGAGTTGGAATTTTGACGGGGATTGCACTGAATCTGTAGATTGCTTTTGGCAGGATGGCCATTTTTACTATATTAATCCTGCCAATCCATGAGCATGAGAGATCTTTCCATCTTCTGAGATCTACTTCGATTTCTTTCTTCAGAGACTTGAAGTTCTTGTCATACAGTTCTTTCACTTTTTTGGTTAGATTAATACCAAGATACTTTATATTGTTTGTGACAGTTGTGAAGGGTGTGATTTCCCTAATTTCTTTCTCAGCCTGTTTATCCTTCGAGTATAGGAAGGCTACTGATTAGTTTGAGTTAATTTTATATCCAGCCACTTTGCTGAAGTTGTTTATCAGCTGCAGCAGTTCTCTGGTAGAGTTTTTTGGATCACTTAAGTATACGATCATATCATCTGCAAAGAGTGATATTTTGATTTCTTCCTTTCCAATTTGTATCCCTTTGACCTCCTTTTGTTGTCTAATTGCTCTATCTAGAACTTCAATTACTATATTGAATAGATAGAGAGACAGAGGGCAACCTTGTCTAGTCCCTGATTTTAGTGGGAATGCTTCGAGTTTCTTTCCATTTAGTTTGATGTTGGCTACTGGTTTGCTGTATATTGCTTTTACTATGCTTAGGTATGGGCCTTGAATTCCTGATTTTTGCAAGACTTTTATCATGAAGGGTTGTTGAATTTTGTCAAATGCTTTTTCAGAATCTAATGAAATGACCATGTGGTTTTTTCTTTGAGTTTGTTTATGTAGTGGATTACATTGATGGCTTTCCCATTATTGAACCATCCCTGCATCCCTGGGATGAAACCTACTTGATCGTGATGAATGATAGTTTTGATGTGTTCTTGGATTCTGTTTGCGAGAATTTTACTGAGTATTTTTGCATCGATATTCATAAGGGAAATTGGTCTGAAGTTTTCTTTTTTTCTTGGGTCTTTGTGAAGTTTTGGTATCAGTGTGACTGTGGCTTCATAGAAGGAATTGGGTAGTGTTCCTTCTGTTTCTATTTTGTGGAATAGATTGAAGAGTATTGGTATTAGGTCTTCTTTGAAGGTCTGATAGAATTCTGCACTGAACCCATCTGGTCCTGGGCTTTTTTTGGTTTGGAGACTTTTAATGACTACTTCTATTTCTTTAGGCATTATGGGAATGTTTAGATGGTTTATCTGATCCTGACTTAACATTGGTCTTTGGTATCTGTCTAGAAAATTGTCTGTTTCTTCCAAATTTTCCAGTTTTGTGGAGTATAGGCTTTTGTAGTATGATCTGATGATTTTTTGAATTTCCTCAGAATCTGTTGTTATGTCTCCCTTTTCATTTCCAATTTTGTTAATTTGGATTCTGTCTCTGTGCCCTCTGGTTTGTCTGGCTAAGGGTTTATCTATCTTGTTGTTTTTCTCAAAGAACCAGCTCCTGGTTTTGTTGATTCTTTGTATAGTTCTTTTTGTTTCTGCTTGGAAGATTTCAGCCCTGAGTTTGATTATTTCCTGCCTTCTACTCCTCTTGTGTGCATTAGCTTCTTTTTGTTCTAGAGCTTTCAGGTGTGCTGTTAAGCTGCTAGTGTATGCTCTTTCCAGTTTCTTTTTGGAGGCACTCAAGGCTGTGGATTTTCCTCTTAACACTGCTTTTATTTTGCCCCATATGTTTGCGTATGTTGTACTTTCATTTTCATTAAATTGCTGGAAGTCTTTAATTTCTTTCATTATTTCTTTCTTGACCAAGTTATCATTGAGTAGAGCATTGTTCAGCTTCCATGTGTATGTGGGCTTTCTGTTGTTTTTGCCATTGAAGACCAGCCTTAATCCATAGTGATCTGATAGGAGGTATGGGATTATTTCAGTATTCTTATATCTGTTGAGGTTTGTTTTGTGACGATTATATCATCAATTTTGGAGATGTTACCATGAGGTGCTGAAAAGGAGGTATATTCTTTTGATTTAGGATGAAATGATCTATAGGTATCTGTTAAATCCATTTGATTCATAACATCTGTTAGTTTCACTGTGTCTCTGCTTAGTTTGTGTTCCAAGATCTGTCCATTGATGATAATGGGGTGTTGAAGTCACCTACTATTATTGAGTGAGGTACAATGTGTGCTTTGAGCTTTAGTAAAGTTTCTTTTATGAATCTGGGTGCCCTTGCATTTGGAGCATAGATGTTCAGAATTGAGAGTTCTTCTTGGTAGATTTTTCCTTTGATGAGTATGAAGTGTCCTTCCTCATCTATTTTGATGACTTTTAGGTAAAAGTTGATTTTATTGGATATTAGAATGGCTACTCCAGCCTGTTTCTTGGGACCATTTGCCTGGAAAGTTATTTTTCAGCCCTTTACTCTGAGTTAGTGTTTGTCTTTATCATGGAAATGTGTTTCCTGAATGCAGCAAAATGCTGGGTCCTCTTTATGGAACCAGTCTGTCAGTCTATATCTTTTTATTGGGGAATTGAGTCCACTGATGTTAAGAGATATAAAGAAATAGTGATTGTTGGTTCCTGTTATTTTCAATGTTATTTTTATGTTTGTGGGGCTAACTTCTTTTGAGTTTGTTGAAAAATTACTTTTCTAGGGTGTAGTTTCCCTCCTTGTGTTGGCGTTTTCCATCTATTATCCTTTGTAGGGCTTGCTTTATGGAAACATATTGTGTAAATTTGGTTTTGTCATAGAATATTTTGGTTTCACCATCTATGATAATTGAGTGTTTTGCTGGGTGTAGCAGCCTGGGCTGGCAGTTGTGTTCTCTTAGTGTCTGTATGAGCTCTGCCCAGGATCTTCTAGCTTTCCTAGTCTCTGGTGAGAAGTCAGGTGTAATTCTGATAGGTCTGCCTTTATATGTTACTTGACCTTTTCCCTTACTGCTTTTAATATTCTTTCCTTGTTTTCTGTATTTGGTGTTTTTACTATAATGTGACAGGATGAATTTCTTTTCTGGTCCAATCTATTTGGGGTTCGGGAGGCTTCTTGTATATTCATGTTCTTTCTTTAGGTTAGGACAGTTTTCTTCTATAATTTTGTTGAAGATATTTACTGGTTCTTTAAGTTGTGAACCTTTACTCTCTTCTATATCTATTATCTTTAGGTTCTGTTTTCTCATTGTGTCCTGGATTTTATGGATATTTTGGGTTAGAAGCTTTTTGCATTTAGCATTTTCTTCGACTGTTGTGTCAATGTTTTCTATGGTATCTTCCACACCTGAGATTCTCTATTCTATCTCTTGTATTCTGTTGGTGATGCTTGCATCAATGACTCCTGATCTCTTTCCTAGGTTTTCTAACTCCAGGGTTGTCTTCCTTTGTGATTTCTTTATTGATTCTACTTATATTTTTTGTTCCTGGTTTGTTTTGTTCATTTCCTTCATCTGTTTGATTGTGTTTTCTTGGAATTCTGCCTGTTTGTTGTGTTTTCCTGTAATTCTTTAATGGATTTTTGTGTTTCCTCTTTAAGGGCTTCTACCTGTACCTGTGTTCTCTTGTATTTTTTTAAGGTAGTTATTTGTTTCCTTCTTAAAGTCTTCTATCATCATCATGAGAACTGATTTTAAATCTGAGTCTTGCTTTTCTGGTATGTGGGTATCCAGGGCTTGCTGTGGTGGGAGAGCTGGGTTCTGATGGTGCCAAGCAGCCTTCATTTATGTTCCTTATGTTCTTGCCCTTGCCTTTCGCCATCTGGTTAACTGTGGTGTTAGCTGGTCTTACTCTCTATGGCTGTGGCTTGTCCCTCCTGCAAGCCTCTGTGTCAGTACTCCTTGAATAGCAGCTCTCTCTGAGAGGAATTTCAGTTTGGAGAGCTATGACACTGTGTCAGTTCTGGGGTGCAGACAGAAACCAGGAGGATCTTGTCCCCAGCTGTCCCTTGGTTCCTGTGTCCTGATGACTCTGCAAGGGTCCCTCTTGATCCAGTGAATTTGCATAGAAGTGGTGGTCTTGCCTATGCTCGAAGGTGTGTCGGCACTCCTTGGATACCAGCTCTGTCCTGGCACTATTTGAGTATGGAGCCCTGTGTCACAGGATCAGCTCCCCGGCTGCAGAGAGAAACCAGAAGACCACTCCTCAGTCACCGTGTACTGGGATTCCAGGTGGATCCCTCTGAGCAGACAGGGTTGTCCACACTCCTGAAAGTCTAGCTTTCTTCGGACACTATTTGGCTATGGAGCCCTGCGGCACAGGCTAAGGTCCCCAGCCACAGATGGAAATGGCATAAAATGTCTTAGTTGAATCTGTGAGTCTGTACTTTTTTCCCAAGGTTCAAAACACTAGGGAAGTAAAAGTGACATTTATAGATTTTATAACTTATTTTAGCTGTCTCTGATTCTTTCAGATTGAATGGAGTTATGGAAATATGAGACCTCCTGACATCTCATGACTGATGAACTATAGCTCTGATTTTTATGATGATTGATTTTATTTTCAATTGTTTTGATTTCTGAAAATTTAAACACTCACTTAGCATGAGATTGATAATGGTTATTTGTCATGTATGAAATCTGACTTAGATTTATGGACTTGTTTGACATATTTCAGAGCTTCTTGCCCATGTGGACTTCTATTATTTTCTGCAATGTATGATATAAAACAAGAATGTCTGTTATAATATTAACATGAGAAGGCCAAGTGCTTATTTTTGGCTCTACCAATTGTGGTAACAGAAAAATATATTTATATTATATATCCCCAGAAGAACACGTGTTTATGTATAGAAATCATATAAGTATATTTGCAAAAGAAGCCCTTTGTAACAATGTCACATCAATGCAAGAATTACAGTTCAGAAGGAATGAGATAATACCAGATCCTTGAGTAAGCTTTACAAATTCACTCTTGGTTCCATCTGTTCAGCAGACATTTTTTTTTAACCTGTGATATTTACAAATATCCATTATGAGTTAATCAACATTGAATGTTTTTTTTTTCCCACATCCAATTGAGATAATATTTTTGAGTTAGAACTGACCTAAATATTAGCAATTCTTGAGCAATATCCTAGAGTAGAAATGAACATCATAAGTGTTTCTAACAGGTAGTTATCCAAGAGTACTTCACACATTATGAGTGTCAGGAGCTCTGCACTCGGTGAGTCAGACCATTACACTGCTTAGCACATTCATTATGTAAAAGATTCTCCTTGATGGTAATGCCTATTTATCTTTCAAATGGCTACTCACTTTTTTTGTCATTCTTATCTAGTTTTGAAGTTCTAAGACTTTGGGACACAACAGTCATTGCAACACTCTCTTCTTTGTCAACACACTTTGATCTCTTAACAAGTTCTTGTTTTTTGAATATGTTCTCACTCAGAACCATGGGTATGTTATGGACCAGCTTTTAAGTAGTGCTTTTCAGGATCCTTTTGAAACTGTGGGCTAAGAACGTAACTATGCTTTTCTACTGTAGAATATAAGGTTATTAGCTTTTATTCTTTTGACCATTACAATGTCAGTGACCCACATACTTTTATTTTATCTTATCACTTGACCCTTAAAATATCCTCGAAGGGTGTTTTGGTTCTATGGATATTATTCTTGAACTAGAACAGCGTCCTCACTCCATAGACTTATGACTAATTTGCAATTGCTTCTTACACTAAGAAGGAAGCTTTCCACATTTCATTTATTGACAATAACAGGGCATATTGTAAGAGGATTTTATTTTGTTATTGTCTTTTTTAATACTGCCTTAACTATTCCACATGCATATTTAAGCATGGTTTCTGGGTTTTTATCCATCTGGGTCATACATTTTATAAATTTTATTTTATTAATTTTTGAGAATTGTATATAATGTGTTTGAAAATGTTCCCCCTCCCTCCTTCCACTTTGCCAGATCTACCTAAGCAGACTAATTCTACACTTCAACATGTTAATACCAAAATGCCATTCACTTCATGGATATTCAAGGATTAATGCTTATATCCATGCCTTCATTTACCTTTCAGTGTATGGAATGCCAGGCAAAGCTTAAGTTGAGCAAATAGGGAATGTCTGATGTCAGGAAGGAAGGGGGTGGGGGGAGGGCATAAATTGGTTACAAGGCTTGTTCCTCCTTTAAAGTGCCAAAGGGTCTCAGTTTTGTTGGCTGCAAGTATCTGTGCCATGATACTATGCATAGCTCCAAATCCTGAGAATTTAATACTTTGTTAGGAAATTAATCAGATATATTTAAAAACTCTGGGACACTGAAGAAAGCAACTTAAAATTGAAGAAAATTATTAGACAAAATGAAATAAAATATGTTACCCATCAGAGGGTTGAACAGTAGACTTTTTCATTCTGAGGAGACATTTGGTTGCAAAATAAAACATGTATAAATGTAGGGCAGAGAATGGAAGGGAAAAAGTCTTCCATGAATGTAACTGTAATTAAAGCGTGGGACTTTAATACCTAGGCATGATGACAAGAATTTTCTTTCTATGATTATGCTGTTTCTGTAGCAATGAATCTAATGGGGAGAATGTAGCTGATAAGTCTGTATTTGTAGAAGAAGGACTTTCCCATGTCAAAACTGGAGAGGAAATAGAACGGTCCTGTTGAGAATGTCCCAGATGTGGCAAGAGTCTTGGTAATATTTTCCTCGCGTTATCCAGTTTTACCCTTCACATTGATCTTCTCAGTCAGCAGTTCAAGGTTTGGTGTTGTTTTCATTTTCTCCAGATTTCTTTGTAAGATATTAAAGCAAAGACTGCTTTAGTAACTCATTGCAATTCCCACAGCCAGGTCTTATAGATGTAGGTCCCTGATAAGTTGATGACTCAAATATTTTGCTGGACTGGTTTGGAAAAGATGCATGAGGAATGAGGGCAAATACATAAGAAGCATCGATGTGTTTACTAAAATTACTCAGGCTGCCTGTAGAATGTGCCTGATTTCTGCAATCAGCCAAGGCTGGGCTTTCAGTAATTGCACTGATTCAGTAGAATGTGCTATACTTTCTCTAAGGATACAGTACTCAAATAAGGAGGAAAAAGAACAGGCAATGGTCATACTGAGTCAGAACAAGGAACTAGGAGAAAGTGACCTGGATTCAGGAATTCGACCAATAGGACCAGCCTGTGGTATTTACTGCGTTTTGTAATGTGACTTTGTTTCCTCCATAACACTTAACAATGCCCTTCAACAAATATTTCTTTAGAGATACACAAATAGAAAACATATCAAATCAAAATGATCCCCAGAGTAATGAATCAAGTATATTAAGGACATTGTTACTCCTTTCTATGAAAGATATCTGCCTTTGACACTATTGGGTTATTTTGTCTGTCTCTCTGTATGTATGTCTGTCATCTGCATTTGTTTTGTTTTCAAGACAGGGTTTCTCTATGTAGCCCTGGCAGTCCTGGATCTCATTATGCAGAGGAGGCTACCCTCAAAGTCCCCAAACTCCTCCCAAGTCCTAGGTTCAAAGGCATGTACCTCCCACCCATGCCTGTCTTGTCAGTGTTTATTTTGCAAGGTTACTATTTTCATGGACAAATTGTTATTTTTAGTTCTGAGCATGTGTTTATGCATAGGCTGGTAAACTTAGGTGTCATGGATACTAGCTGCACAGGATCCCTCCTGGGCCTTGTGTCACTGGTTGCTTCTGGGGGCTGAGATCTGACTGTGGATGCTCTGAGAAAGAGTGCATGCATGCTGCTCACCACTGAGCCATCTCTCCAGCACCTTGTTGACGTGAACCTTGTCGAGTGCTTTATTGCAAACCATCTGCACATAATTTGTGTATGTTTTGTGTAATCAAAAGGTGAGGACATATTTAACTCGTATATTTCTCCTGACAGAAGAATCACAGGAGTGAAAATAAAGGTTCTAATGAAACTAGAAGGAAGTAGCAGAAATTAAAATTAAAAGGGTAACCCTATAAAAGAGAAGTAAAATAAACAGAACCAAAATTGAAATGGTGTATACCTTAGTAAATAGAAAGTTATCTTAAAGAAATGGCTTCTGTTCCCTCATTTTAGAGTCTGTGAGAAATGTTTTTGTTGTTGTTGTTGTTGTTGTTGTTGTTGTTTCTTAAGGAAGCATGAGAAATTATTAACAGAATTCTGAGTAACCTTAAAAGTCAGTTGTTCTTGTTTACATCTTTTACACTAGAGTCTTCATGCAGGATCAAAGATTTGGAGATGAAGTCTGGGAATTGCATTTGTTTATACTTCTTACATGCAAACCTGAACTACTCTACCCTTTCCTAGACCTAAGACTCTAATCTAGATTCTTCTTTAACTTATCCTTTTCTTTCTATCTCAGGTGATATTTTTCTTTCATTTTCCCCATAGCTATTATTTTGAAGCTTCATCCATAGGATTTTCCAACCCATGAATTTAGATACATGAATTATGCTGTCATGCCAGTGGAAAGAGAAAAAAATGGATTTAGGCAAGAGGCTTATGTGTGGAGACACTAATTTCCATGCCTTTCCTTCCTTTTTTCTTCCTTCCTACCCTCGTTCCCCGTTCAGTTTTTCTTTTACTCCCTCCCTCTTTCTCTCCCTCCATGTCTCCCTCCCTATTTCCCTCCCACCCTTCCTTTTATCCCTCCATCACTCTCACCCTTCTTTTTTCATAACTCCCCTTCCTTCCTTCCTTCCTTCCTTCCTTCCTTCCTTCCTTCCTTCCTTCCTTCCTTCCTTCCTTCCTTCCTTCCTTCCTTTCTTTCTTTCTTTCTTTCTTTCTTTCTTTCTTTCTTTCTTTCTTTCTCTGTCTTTCTTTCCTTCCTTCCTGAGACTGGGACTCTAATAGTACAGGCTGGATTTGAACTCCACTTCCTCTTTCCCTCACCACCCCAGTGCTGGATTAGAGACTAGTGAAACCACTCTTAGTTCTTAACGATTTTGGTTGCTTCCACTGTTCCTATATGTACATGCCTTTCTTTAACTTAGTAAATCCTGGAAATAGCTGCCATAGAAAAAGTCACCAAAAGCTTGTATCATATGTATAGATAGTAACTGATAATTTAGGAGCAACTGAAAATTATTTTTAAAGTTATCAAGTGATTGCATTTGAAACCTATAGATAGTAACCAAAAAATCTGTAAAATGTACAGGTGCTATTACTGAAGATAAAAGGAAGAATTTAGTTTTATGTATAAGTTTGAGTGATATCAGATTTCATCAAATACATGGCAGAAAAGATGGTGTTTTGACCATCAGTAGATTAAATCTATGGATGCTGAAAGAAATGAGATATGGGGAAAACTCATAGTCTTTGCTATGGAAAACAGTGGTTATTTGCTAAACCATGATTTATGAAGTATAACTACGTATTGATATATAGTATATTGGAGGAAAGATTATTTTAGGATCTGGATAAAAACAGTGGTTATCTATCTATGAAAAAAAGCCCTAATTTTAAATGTATTGATGTGAAGATTTTTATCTGGGTATTTTTGAATGGATAACATTTGTAATATCTGCTCGGAAATGAGGAGGGTTTGATAAACGTGGTTCAAGAGTTAAACATTGATGACAAGAACTTAAGGGGTTCTAATGTAGATAACAGCAATATAAGACAGGGTCCAAAGTATTCAATCGTGTGTCCAATGGTTTGTTTTCTAATACTGGACTTATGGACAGTACTTATCAAATATGGGTGCCTGAGGGAATGTCTCCACATTGAGGTTTTTATTTTACATATTGAATAGTAAGGTGTGAATGAATGATTTATATTCATATTTATGATATTAAGAATAAAAATTGCTGCTTTATAACCAAAAGATTTTCATGATTCCAGCTCTTTTGTAATGTGTCTATGATTGCACGTGCATTATGATTCTACTCTAAATGAATCATAGCTTTGTACTTAAGACATAAAATACTCTGCCAAGTAGATCTTAATGGAATTCATTATATTTTCTATACATACCAGTTTCTGTCATGAGTAGGTTTCGACAAGATTAATCTTCTTTAATTAATGGAAACTGAGAGCTGCATAATTATATTCCAGTAAGTAAGATTGTTTTGGTAAATACATTTTTTTAAAAAATGCATGTGTTTAGCCAACAAATATATTCCATAATTAAACAGCGTTTCATATTTCTATTATGGTTGCATGACTGAAATCAGTTATGAAAAGAATCACTGTGTGCTTGAATACCAATTTTATTGGCAGTTGCATGAAGTTTCAGTTCCCTAAAAGAGATTCTGCCTAAATCATGATGTTGATAACTATATTACCATATCAATATATTCTCACACACTGCACAGTGAAGCACAGGCTGTTGTTGTTTAGTTGTTCTGTTTAAAAAAAGGAAATGTTCGTTTCATATTTCCATTCATTCTGCTGTTCCTCAGGGCTTCTCCACTGTCCCCCCCATACCTGATCATGTTCCCCTTTCCCCTGCACCCTCACCTCTGCCACCCTGGGTTTTCCCTTCCTCTGCCTCACTTGATTGTTTTCTTCTCCCTCACAAGTGGGAGTGAAGCCTGCTCTCTCGGGACCTTTGGATTGTTAACAATCTGAGATCTGTATATTGTATCCTGGGCATTTTGTATATTTTTGGCTAATATCCACTTTTTGGTGAGTACATACATTGCATGTCCTTTTGGGTCTGAGATAACTCACTCAGGCTGATATCTTCTAGTTCCATCCATTGGCCTGAAAAACTCATGATGTCCTCATTCTTAATAACTGAATAGTACTCCATTGTGTAAATGAATCACATTTTCTGTATCCATTCTTCTGTTGTGGGACATCTGGGTTGTTTCCAGCTTCTGGCTATCACAGATAAGACTGCCATGAACATAGTGGAGCACATGCCCCTGAGGTATAGTGGGACATCTTTATGTGTATCCCCAAGAGTGGTATGTGGGAGACCGTCTAGAATGTACCAGAAACCTGGGGAGTAAAAGACTCTCAGGACTCGAAGGGAGGGACCTTAGATAAAATGCCCAACAGTGGGAAGAGGGAACTTTTAGAATCCATCTCCAGTAGAAAGAAAGGGCAACAGGTGGAGGAATGAGTTTGTCATCCCACAGTCAAAACTCTGGCCCAGAACTGATCCTATCTAAAAGAACTTCAGAGGCAAAAATGGAGAAGAAACTGAGGGAAGGGGGGTATCTACTGTCCAGCCCAACTTGGGATGCATATCATGGGTAGGCTTCACAGCCTGACACTATTACTGATGCTATGGTGTGCTTACAGAGAGGAGCCTAGCATGGCTGTCCTTTGAGTGACCCAACAAGCAGCTGACTGAGACAGAGGCAGATATTTACACCCAACCAATGGACTGAAGTCACAGAACCCTGTGCTTGAATTAGGGAAAGGCTGGAAAAAGTTGAGGAGGAGGGTGATGCCATAGGAAGACGAGCAGTCTCAAGTAACCTGGATCCCCGAGATCTCTCAGACACTGAGACACCAACCAGGAAGCATACCCTAGCTGGTCCAAGGCTCTCAACACATATACAGCAGAGGACTCAGTAAGAGAAGACACACATAATCCTCAGGAGACTTGAGGCCCTAATACAATGTTGCATTGACAATATCTTTTGCCTTATAGAAGCTTTGTATTTTCATGAGTGTCCCGCGCGCTATTTGGTCTCGCCAGCAAGAACCCACGCGGACACACGGATCCTTCTGCAGCAAAGCGTTTATTGCATCATGAAGAGGAAGACCCCGGGCTCCAGAATGGTGCTGCTTATATAGCCCTGAGGCAGCGTGTCCTCCACTGATTGGCGCGCCCCCGGGAGTGGGCGGTGATTAGTCATGTACACCCTTAATGCGCAAGCGCTTCAGGTGAGTCACCCCGCTCTATCCATAAGTTTCCTTAGAGCGACAGCGGAAGTCAGCGCCATCTTGTAATGGCGAATACTCTAACCGCTCTCTACACATGAGGTCCCATGTATCAATTGCTGATCTTAGAGCCTGAGCCATTGG
>CM052709.1:88304418-88362712 GCA_028551405.1 Uromys caudimaculatus | reverse complement strand
GCCATCTTGTTGACTCTGTTGTTAGCTGATCTTACTCTGTCTGGTTGTGGCTTGCCCCTCCTGCAGGTCTCTGTGTCAGTACTCCTTGAAGACCAGCTCTCTCTGAGAGGTGTTTGGGTTTGGAGAGCTGTGGCACCAGGTCTGATCTTGGTCCTGGAAGTTGCTGACCTTCAGTCTCTGTGGCCCGTGGAAAGCGGGCGGAGTCAGTGAGCTCTGGGGCTCGTGTTGCCCCTGCTAGGGGCTTTTCTGCGTTCCTAGGAGAGAGAATTTTCTCCCGGAGTTGCCTGTCTATGGAATCCTAGTGTCCCAGGCAAAAGTTTCCTGCCTCAGCCGCCCGCTTTTGGGATCCAGGGGGGTTTCTAAGCTCGCCTACCTCGGTCCCTGTGTCTTGCGGGTTCGGGGCAGTACCTGGTGAGCTGTGGGGGTGTCTTTGGCCCTCTCCTCAGGAAATTGCCTTCTATACCAGTGCGTTTGAGGCTCTTTCCTACTCTCCTTTCTATGAGATTTAGTGTATCTGGTTTTCTGTTTAGGTTCTTAATCCACTTGGGCTTTGTTTTCAAGTGGCGTGACAAAAGTGGATCTATTTGTTTTTTTCTACATGTAGATATCCAGTTAGAGCTGCAGCATTTCTTTTGAAGATGCTTTCTTTTTACCCACTGTATGATTTTGGCTTCTTTGTCAAAGATCAAGGGCCCATAGATATGTGTTTATTATTGGGTCTTCGATTTGATTCCATTGATCAACCTTTCTATTTCTGTACCAAAATGATGCAGTTTTTATCACTATTGCTCTGTAGTATAGCTTGAGGTCAGGGATAATGATTCACCCAGAAGTTTTTTATTGCTCAGATTTGTTTTTGCTATCTTGAGCTTTTGGTTTTTCCATATGAAGTTGAGAATTGATCTTTCTATGTCTGTGAATAATTCTGTTGGAATTTTGATGGGAATTGCATTGAATCTGTAGATTGCTTTTTTTGGTAAGATGGGCATTTTTAATATGTTAATCTTATTGACCCATGACATGGAAAATCTTTCCATCCTCTGATACCTTCTTCAATTTCTTTCTTCAGGAACTTGTCATAACAGATCTGTCACTTTCTTGGTTAGAATTACACCAAGATATTTTAAATTGTTTGTGGCTATTGTTTCCCTAATGTGAAGGGTATTGTTTCCCTAATATCTTTCTTGGTCCACTTATCATTTGTATAAATGAGGGCTACTTATTTCTTTGAGTTAATTAGTATCCCAACCAATTTGCTGGAGCTGTTTAATGAGCTGTAGGAGTTCTCTGGTAGAATTTTTGGGGTCACTCATGTATACTATCTTATCATCTACAAATAGCAATGCTTTGACCTCTTCCTTTCCAATTTGTATCTCCTTGATCTCCATTAGTTGCTTATTATTCTGGCTGAAACTTCAAGTACCATATTGAGTAGATTGGGAGAGAGTGGGCAGCCTTGTCTGATTGAATTGATTTCTGATTGAAATCAGATATTAAAAGAATCACTATGTGCTTGGATACCAGGTTTATTGGCAGTTGCATCAAGTTTTAGTTGCCTATAAGGGATTCTGCCTAAAGCATCATGGTGATATGATTATACACACACACACACACACACACACACACACACACACACACACATATATATTTCTAAAATCATAGTTATCAAAGGTTTACTCTAGTTAGTGGGAGGTCACACTAAGAAAAACTGAACCCAGCTCAGCAAATTATACTCCATTATGTACTCATTATGTACTCAGATCCTCATTAACTCTCTACTTCCTGCACTATTTAATGAGGATGGCAGAAGCCAAGCAGACTTGTGACTGAAGTCTGTGACATATGAGAAGGATAAATGGGCAGTCAGATGCTTTTCTGTCTTGACCTTATCTTGTAAATAAGCTTACAAAATAACCGTGTGCATCATCACGGCAATAAGTAGAGATGGATTTGTCAATATACTTTGTGCAGAGCTCTGTCCTGGATTCTCAAAGATGTCAGGGTTATAAAGGGCAGATCTTGCTTTTAAATGTTTTTATGTGGACAGGTGATTAATGTTTATATCTATATAATATTTTTGGATCTACACAGAAATAAGGAGTTTTCACTCACTATCATTACGACTGGCTGGAAATGACCTCTTTTAATTAACCCACATGTTTTTAATTCTGTCCTCTGTATTGTTTCCAGCTTTACTAGGGAAATATTTCATGCTTATTCCATACTCAAGGTGGCATTCATACTTCCTTGTAAAAACAAGGAGTTAATTTAAATGCACACATACATAGAACTAGGTATACTTAAATAAAATTGACATTATTCAGACTTTCAGGTCAAGAAGAGATAGCTAGGTTATAAACATTTTAATGTGGCATTTACCTTTATATAGTCTAATATAGAGTAATTTTTAAATAATGTATATCAATCATGTACAATTATTTCATATGAAATATTTTGTTTCTATTCACATAATGACAACTAATGGAATCTATTTTTACATGGACCATACAGAAGAATAAATGCTGAAACATAAACACCCGAAAATTGTTACATTTACCTAATATATAAATGAAACAATGTTAAAGATGTATTGAAAGAAAGAAACTCACAATCCTTGCCCTAACTTCTCCATTGGGGTCCCAGCACTCAATCCAATGTTTGCCTGTGTACATCCTCATCTGTATTGGTCTGGCTCTGGCAGAGTCTCTCAGGAGACAGTTATACTGTGATCCTGTCAGTAAGCACTTCTTGGCATCATCAATAGTATCTAGGTTTGGTGTCAGCAAATGGGAAGGATCCTTAGGTGCGGCAGTCTCTGGATGGCCTTTCCTTCAGTTTCTGCTCCACTCTTTGTACCTGCATTTCCTTTTGACAAAAGGAATTCTGAATTAATATCTTTGAAGGAGTTTGCAACCTCATAGGAAGAACAGCAATATCAAATACTAGATCCCCCAAACCTCCCAATGACTAAACCACCAACCAAAGAGTACACAGGGGTACCCATGGCTCCAGCTGCATATGTAGCAGAGGATGCCCTTATCTGGCATCACTAGGAGGGGAGCTCCTTGGTCCTGTGGAGGCTTGATGACCCAGATAGGGGAATGCTAGACCACTGAAGCAGGAGTAGATGGATGTTTGGGGACCATCCTCATAGAGGCAGGGGAAGGGAGGAGGGGTTAGGAGGCTTGTGGAGGGGAAACTGGAAGCGGGATAAATTTTAAATGTAAATAAATATAATAGCCAATACAAAAAAGGAAAGATGCTCAGAAGCATGGACAGTAAGTTAAGAATTGCTTAGATCTTTCCAGTACAAATTTTATAGTTACAGAAGCAATGGAAAAATTACAAAAGTAGTCATTAAAAGCAAGGTTTATAAAATAGCATAAAATAATCTTGAAAGCTCATCTAACAGTTCATGCACTAACTTCTGTTATTCTTTATTTTTCTAGAACTTGTAAATCAATAACAAAAAAATAACCACTAAATTTATTACAGGCAAGGATCAAGAAACCCACTGTGCTCTGTAAATTTCTTTAATTCTGTTTCTAGTGTTATCTATATTATCTTAGGTATATATTCATCCATTTATCTATAACTAAAGATTCCTTATAGTAATGTGTTGAGAGATATTAAGTTGTCCGTTTACCATATTTTCTTTAATTTTATCTATTTCCTAAACTTTGCACAAACATAGGTGATGGTGTTATTATAATCCCTGGAAATGGAAGGAGAACTTGGGAGAAGAGTTTTGGTTGTTTATGAATGTGTCTACCCCATTGTCTTTCAAGACATAGAATGCGATACTGTCATGTGAGTCCTTAGCAGACAGATTCAATTACTAGTCCCACAAGAAAAATAATGTCAGAACTGTTTATAAATATTTGAAAGTAAGCTAATTATAAACAATTAGAAAATTCTGTGAAATGTTTAGAGTAATTATGATTTGGACTGGTATACACTTAGTGAAATCATAGTGAAACTTCATGTTTCAGTAAATGTAAATATAATATAAATATTAACTTACATATATATATGTATAAATATATGTATATATATGTGTGTGTGTATATATATATATATATATATATATATATACACATATATTTATGGCTACATATGGCTTCTATGCTCATAGACTTACCAGAAGACAACATATCAATTCAATAATATTTTCTGTGTGTGTGTGTGTGTGGGGGGTGTGTGGGTGTATTGTGTAATGTATGAACAAGTATTTATGTGTGCACAGGGCAGAGGAGGACATTTTCTCTATTTGCTCTATCATATTTTGCTTTTTGCTTGCTTGTTTGTTTTTTGTTTTGCTTTTCCTTTTTTTTTTGAGAAACGTTCTGCTAATGAACCTAGACTCTAGCCTTTTCAGGCCAGGCTGCCTACACTGTAAAGCCCAGCAATATTCCTGTCTCCATCCACTCCATCCACACAGCCATGGGTTTACAGAAACACAGAAACACTGTCATCTTTTTGTGGGTGTTGTAAATTCAGTTTCATGCCTTCAAATTGAACAGCAAGTGCTCTTCCACATCAAGTCATCTCAGCAGCCCCCTGTAGTAGTGCTTTTCTTTGGTTTTATAACTTTGAGTATCACACAATGAAATTTTGCTGTTATACACCGAAATCAAAAGTTGAATGGTATGGAAATTTGGGCTGAATGTCAATATCATTAAAAGGTTTTATGGTAATGTGTGTAAGAGCAGCATAGGATATTTTGTCATTTAATCTAACATATAATTATAAAAGAAAGAAGAAATAGGAAAATGGAAAATGTAGTTAGTTCCCTGCAGATGTATGAATTTCTTAACTACTAGACTATTCACTCTAAGCAGCCTTCTGTGGTTGGAAGATAGATTCATAATTTCGGAGTGAGGATGTTGGAAGCTACTTAGAAGTCATTTGACTTCCAGCAGGACTAGATGAGCACAGCCCATGTATTGTCTTGTGGCTGAAAGAACTGCCTGGAGGAAGTAACCCTGAGTAATTTCAGTGTGCTGTGTTTATGTTGTGGCCCTGCTGGAGAGCTTTTCTCTAAGTACTATCATGAGTCTGAGTGCCAGCAGGCTCCCTGGCCTGACGCAAGCTTCTGGATGCCAGACTCACAGATTAGACATGCAGGATACATATTGACTTTTGATGAGCATCTCACTAGCTATGTTATTTCAACTTAATGCAACTACCAAGGGATTGAGCAGAGAAAAGAGAAATAGGCTCAGCTTGTTTCAGTGAGGTCCCCAAAGAACTTAGATGGCTGTATTCTTAACTAGTTTACAAATTTTAATAGTTTAATTTAGAAATGTAATGAAGGACTTGGGTAGGAAAAATCGAAAGCAGAGGATTCGTTTATTTTTTCTACTTTGCATAACTAACAAAATAGTTTTAATAAAACCACAGCAGTGTTTTTACATATAAGTGCAAAAGCATAATGCATGGGCAATAGTTCTGGACTTTAAATCTTAAAATCCGTTTGAAATAAAATTCCTTGAGAGTGTTCATCAATTTTAGTTTCCTTTTTAAAAAAAGAATGAAGTTGAATCACTTTACATGATTTTAGATGAGCTTCATTTGAATGTGTGGGTGAAGCATCAAACACATCTTGTATAGTTAGGTCTTTATTCTTTCTGTCTTTATTTGGTCATGTGGTTACTGAGGAATAAAGAATTTACTATGTGAAGTACATCACTAAGATTTTTGATAAGCAAATTGGTAACTGGGTATTTATTAATACAGATTTAAAATTTTGTTACTAATAAAGTGCAATAATGCTATCTATATAAATCACAAGTCATTGAACATGTAGACCATAATATAATAAAAATTCTATACTTTTATTTAATTTACAAATAAGCATCGCACTTGCTAAGAAATATGTGTTACCAGAGATAATAAGTTGCCAAAGGCACAGATGTGCACAGAGGAAAAGGCAGACTTCAACTCAGCCTCAAAGCTTTCTGCCAGGATTGTCGCTTTCTTCTTTTTCCAGGGGCATCAACAGTGTCATAAAGACTTGTTCTTCCTGGTGGCCTCCCGGTTGTGGACATATTTCTCTGAATCTGAGGTTTCTTTTGTGGAAATAAAGGCTTGTTAAATCAATTCTCTGTAATTTGGACTCATCTGAGGGAAAGGCTTTTTTTCATGACTTCAACACCTAGCTTCAGTGAAAACTAGACAGATAGTGTTCCACACTGCTATTTCAGTAAAAATATTTTCCATTGTTCTCTCTATGCTCTTAATAATGCACATAAGATTTTATTTGTTTTTTATTTCTTCTTAGTACTGCCTTAGATATATCCTGAAGGCACTAGATTTTTTCTTTTTTAAAAAATAATTTAGATTCTTTTTTCATGTAATACCTCCTGATTATATTTCCCCCTGTTCTCTACTCATCCCTGTTCTCCCCCACCACCACTCTCCTCCATAGCCGCTCCTTTTCTGCCTCTTGTCAGGAATGGAAGGCTTCCCAGACACAAAAACCAAACCACACAAAATAAAATAAAATCAGACAAAGCAGAAACTATCATATTAAAGTTGTGTACAGCAACCCCGACAGGAGGAAAGGAGTCCCAAGAGCACGCAAAAGAGTCAGAGAGCCAATCGTTCTCATAGTCAGGATTCTTATAAAAATGCTAAGCTAAGAGCTATAGTATATAGGCAGAGGATCTGCCGGAGAGCAGTTTAGGTGCTCTGCTTGCTGCTTCGGTCTCAATGAGTACGTATGTACCTTGCTTACTTGATTCATAAGGCTACGTTCTCCTAATGTTCTCCATCCCTTCTGGCTCCTTCCATTTTCTCTTTCGTGGGATTCCCTGAGCTCTGAAGGGAGAAATTTAGTGAGGACCTCCAACTTAGACTCTGTCTACATAATAGATGGCTAAAGTTCTCTGAATCCATCCTCATGTGCTGCCGGAGGAAGCTTCTTTGATGATGACAGGATGACGGACTCACTGATCTATGGGTATAGCAACACATCATTAGGAACACTTTTATTGATTTGTCTTTGTAGACCAGTAGTATTTGGTTTTACTGTTGGCCTCTGGGCTCTCTAGTCTCTGGATCTTGGTTACCCAAGCAGTGTCGGGCATGGGCTCTTTCTCATGTAGTGAGCCTTAAGTCAAAAATCAGACACTGTTTGGTTACTCCCCCAAGCTCTATGCTACCATTATCTTAACATATTTTTGTAGTCAGAAACTAGAATGGGAGCTCTATGAAGGCATGAACTCAACTTCCCATGTTTAATTAGTTGTGAGAGCGTTGTCATTGGCAATGGGGCCCCACTGTTATTGTCTTAGCATTAGCTTGGGTTGTTTGGGGATCCCTTGGACCCTTGACCAACAATTCAAATGAATGCAACTCATTCCCGCAACTGAAATCCTTGCCTGGCTACAGGAGATTGCCAGGTGACATTTCATCTCCACCATTTCTAGGAGTCCTCATTAGGCTCCCCTTCATAAATATCAGGAAGTCTCAACTGCACTAGGTTTTCACACCACCCCCAAATATTCTGCAATTCTAGACCTATCTCCCCACACTCTCTCCCTCTGTCCCATCTCCTTCCTCCAGCTTACATCCCCCCTGATCCTGTCCCCAAACCCAATCCACTCACAAAATATATTCTACTTCCCTTTCCCAGGGATATCAATGCATCCCTTCACCTGGACCATAAGAATTTTTGTTGTTGTTAAAAGTATTCCATCATTTAAATATAAAACTTGAAAGTTACTTAAAGAGATAGTGTCAAAGAATATGTTATTGTAATTTAAATATATTAGAAGTCTAAAATTTGTGAAAATATATGAAGCACATTCTTGTGAGTAAATGACCACAGAACCATCTCAGGATTGACCATGTACTGAACAGGAACGGATGGATGGAGCCAGCTTTGAAAGGGTTGTTTGCACTGCTATTCAATGCTTAAACTGAATTGTTTCAAAGATAGTAATAAGCAGCTTACTAAGTAAACATAGTACTGAGCATATTATCAGCTATATGAAGTATTAAGTCAAAATAGAAGCCAGTAAATGTCCCAGGAGAACCATAAACCGCAATGCATTATTAGAAGCACTAAAATGAAGTTGGAAGATTTGTCAAGGGCAGTGATAAAAATCAGTCTTGATAACTCATGTGCTGATGACAGAGGCTGCCAGATGCAAAGGAGCCATCTCCTGGGACCTTGAGGTTAAAGACTAGAATTTGAAGATTTCATCACTTCTTGTAACTCATTCACTCATTCACTCAGTGATTGATTCAACATGCATTTATTGCAATGAACACAGGAAATTAATAACTGTTGAAAGAATTTTGTATGGTGAATCTGACTTTCTGTGACTATTATGTATAAGATGAAAACAATCCATTCCCAGGAAAGTATAGAATTCATCTAAATTAGACAAAGTTAATTTTGGGAAAAGTTCCATTAATCTATGTTTTAATCTATCCATGTTTTAAAAGAACATGTCCATTTTTTGTTTTTCTGTATAGGTTAAGATAATCTTTGAACTTAGTTCATTATTCTTGTGACCCGTAAAACCTCAACATTTTATACAAATCAAGGTTCTCACATCTTTGCATTCACACAAAGAAAACAGGTGGCACTTCACAAGCCATTAGGGTGTACATGCTTTAAAAAACAACCAAGAACATAAAAGACATCGTTCTGAACAAGCGTTGGCTGTTACTACAGCAGTAACTTGACAATGCTGATAAAAATGCCCAGAGTAAAAGATGAGACTGGGAACAGAACTCATTCCTAATACAGAAGATGGGGATTTCAGGAAAGGAAAAGTTATCTCACAGAAATGAAATTGTGAAGAAACTTATATAATAAAGACTCTTTTTCATTACTGCCACCTACACTTATTGTTGCTACTTGCTTCACTCAATACCTTTTAATACCTGACTATTCCTTGTGGTCATGGCTACCCTGCTGCTCTTCTTATGACTGCGATGTGAAATGTCCTCAATGTGCACGTATATTTGAGTACTTGCTACTCTGCGATGGCACTGTTTGTGAGGGAGTTGGAAAGTTTAGAAGGTAGAACATCTTGAGGAAAGAAAGTCAAGGGGGAAGGAAATATTGGTTCATGAAGGTTCTTAGCCCATTCTCACTGCCTGTCTCTACTACATTTCCTGATTTTAGGTATGATGATACCAGTTGCCTAGCAACCCTTCAGTTGTGTTTTTCAGAGATTGTATCCCCTAAATCACGAACCAAAATTAACCCTACAATCTGCTTGTATTACCCTAGAAACAACTGTCCCCTCTCCCTTTTCATAAGCTCTTCAGCTTCTCAGAATCACCATTCTCTCAATTCCTCTGTGATCGAGCCGATGGGTTTCACATGGAGTTGAGATCAGGTTGTCCTTGTAGTTTTGCACCTTGTTCATTCTAATGATCACAGTCATTTGTAGTCCCATTCACAGTGCAAAACAGATAACAGAAATTCATTCTATTTTATGGGTAAATTGCGTTCCATTGCTTACTTTGTACCTCCTTTTCTTTACCCATTTATTAGCATATGGATATTCACATACTGTTTATAGGTTTTAGCTACTTTGTCTTCCCTATTTGTAGTGGCTTCTCAGACATTTCACATTTAATCACTACAGTAACATTATGTTGTTTCCAAAAATTATAAGCTTTATATATATTTTCATTTGCAATAGCTGATAGAATTTTTTTCAATGTTGCTAGGTGCAGGATAGGTTCTTTTTATGTAGTCATAGATCAAAATGTAAATACAAATCTATCATTCTCTCTCTCTATCTTTCTATATGATGGTATGTGTATAATAAGCATATATGCAACAAAACCAAATTGTCAATTTACCTCAATACAAAATTATTTAGAATATAATTTTATCTAGAGTATTAAAATATTGTTTTTCAATTTTGTTTGCTATTATAGATACTTAGAATGTATAAAATTATTAATCCTCATATATAATTTTAATGCAAACGAATGCAATTATTCCTCCCAATTATAATTGTTACTTTGTGATATAAGATTTATTTGTCTTTCAATTTTGCTTACTATCATAGATATTTACAATATATAAAATTATTAATCCTCATCATACAGTTTTAATGCAAACAAATGCAATTATTTCTCTTAATTGTAATTGCTACTTTGTGAGATAGGATTTGTTTCAGAAATATCAGTGGCATCATAATCCACTTTAGAAAGAGGACTAATGCAAAAGATGTTTTACTTTCTTTAGTTTTTAACATTGTGTATGTTCTTACATGATTATGTTGACTACTTTGACTTCTTATAGATTCATTTAAAATATACAAGACCATTGTTGAAAGAATGAAATTGCTTTGATATTGCGTTTCTGCAGAGGGTTTTTTTGTTGTTGCTGAATATACATCCTATTGGAATACTAATCAATTGAAATTGACATGATACTGATCAATTTGATAGTCAATTTTCAGAAAATATTGCGCTTTGATAATTGACTATATCTATTCACTGACCTGTTAGATACAAACATATATGAACATTGGTAGTCTATTATTTTTTCTTCAGTTTATGTTCACTAATTGTCCACATTACATTCATTTGTTTCTTAAGTTACCACTCACTAACTCAAACTGATAATCTTTAACTAAAGGCCATTCATGAGCTGCAAAGCTAAGATGAACACTGGGAACAAAGCATACAACAATGGCAGATCAAATGATCCACAAGATTGAAGCATACATGTTCATTTTGGGCATTGACTGTTGCACTAAAACATTAGACACCAGTGGTGGGTAAGCACAGACAGAAGGTCAGGTGCAGGGCTTAGCTATCTATTCTTGCAGCCTTCACACCTAAGACATATCATGCACAGATGCTGTATTATGTTTAATAATTTCTAGCTTCATGATTCCTGGTCAGTTGCTAGTCTTGGAATCTCATTTCAAGGTTTAATCAATAGAGAGAAATGTCAACGCTTCCCTTTTCCTTGCCTCTACCAATGCTTTGTAGCATCCTTCCATAAGCTCACAAAATCCTTCTGAATGATCTGAATAAAATAAAACGACTTACCTAAGATGGAACTACACTTCCAACTTTCTAAAATAAGAAAAGACACTCCAAGAAGTAGCACCTTTTTATATCCTAGTGACCAAGGTCTATTTATGTGTCCTTTTTCACTTGAAGGCTGGGGCAAACTCTCTTTCTGGAATGGAATCATGCTGTGCTCTTCCTTCCCTAAATGTTACATTGTGACTATAAAATTAATTCTGTTCCAGCTCCCATTCCTCCCGGCATGCCTTTCTTCAGAGCTAAACAGGGACGCCATCTTTCTTCAGACCTGAACAGCTTTGCTTGAAGCATAGGTCACCAACTTGCCTGTTCCACATCCATAATAGTGTATCATTATGTCAAGAGTATTTTCTCTTGGGCTTTTCAGGGGGTAAGGAAGTAAATCCACATTTGTTTTAATCATTTTTCCCTGCTGTTCTTTGGACTGTAATTTATGCTGCTAAATTTTAGAATTGGATATTAATTTTCAGTATGGGCCAAAAATTATAAACTCTAAAAGCAATGGCCACCATTTTATATTACTTCTTTTTAAGTTGCAATATACTATAATATCTTCTGTTTTGTTTTAAGTGTGCCATTAGATATTAGTATAGCTTAGTTAGTAACAATTCTTCTTGCCTGAATTGTTAGAGAACAGATTTTAAGTTGGACGGTGTACATTGGCATACTTCTTGCACTTCCTGACAAACCCTCATTTGCTTAGGGTTTGAGAATGTCCAGTGAATACCATTGGGGTGGAATGATATATGGGGTGCTTATGCAGCCTGAGCTACGTTCACACCTGTTCTGATCTACACATCATATCGACATGCCTTGATCATGTTACATCAAAAAATAGTCATTATATTTCACCCTCTAGTCTCCCATCCTTTAATCTACCATCTCCACCACTGTTCATTTCTTAGTCCCTTGCTCCTTCATGCCTTCCTCAAGTGTCCCACGTTCCCTTTCTCACAACATTCGCTTCTTTTTCTGTCTTCCATCTCTCCATTTTTCATTTCCTTTATATTTTTTTCAGTTAGCTTTTTAAAATTGTCTTTAGACTTTGACATATTTGCGAATATGTTGTCTCCTCATTTTAGAAATTTCAAAATTTTATCCCCCTGGTTCATAGTAATTGAGGTTCCAGTTGTACTTTTTTTCCTGTGCTTGACATGCCTTTTATTAAGATGATTCAGAATACAACCCATTCCCAAACATTGATAATTAAATTATTTTTGTCATCATTCAAAACAATTAAGCATCTTATAAAATCAAGAGTTCATTTGTCTATACTTTATTTAATTATATTGTATAGTTTGCTATTAACAGAGTTAGTTATTTGTTCCTCTAGTGATCCATAGCATATTAATAACATAATTCAATACTTATGGATAACGTTAATAGTCTTTAAAAATAATGTATAAAATTAAAGGATTCAGTAACATCTGGCATCAATACCATAAAACAGTGGCCTATCTCAACAAGCCCTAGAAAGTACTATACTCTGTTCTCTCAGAATCTAGACTTTTACAATCACAAACTAAGCTTTGGGATGTTTAAGATTTTATGTCTACCAGTGTCTTTTGATCACAAAAGATTTGCTACTAAGAAGATCAACAATCTAAATATTTCTTTTGAGTATTGCCTACATTTTCTCTTCAGGAAATAAAATCATTTATCTGAAAGCAGTTGGGAATAGTCAAAATAGAGGAAGTATTCAAAGACAAGATAGAAACAAAGGAAATAAAACAACTGAGCAACAGTTATTTAGTTGCTCAGAAAGTTAAACATTTCTTCATGGTTAGAATTTATAACCTACAGATCATCCATATTATTTGGCTTATAAATGATTAATCAGTTAATTTAAAGCTATTTACTTGGGTGTTCTGCATGAATAAAGTTGGAAGGAAAGAAGAGAATATGTAATATGTTAAAATCAAACCTATTTCCTAGGTTTTGTTACTCAAAACTATTAAAATTATTTATAGACTAGTTATTTTGTTTTTGGACAGTGTAAAAAAGTGCTAAAGACTTCAAAATTAAGAATTAATTTATAATTTACAAGTGAATGAAGTGATTAAATGTTAATAACCTTCAAGGTATACTATCAACCTTGCTGTAAAGTCCAGCATAGATTTCATGCTCTTGGAATGTAAGAGATATTTTCATAAATTCCTATTACCACTTTGAATAGGATAAATCTTTATTGTAAATCTCTCTTTAACTTCTTAGAACAAAAGTCTAAATTTTCGCCACTATTACAGGGAAATATTTTCACATAGGTAAGTGTTTGTTGATTACTTCCTGGTTCTATAAACCTAATTCTCAAGATGCCCTTTCTTCTCCAAACTTAAAAGAACTCTGCCAAGAAAAAACTACTCATAAGTAATGAAGCAGTACTACAGTTACTAGGAGATGATAGAACTCTCTCTCTTTCTCTCTCTTGAACTCTCTCATCCAATTAATGTCATTTTAAGTATGTTAATTGTGTTACAAGAATCTTTTATTAGGTCATTAAGAAAAATTATAATATCTTATTCCTCAATGTACAGTTAGTTAATTGAACGGATTAAACAGAGAACTTCTAGTATATGAGTACAAAGATAAAGTACCACCTAGCAAACATCTGTAAATAAATATGAAAACACTTTGCTACTGTGGTTTTAAATACATTAGTTAGTACTCAGTGTGACTAAAATTATTATTATTAAATGTATTTAGGAGAGTGACCCATTTGTAGACATTCAGTTACATACTTTGAATCTTTCACTAAAATTTATATGGAAGATCAGCTGGAAGAAATTCATCATTAATTTATGAGTGATTTTTAAATTAGAACTTATCTTCTATATTTAGAAGTGTGTAAATGCCAAATAGTCTTAAAAACTGTGTCCTATTTTCTCTCTTTCTTGAATTACTTGAATCTGAAAATAGATAATTTTATGGAATATAAAAATTTATATTCCTTCTCAAAGGAAAATGTTTTCAAATGTTTTATCATTATATTTAGTTAAATATATATATATACACACATATATACATATATTAACATTGATAAAAGCCATTTTTAATGTTTTTAGAATAAGTATGTTTCAATTTTAAGTTCAAATAAAACAAAATAAAAATTGGTAAAAATAGAAACTAAAAATATGTTATAATTTAAATGTTTAAGAATTTAATTGTGACACAAATACTGTGTTAGGTTCCATTTGTGAAACTTTCTTCACTAAAAGACTATAATAATGTGAGTTTTATTACTAATAATTAACTACTTCAAATTTTATATCTGTATAAGTCACAAAACTTATATTCTACATAATTTTATTAGGAATAAGTCATATATTAATAAATGCAGTAGCATAGGCTGTAAAAATATTGACAGCTTTAAACTCAGAGGATAAACTTGTAGGTCTTTGCTTTATTTCTGAGAGTATAATTATGAGAAACAAAAGAGTCAATCTATTATTTCTGTTTGCCAATACCTTAGTTCCATGAATCCTTGGGAGACTCTGTGTTTACTTACTTTGAATTGTTTTCTTGTAAGATAATGGTGTATGAACTCAGTTCTTTCCTACATTGGAGAAGATTATAGGAAAAGACCAATGAGTCGAGGAAATCACACTGTGACACAATAGTTATGTGACATATTTCATATACTTAACGGAACATATTTACCCTAGTAGAATATTTTAAAGGAATTACATTTTCACAAAATTTTGAGGAAAAAATGGTAAAAATAAAGCTAACACTCTTTTTCTAAAGAAAGCTTTTATGCATACATTCTATTAAAGATTTAAATGATCATTATTTCAATAAAGGCTCACTGCATTACTAATGGACAAAGGAATAGTTTTTCTCAAGGACAAGTGATTAGTTTAAGAACGCAAGCTTAATTTTGTTAGCTATAGAAAATACATTATTGATGATCTAGAGTTGATACTTAAGAATTCACAAGAAATTGCTTTAATTTTAAAAGGAAATTAGAAGGCTAGAGAGAAGGTATTGGAAACTGGTGAAATACAAAAGGAAAGGGGTAAATGAAGATGCTTCGTCACTAATGGAGGGTTTTTCTATCACTAGAAGTTGTGATACATGCTAAAAGAAGAGAAACATAATCAACACATGTTACCCAGGCACAAATACTATGAAATATCAGGCCTGGCCTCATGATATTTTCCCCATTGCTACAATAGTACAATGGTAGCGTGTATGCTTTGGGACTAACTTCTTTCTTCTTTCCTGGATTTAAGTATGTGCCATAAGACAAAGCATTTGCCCGGCATTGTTAACTGGGTTAGTAAGTGATTAGGTCAGAGACTTTATGGAAGGACCTAATATCATCATTCTCATAAATGCTCATAGCAATAAACTACCCCTGAAATATTATCCTTGTCCCTCAACACTCATTAGCAAAGCTTCTGTTTGCCATAGATGAAGATTAATACAGAGAACACTCTACCCCCTTAAAAAATGATCAGCATGCAGGTCATAAGACAGTGAAATACTTGGCTCTAATTGGGACATCTGTATGACACCCTGTTTCTTCAATGCTTAGGAATTGCGCTGGAGAGGCACCATATGGTTGTACGAGCCAGAGGCAATGGACATTTGCCAAACATGAGAGTGATTTTGTACGTATGAACTCAATGCCTCTTATTGAATGTACAATACTTACAAAAATCACGCAAATCTAAATTTGCAGGGATACAAGTCAGGTTCATGAAGTTCTGCTTCTATCTGAAGAGCTAATGACAACTGATGGCTGCTGGTGGAAGAAGAGTCAGTTCTGAGAGGCTGTCTATGCTCACATAAATTGTTCTATACCCATACACGTGCATGTTGCACTAACTGAGCCTTGTGGGTCTAAAGAAATTCCAAAGAACTACACAATGTTGGATATGAAATGTAGTGGTAGACATGGGAAACATATTTGAGGGAAGGAAGAGATGACACATTTGATGAAAATATATTACATACATGATGTAATACTTAAAACAAAGAATCTAAATAAAAATATGTATTGCTCAAAGAATTCAAATTTCATGCCAAGTTTGCAATTGTATTTGTAAAATTTTAAGTTCATTTATGCACACATATACACACACATAAGGGTATTTGATACACAGCTAATATGTTACAGTTAATGCAGCTCCTCTGAGTATGTATTCTTGAAATTTTGTGCATAAAATTTTTATAGTTATTAAAATTTTTGACTATATAAAAATACATACTTGAAAGTCTTGGAGAAGTTAATCCTCTTTTTGAAGATTTCACTAATAATATATAAGAATTTCTGGACATGCTTACATTTTTAATTAATTTTGTTCATGTTATTTGCTTTAATGTATTTTCAGAGAATTTGTCTCAAACAATGACAGGTCTAATTTGAGGCTCACATTATAAGAGGGAGTCTAACCATGACACTGTCTGTATAAGACTGTAAGAGATTGTATAGTTCAGAGACCTATGGGGAAAATATCCTTAATGATATCTGTATATACTCATATATCTGTGCCTAGACCAACTATCATCAAAGTAGCTCCGACAGTCAGCTATTTATCCAGAGATCTACAGCCAAACATTAGGCACTGAGAAAGCCAATTTGAGATCTCCACTGAGTTCTTCCCCATGGTGATCAGGGAAGCTTTGTAGAGCAGAGAGAGGAAGATATGTAGGAGCCAGAGAACAAGACCAACAAACTTTTTCTAAGTAGGTCTCATGGGGCCTCATAACGAGTGAAGCAGCAATCACGGAGCCTGCATGGGTCTTCTAGGGCTTTTGCGTATATGTTATATTTGTTAGCTTGGAGGTTTTTTTGTTGGACTCCTAACCAGTGAGAATGTAGGGTGTCTGTGACTGTTTTTGCCTGCTCTTGGGACCCTTTTTCTTCTACTTGGTTGCCTAATCCATTTTTGTATATAAGAGATTGAGTCTAGTCTTATTGTATGTAACACCACCAAGTCTTCACTGTGTCATTTATTATCCACTGTGGTAATGGGCAAACCAGTATCTAGCATGGCTATCAAAAAGAAATATCATGAAAGTGTCCTTGGCTCTCTACATGGGCTGCTGGAGTGTAACCTTCCATAACAACCTCAGGAGAGTTCCAGGATTCAGTATTACATCAATCCCATAGACGGGATGCTTGTTACAATTATAATCTTTAACCAAAGCTTGTCTATTGCACTTTTAATCTTTCACTGAAGCTGAGAATTGGTTCCAACTTAGAAAGACAAATGACTTAACAAATTCTCTCATTTAGGAATAACTTTCTTCCATTTATATTTCAACATGCATGAACTCATACATCATTACTTTTACAAAATTGAAGTAATCAAATTAATTCTTGTCTTCCTGGTCTACTTTTCCTGGCCATTATGATTAAAGTGTAGGTTTAGATGCAAAACCCATTGTCAAATAACTTATGTCAACTTACTGTGAGTTGAGACATCTGCTGACCAGGAATAAGTTAGTATAATTAATTAACTATCCAATATAAATTCCATCAATATGTTTACTAAGAATGAAAAGAGAAAAAAAGTTATCATAATGGAAGATGTATATATTTTTGATTTTGTAAAATAAGAAATCTAATAGCATGCAATTTATTACTTAATAAAATGTTTTCTATCCTTTTGGCATTTTAAAATCAGAGTAAATATTATCTTAAAAATACATAAAAAGTGTGAGTAGGATTAAATTAATCATGATGGTAGAGATGATAATGCAAATCAGAACATGGGGAGAAAACAGAGAAGAGCATGCCTGTGTCCACTAGTATTAGTGCACAACTGAGATTCACATTTGGGTGGTGTAACTATGGGGTTTTAAGATCTCACAATTGAGAGAAAGAACATCTCAAATGAAGAGAGTCCATAAAAATATTAAAACAGTTCTAAAGATTTGGCTGATATGGAAAAATTACTTGTAATTTCATCTAACATCTCTTATGCATAAAAGAAATATTCATAAATAATTTTATAGACCTCTGAATGCACCTTAAAAGAGATGTTAATTAAGGGAAGTTACACAGATGTACAATAAATTTTTAGTAAATTACTTTATTCAAAGTTAGAATTCTTGAATTAGCTTATGACTGAGCATGTACCAAATTGTATTGTTGAGTATCAGAACTAATGGTGAGTATAGTTTTGGGTGTGTATGGAATATCTGTAATCAACCAGAATTGAAATATCAAAGTTCAACTCTACGGCAAAATTTGTAAACTGAATGAAATAAATTCAGAGTGGACAAAGAAAGGAGGGATGGCAGAGGAAAAAGGAGCAGTAGAGGGAGTGAGGAAAGAGAAAGGAGAGGCAAAAGATATTTAAATAGAATGGAATAAAGGACTCAGAGTCAGGACAAGAACAACTGGTTAGTTTTTCAGTACAAGTGTCCAGATCCATGAAATTTAATCCATGTTGACACAACCTTAAATAATACTCGGTGCGAGATCTTGTATTATATAACTCTACAAATAATAATGAAAATGTTATGATATATTTAAATACAGTAATAAAATACATCAAGAGAAAAATAAATACCACAAAGTATGCTACAAAATTGTAAATTGTTCTGCCCAAAGAAAGTAAGCAACATTCAAATAAATTCTAGTGCAAAAATAAAATAATAAAAATTCTGAGAAGAAAAATGATGGTGGTAATTATCTTTATCTGGGAATTTCTTCAAAAACTTGGTATTTTGAGGTTTGTGGTAAAAAAATGATTCATTCTTTCTATCCATGCTTTGCCTAGATTGAATTCGGTTTCTCTGTAATTATCACTTAAGCAATGATGGCCGTCCATTTTTACAGCAATCAACTCCAGGAAGAAGAAAAATGCAAGCTTACCATTTTTCTAATCATAACTTTTGCTAACGGAAGATTCAACATGGCCATGAAAGCTTTGAAAACAAATAATAGCCAAATCCAAAATTATTCTTTATCATCCTGAATTGATATTATGCAGGTGATCATAACACCATTATTCTCCCATTGCCTAATATTCCAGACTGGAGACTGAGCTGTGAAAATGGAGGATGGTAAGAAATAGATGAGTTTTAGCTAGAGAAATTGGAGCGGGCCATAACTATATTCATGAGATTGCTTTATGCCAATATTGATTTCATTCCTCGTTTGTTGTCTCAAATGAAGTCCATTTTTGTAATTGACCACACAGTTGTAGTTGACATATGCATTCACATGTTATGCCTAAGCTCTTTTAGATGCTACAATTAATTTTATTTTTATACACGTGAGTGCTTTGTTGTCATGGTTGGTGAAGGACAGAAGAGAATGTGGGATCCCCTTGAACTAGAATTAAGGATTGTTGTTAACTACTTTATTGGTGCCCAGAAACCAACTTAGGTCCTCTGGAAAAGCAACAACTGATCTTGACCACTGAACTATCTCTCTTGCTCTAATGCTTTGTTATTTTAAGTAAACTATGACACATCTATTAATTCATACCTCTTAATGATTTTTCACTCCTGTTTTTAAGAACCAGTGAGTTTATTGGGGTTACGTTCAGAAAGATGGATGAGGGATTATTTCCAGGAACATGCATGATGTATAAACTGCTTCATCTCTCAGGTTGACTACTGCAAGTGCCACAGCTCACAACTCATGAGGACCGGAGTCCTACCTAGAGCTGTGTACATATTCTGAGGTAGTTTGGTTGTTCTAAGTCTCCTGGTGTCTGCTCATTGGTTTTACAACTTTGGGAGAGGTATTGCCAATATGGTAATCCATAACTTCCTCATACACATAAAGTTTTCTTACTGCAGAAGTCTCAAAAGACTATTCCAGGGTTCTATGTTTTATCTTGGAGGAAATTATTTCATAACACATATTCATGTATCTTATTCGTGTCTTATCACTTCAACCATTGGGCCAAATCTTTATTTTTTTATAGATTGTTTTATTAGTGCACTTTTTTGTATGTGTGTTTATATTTGTGTAAAAATAAGAACTTTCAAAGAGAAGACAATGAATTTGAAAGGGAGTTAGAATGAGCACAGGAGGAGTCAGAGAAAGAGAAATTGTAGGACTGAAATTAAGTAAATTCAGAAGTTATGAATGATATTCTTAAAAGAAAAACAATAAAGAAAAGCAAATATAAATAAGAATATTGAGATTTTCAAGTCCTGTGAAGGGTGGGAAACTATTCCTCTCCACTGCAATTATAGTTTGAAAAGTGGCAAATGTCATGATATTTTTGGAGACAGATACCTTCATGACCCATCCTAATGGCAATAGTTATAATAACAGATCCTGAAAAGCTCCTAGACAAATTCCCATGGCATGACAATACCAGGGTCATTTAATATGTACACAAAATGGCATACATGGCAAAAGTGCAATTCAATGTGCTACCTATGTTCTCCAGCAACATGGCTGCTAAGGCCAGGGATCCCATTTAAACACCTTCTAGATCGGTGTTATCTGGCTGGAATGACACACCTTTAGTCCCTCTAGCTGGAGTACAGACACACCTTTAGTACACACCTTTAAGATAAAATTAAGCAGTCAGGTTTAAAGGTGATGTCTAACTGAGGAGCAGACAGAGTGACAAACTGGAGAAAGACTGGACAGAATGAGTCATAGACAGCATACTCCCAACTCTCCTGAAAACAGACAGGAAAGAGCAGCAAGCTAAGAGCTGTGTAGGGAAAGAGAGTCAATCAGTTGCCAGTCAGTGCAGCACTTGCAGTTCAGGGGAGTAGAGTTCCTTCATGAGTTCATACAGTTCAGTGCAAGTCAGCAGAGACAGTTGAATTCAGAGAATAAGAAAGAGCCAGAAGATTAGAACAAATTGACAGACTTAGTTTGAAGCCAGGCAGAGCTTTTCAGTGAGAGGCTGAGAGAAGCCATGTTGAATTGGTCAGCTTGGAGAGGAGTTTGAGCCAGAAGAGCTGAGATGAACCACACAGTCAGAACTCAGAAAGAAATAGAAAGGAAGAGCTTATTCTGCAGTAAGTCTCTGAAACAACAATTATATCAGGTGACTATAAGTTACTTTTATACTCCAGTATCTAATCTATTATAAGTCATCCCACCCTGGACTGAGGACACAAATTTAGTTTAAGAAGGCTTCAGGCCCAATATTAGAGTTAAAGTTTCTATTACTGCAACAAAACACTATGACCAAAAAGCAAGTTGAGGAGGAAAGGGTTTATTTGAGTTATACTTCCACATCACTGTTCATTATCAAATGAAGTAAGGACAGGAACTCACACAAGGCAGGGATCTGGAGACAGGGACTGATGCTGAGGCCATGGAAGGCCTTGCTCCCCAGTGCTTGTGCATACTGTTTTCTTACAGAACCCAGGACTGGCGGCCCAGTGATGGTACCACTTGTGATAGTCTGCACCTTCCCCATCAATCACTTATTAAGACAATGCTCTATACCTGGAACTTATGGAAGCATTTTCTAATTGAGGTTCCCTCCTTTCAGATAACTCTACCTTGTGTCAAGTTGACATGAGTAGCCAGCACACCCATTTAATTTCAAAAGGCCATCTAAGAGCAGTTGCTTTCTAAGTATTATATATTCAATAGCCATGATGGTTAGAAGTCTTGGACCTCAAGGAGCATGGCTGAGCAGAAGTTATTTTTCCTTGCCATAGGAGAGCATCTTTAAACTATGCAAACATTGAGAATTCCTCTTTGAAGGGATAACAGCATTTGTGGAACCTCTCAATGATACCTAGTTTCTACAGCAGCTCTTAGCAATCCAGGAAAGCCTCTGTGCATTTATGGATTACAGAAGTACAGTTACTTAAAACGTCACAAGAAAGTGATGATTTGATAGTGAAAGCCACATCAAACTACCCTGAAACCTACTGGTAATATATTTGTTCTCTTACCATATATAATTCCAATTTCAACAGTTGAAATTGAATGCACCCTTGCCCACTCTATTGGCTAGGAAACATGGGTACATATTTTTAAATAATCATAAAAGTGGATTTCTTATTTCCCTAAATATTTTGAGCATGACTGGATTGATGCATTTGTTTTTGTGTTTTGAGGAGACACAGAGACAGACCTCACCCTAACCACATTGTTTTTATTGCAGATTAATTTGACTTAAAGTACATAGGGAATTATTAAAAGTACACAGGATGAAAGCAGTTGAATCCCAGGTACTTATATTCATTCTATTTTATTTAAAATATTGCACAGCAGAAAGTAGCTCAGTCAAATGAAATATCCCTTGTTTCTTCCTCACTTGGAACCTTACAAAGCTCAGTGACATCTTTGTCAGTGGTGCTATCTGTGTAAGCATTGGGTGTATCTGTATTTGACAGTTGCTAATACATGCCTATACTATTTATATTCTTTGGCCGATTTGTGTTTGACTTGAAGAGTGGATTTTTAAGCCCATGGAATATGATGGAACTGATGTTCCCTTAAAAAATATATGCCTTCTTAAATTTCCATCCACTTTTAACAGAGGACTAATGGAGCTTGCAGTGTGATAATGACGTTCACAAAAATCTGCCTACACTTCTTTTGGCTTTTTCCTGTTTCTTTTTTCATTCTCTAGTGAATAGCCTTCATCAGTGGTGTAAACCCAATCTATGGCAGTATTATAGAAATCATAGGCAAAACTTCACATATGGTTTCCTGTAGAAAATTATTTGTGACAGACAAGTCTCTTTCAGAGGGAGAAACCCACTTCAAATAATTACGAGACCTTTTCATGTTATCGCCAAATGGATCAAAGTATAACATAATAGAGTACAGAGACACATGGTTGGAGGGCTGAGTCTTGACAGCACAGCTGTTCCAATTCTTCCAGGATACACAATACAGGCTCTGTCCTCTCATCTCCCAAATGAATCGACTATTGTTCTAACAATACACCTGCTTCTTCTCATAGCACTTGTAAGTTTTCTATAGACTGTAGGAAAATTCTATATACACAAGCAATGGTAACCAAAATCTTTTCATGCTAGCATATATAAACATCCTTTTAAATATGTGTTAAAGCATTAGAATTTTTTTTCTTTTAAGGTAGAGTGTTTAATAAGTTGATGTAATTAGATCAGCTTGGGTAAAATCATCAAATGTCTCATCTGCCAGGAAAAAAAACCAGGATCCGCCATTTTATTAGCTGTAGAACCTCATTTTAACCTTTTCACTTTGCCTATATTTATTCCCTGACTTGAATAGACAATAAAGTAGGACATCACTGACTGTTTGGTTATCCAAACCAAGTTATATGCTAATGATTGCCCCACTGTCTTTTTCCATCCCTGTTAAGCCATGAGGGCTCCATTCTTCCTTTTCCAGAGAGCGCTTTCAGAAGGCCATCCAAAGTGAGCAAAACTGCCAAGAAGTGAGTAAAATCTAGTGTTTTTCCTACTTGTAAAGTGATAGAAATATCTGCTACGATTCGATAACTATCAAGAGAATGGAGAATAGTTCTAGGTTAGGAAAAGTGAACGTCATTACTCAGAACAAGAAGTAGGGCAAACATAGCAGTGCTATCAGTAAGGCTGAAAATCAATTCCCACAGGATGATGTGACATCAGTTAATGACTGCACACACACACACACACACACACACACACACACACACACACACAGTAGATTTGCAAGGGAGTATCTACTAGCTTTAAGAACTATGAAAATTTTAAATGGGCTGTAAGCCTACATCTCCTATTCGTCAAAATTAAGTATCATCTCTCTCTTCCCAATCTATTAATACACAGTCTGAAATGATAGTAGTCTGGGCTACATAATAAGAAGACATCTCAAAATCAATCAAACAAACAAATCCCTACAGCTGAAAGAAAAGCAAGACAATAAAATCAGGAAATAGCAGTACATATCTGAATATGGGCAGAGGAAATCCCCACCAGGATCAATCTTACACAAAGAATTAGAAACAACTAAGGAGTGTATAGAGCTGGATAAATATTTTTCAGGGAAGAACACAGTTGTCCCTCCACTATTAGCATGGAACACATGTGTTCAGTAATATTATACAGTCTGAGCAAGTTATGTTTAGGAATATATACATATTCATATATATGGATATATGTGCATATATACATATATGTATATAACAGCAGTTAATGAAAAAGGACCATGAATTTAAAAGAGAGCAACAGGAATATAAGGAACGATTTAGAAGAAAGAGAGAGAAGGGGCAAAGTTTGTGATTATATTATAATCGCAAAATAAAGGAACAATGGTAAAATCTCTGAGAGCATTGGTCAATCTAAATTCATATCAAACCGATTATGCCATGACCATGCATAAGGTACTCTGGTGAGACAAGGGTGATACAAAATATCAAAATCTATTGTTCAGTATACCACTGAAAAAGAATAGAAACTTAATAACACATGTTCATCTCAACAGAGACAGAAAAGATATTTTGACAGACAGAGCACAGCACACTACATCCATGATTAAAAATCCAAAATTGACTAAAGTACACCATTTCTGTAATGGCTATGTATGTCAAGGCTATAGTTAACATCATATTCAGTAATGAAATTAGAGATTTCCTTGAAGTTAAAGAATATGCACACATTCTCACTCTTAATGCTATATTTTACCTGTTATTAAAATCTCTAGCCAGTCCATTAGATAAGGAGAAACAAATGTAATAAATATAGCAAAGGAAAAGTAAGATTTTCATGTTTAGTACATGACTGTATGTAAGCAAATTCTACTACTTACTCCAAAAATTAACATAATTTTAAATTTTCAATAAAATGATACACAAATCAAAAATGTTACTTTTCATTTACTAATACTCACATATAGTGTATACTAATATAACTAGTGAAAAGAAATTAGATAATTATTACATTTGCACCAAAACAGAACAAAATTAATCAAAAGACAGATTAAAATATCTACAAATAAAGTAAGGATGTGAAAGATGTAAATTGAGATCTATAACAGAATTGAAACAAAGGAATGGAGAGGTACTCCATGTTCACAAATTTAAGATTAATACTAATAACACACCTAGTGATTTAGGAACAACTAAGTAAAGTGCTACCTGAAAAGGTATGCAGACTGAAGGCTGAATACAGTAACTCATACACAGGCTAGTAATAGCAGTACACAGTTGTAATCCGAGTTCTGAGGAATTAGAGATAGACACATCCCTCAAGCTCCCTGGCCAGTTATCTTACATGACTCCATGACATTTAAGTTCACAGACACACAGACACACAGGCACACAGACACACAGACACACAGACACACAGACAGACAGACAGACAGACACACACACAATATCTATGCAAAGTGTTTGTGGTAGGAGCCTGAATTCAATCCTTAGCCATGTAGTAAAGCCAAAGCTTTGAGGCTATCCTAGTTTGCTTTTATTGTTGTGATATAGATCATGACCACAAAGAACTTGGAGAGAAACAAGTTTAATTGACTTGTATGCTCTGATCACAGTCCATTGCTGATGGAAATCAAAGCAGTAACTCAGAGAAAGAACCTGAAGGTAGGAATTAAGAGACCAAGAAGGAATGCTGCTCACTGGGTTATTCCTCATGGTTATTCAGCCTGCTTTCTTATAACCCACAGATCCCTTTGCCCAGATTTGGCTTAGGCACAGTCTTCAGAATTCTTCATATCAATCATTAATCAAAATCAACCCACATGGACTTGATTACATGCCAATTTGATGTAGGAAGCTCCTCAATTGAGGCTTCTTATATCCAGAGGACTTCAGCACTTGTCAAATTGATGAAACTACTCAATGAGCAACTTCACACACTTGCTTTCTGGGCTAGCCAACTTACAGAAAGTGATAAATACCAGGACGATGTCAGATACTGTCTCAAGTTCACAACACCTAAGGAATGACCCAAGGGTGTCAGTTGGTCTCCACAAACCTGTAACAAGTGTAAACACCGTCACATACATATGAGCATTCCATAAAAATACAAAGACAAACTATAAATACTACCCAAAGTGATCCATTTCATGTTATATGTATCATAATTATGACAACAGCTTAACAGAAACTAAAGTGTAAAAGGTCTACGAACCATAAAAACAGTGTTTAAACAAACAGATCCTAAGATGAGCAAACTTTGAGGCATCATAAGCATTGCTGATTTCAAAAGATTCTACATCCAGATATGTAATGTTTTATGTAAAAGTTATGAGTATGAATAATATATTGCAAATAAGAATGTATACGTTATGGCACTTAGCTGTTCAGGGTGGCATCCGCCTTATTAAGAAACACTACTTATTTGTTTATCATTTTTATCACTGAGTTATAATACAATTACATCATATATATGCATGTGTGCATACATATACATGATACTTAATTTAAAGCCAGAATGAAAATTAATGGAGCAAAGATACCATAACAATTTACTCACATATAGTGTCAATTGATGTTACGCATTTTTATAGAGTATGAAAAAATAAAATAGAGTACCATTAGCATATTTAGTAACAAAATACTATCCACAGAAAAAAGGGTAAAATTGATTTTTAACTCACACATAGACAAAAGTAAATTCACACTAAAGAAATTAAATACAAAATCTATTTGAAAAGGTAAGGCTTTTAGAATATAACAAACAAAAAATACTTCATGACATTGGCCTTGGTGGTTATCTCCTGAATACAGGTCTATACGAGGCAAAAGAATTAAGACGAGTTAATTGGCTCTTTCACTTGAAAAAATATTTTCTACAGTGATTAAAACAATCAAAAAAAATTTAAAAAGAAGTGAATCTGTAGATGGAGAGAAAACTCTTGAAGATCATTTGTTTGATAAGAGGTTAGTGTTTCATGTAAAAAATTACTCCTAAATTATAAAACAAAGCATAAACAAACAAAAAAACAAGCAAACAAAACTAAATAAAATGTTACCTAAAAATGATAACTAAAATGATGTCCGAGTCTGCTTGAGCATACACCTGTTCAGAAATGCATGTGCATCTCAGATACATCTAATGATTCTCAATATCATACTATGATATTACTATGGAATAGGAAATTAAAACTGCAGTATGTTATAAATTCAAATCTGTTACAACAATATTACAAATAGACCATGGTAGTCAGGAGAGGAAGAACATTCTTGCAGTGTTCATAAAGTAACAAATGACTGAGCTGCCATAGAAAGGAAATCAGTACCTATACTTCTCAAGAAAGCCTATTTAACATATTTTAAAAATCGCAAGTATTATTTTAAATTGATTTCATACTTGTTGTATAATAAGTTTATCCTACCTCTGGAGGTCTATGCAAACCAATTAAAATCAGAAATTTCAAGAGATGTAATCTCTTTTCTAATTGTACCATTTTTCACAATAGACTACATGTAAGTTCCACCTAAGCAGATATTGACAGATTAATAGATAAACAAAATGTAGGCTATAAAGACAATTGATCTGCATTTAGTCTTTTACTGCAGCACACTTGGCAAGATCAAAACAGAACAGGCTTGAACCTCTCTATATAAAATAGATTTATTTAATTGTACAATGTATTTTAAACTTACTAATTTCTGAAAGATTTAGTGTTTTTTTTTTTTATTTAAACTTATAGAACTTATACTCAAGTGCTACATTTAGTGTTTTTTAAAAGATTGTGAAGTTAAAAATGTTATGATAGGGTCATTTATTTTTTAAGAAAAAATAGAGATATATAAATTCCATGAAGCTTAAATAGGAGGCATTTCTTTCTTTGTTTGTTTAAGTTTTTTTTTAAACAGTTTTGTTTTTGTTTTTGCTTTTTTGTTTTTGGGTTTTTTTTGTTGTTGTTGTTGTTGTTTGTTTGATTTTCGAGACAGGGTTTCTCTGTGTAGCCATGGCTGTCCTGGAACTCACTCTGTAGACCAGGCTGGCCTCGAACTCAGAAATCCGCCTGCCTCTGCCTCCCAAGTGCTGGGATTAAAGGCGTGTGCCACCACTGTCCGTGTTTAAGTTTTTTTTATTTAATCTGTTTTTACAGTCCAGATTTTATCCCACTCCTCGTCCACCCTCTGTTCCACATCCCATACCTCCTCTCCCCCAACCCCCGTGTCTCCACAAGAATCCCCCCCCCACCAGACCTTCCCACTCTCTAGGGCTACCTCCAGTCTCTTGAGGGTTAAGCCCATCATCTCTGATTGAACACAGACCCGGCAGTCCTCTGCTGTATATATGTTGGGGGCTCATATCAGCTAGTGTAATGCTGCCTGGTTTGTGGCTCAGTGTCTGAGAGCTCTTGGGGGTCCAGGTTAGTTGAGACTGCTGGTCTTCCTGTGGGGTCGTCCTCCTCCTCAGCTTCTTCCAGCTTTTCCCTAATTCAACCACAGGGGTCAGCAGCTTCTGTCCATTGGTTCAGTGTAAATATCTGCATCTGACTCTTATAAGCTGATTGTTGGGTCTTTCGGAGGGCAGTCATGATAAGCCCCTTCTTGTGAGCATACCACAGCATCAGTAATAGTGTCATGTCTCCCCTTGAGCTGGATCCCACTTTGGGCCTGTCCCTGGACCTCCTTTCTCTCAGGAGCCTCTCCATTTATGACCCTGCAGTATTTGAGACAGGAACAATTCTAGGTCAGAGTTTTTGACTGTGGGATGACAACCTCATCCCTCCTTTTGAGGTCCCATCTTAGCATTTCTTAATTCTATAGTAACATAGAATCATGCAATGATTAAGTAAGTCTTCATTTTTCACTCACGCATTCAGAGAGTTCTCATGGTTTCTAATGATTATACCAACTCACTCATTTTCTTTTCATAATATTTCTAAAGCTTGACATGCAGAAGGGATCAGTTTCCTGAAACAGTGGTTCTTGACAGCAATGGCGCATATTTTGCCTTTGCCTTTCCACAGTTACTAATCTTTTTGTCCATTTTATGTCAGAATTGATGTATTCATATCTGTTTCATGATAATGCAATAAAATAATCTTAATCTTTTATTTTTCTATAATTGATTTAACATTCATACTGGGCCAATAATAATATAAAAATCAATATTTTATTTTTTGTCTTGTGTTAATTTTACTGTCACTATTTGCTAAGTAATTAATAACATTTTATTTCTATCCATTTAACCTCCGAGCTGTTAGGAAAATCACCAAAATCAAGGAAAGTAATAAAATGAAATGTTGCTTGAAGTTCATAAAATAAACAAGTATTTTAATCAAAGGGAATTTTACCCATGAAGAATTTTTCATACCTGGTCCTGTTGTTCCCCCTTTCTCCTCCCCCTCCCCAGTCCCTCCCTCCCTCTACCAACCAGGATTATTTTCTTCCCTCTTCTAAGTGGGATTGAAGTATCCTCACTTGGTCCTTTCTGCTTGTTACACTTCTTATGGTCTGTAGATTGTATCCTAGGTTTTCTGGCTTTTTGGCTAACATCCACTTATCAGTGAGTACATAGCATGCATGTCCTATTGGGTCTGGGCTAACTCACTCAGGATGATCTTTTCTAGTTCCATCCATTTGCCTACAAAATTCATGATGTCCTCGGTTTTAATAGCTGAATAGGATTCTGTTGTGTAAATGAACCACATTTTCTGTTATTCATTCTTTGATTGAGGGACTTCTGTATTGTTTCCAGCTCCTGGCTATTACAAATAAGGCATGTATGAAAATAGTGGGGCACATGTTCTTGTGGTATGCAAAAAGACCAACCAAAAAATTTAAACTGGAAGAAAAGAAATAAAATGCACAGGAAACATATACACATATACACACAAACATACACACATAAACACACAGACACACACACACACACACACACACACACACACACATACAAACACATGCCATTAAAAAAGAAAACCCAGAATTCATAATATATAAGTAAAAGTAAGACAAAAGAGTAAGACAAAAATACAATGCATAATTAAAACTATGTTAGGCAAAATGCCTATAAAATTCAATAGAGTTCATTTTGTATTATTCATCCTCTTTTGGGTTGTATCTTGCCTTTGAATGTGGTTATTATGCCCAGGGTTCACCACTGGAGAAAATTAATTTTTCTGTTCCCATGGGTTATCACCTTGAAATAGATCCTTGGTTAGGGGTGGGAAGTTGGCTAATTTCTGTGGACCCTATCAGATCTCTAATCTATCCTACTGATTCTGATTTATTTGTGCCAGGTGGAGATAACTAGAAACACTCTCTTCTTGAGCCCCCTCAGTGTCTGCACCAGGCTGAGACTCATAGTGTTTGACTATTCATGCAAAGTTATCTGCTCTTAAAGGAACATAATAATTATGGAAAAGAAATAATGATATTTTCTTATTATCACTCATTGATATTTAAGTACCAAATAAGTATAACTTTGAATTTGTTTTCTGGTTGTATGATGATTACACTTGGGGCTTGGGATATGTTAAATGTGTTCTATCATTGTACTATAGCACTCAAAGTAGTATATATTTAGATGTTCTTCATTAGAATATTTGACTTAAAATATTGTTTTGAGTTAATAATTTGAATTTCACAAAAAATTGTGCAATTAGTTTTGGCTTGATACTGGGGAACAATTTCTAAATTGGTTCTCTACTTATCTCTGCCACTTTAATTAATTAATTAATTTACTCGTGCATTAATTAATTGATTTTTTTACTTATGCACTTTACATTGGGCTCACTACCCCCTTCCTGATGCTCCTTACACAATCATTTCCCCTCTAGTTCTCCTCTGAGTAAGTGGGGCCCCCATGGGCAAATACCCACCATTGCACATCAAGTCTCTATGAAGCTAATAATTTCTTCTCCCGCTGAGGCCAGACAAGGCAGCACAGCTAGAAGAACATATTTTACTTACAGGCAATAGCTTTTAGTATAGCCACCATCCTAGTAGTTTGAGACCTTTGTGAAGACCAACCTTCATGTCTGCTACATATGTGTAGGAAGGCTTAGATCTAGCCCCTGTATGTTCTTTGGTTGGTGGTTCAGTCTCTGAGAGCTCAAAGGGTCCAGGTTAGTTAACTTTGTTGGTCTTACTGTGGAGTTCCTATCCCCTTAGAGGCCACAGTCCATCCTCCTGTTCTTCTATAAGAGTCTCAAAGCTCCATCCACTGTTTGGTTGTAGGAGTCAGCATCTGTCTGAGTCAGCTCCTGGGTCTTAGAGGACAAACATGCTAGACTCCTGTCTGCAAGCATAACAGAGTATCATTAATAGTGTCAGGGATTAGTGCTTGCCCATGGGATGACTCTCAAGTTGGGCTGGTTATTGGTTGGCTATTCCCTTAGTCTCTACTCCATCCTCCTTCCCTCCATTTCTTGTAGCCAAAACTGTACAAAGGAAAAAAAGAAAGTATCTTCAACAAATGGTGCTGGTCCAACTGGATATGTACATGTAAAGGAATGAAAATAGATCCATATTTATCACCCTGCGCAAAACTCAACTCCAAGTGAATCACGGACATGAACTTAAAACAGGATAGGCTAAATGTCATGGAAGAAAAAGTAGGAAATAACATTAAACACATCGGTACAGGAGACAATTTCCTGACCAGAACACCAATGGCTCAGGCTCTAAGATCAACAATTGATTAATGGGACCTCAAAGCTGCAAAGCTTCTGTAAAACAAAAGTCATTATCAATAGGACAAAAGGCAGCCTGCAGATGGAGAAGGAGCTTCACCAATCATACATCTGACAAAGGGCTAATGTCAAAAATTTATTAAGAACTCAAGAAGTTAAATACCAACAACCCAAATCATCCAATTCAAACTGGGGCACAGAACAAAACAGAGAATTCTCAACAGAAGAATGCCTGAGAAGCACTTAAAGACATGTTCGAAGTCCTTAGCCACCAGAGAAATGCAAATCAAAACAACTCTGAGATTCCATCTTACACCAGTCAGAATGGCTAATGGAGCAAGGGGAACACTCGCCATTGTTGATGGGAGTGCAAAACTGTAAAACCACTTTGGAAATCAATTTGTGGGTTTGTTGGAAAACTGGGAATAGTTCTACCTCAAGATCCAGCTATATCACTCCTGGGCACATACCCACAAGATGTTCCACCATCTCTGCCATGTCGTAATACATATTTATACCTAGTAACTTCCTCAATAGGGATGATTGATTATAAAATCAAAATACCAATCACCTCTAAAATATATTTAATGCTCTAAGTCCTTCAATATCAAATACCTAGCTACGTTTTAATTATTTATATAGAAGAAAATAAGGATATGTATCTCATTAGCACAAAAATTTGTTTTTCATTTTTAAAAATTGTGTTATACGTATGCAAGGGAATTTTAACGTACATCTCTTTATGACATTTTGTTAATAAATGCCTGATATATAAAGTTATTTTATATATTTGCATACCTGAGGTTGTATTAATTTTTTTCAGGTGATAAAATGCCATAGCTGGGAAGTATTTAAAAGGCCATACCCTAACATTTCCCTTTGATACCACACGTTGTGAGAGGCATGAGGAAATGGACAGCTAGAAAGAAGGATGATATTCCCCTCTCTTTTGTAGAAGAATGTTAATAGCCCCTCTGCTGTTACTATATCACCATACCCTTTGCTTAATGCATTGCATGGTTCCAGGACCAAGGTGCTGTGCATACTTAACAGAAATTTCTATATCATGATCATGTATATTGTCATGTTATGCCTCAAGGAAATAGTTATTCCCCAACACATGTCTTTCACTGAGGGTCAAAAGATATAGCCAGCATTTCCTGACATTCACCTCCTGCTTTCCCAATCTCTCCCAGAACCTTTCTAAATCTGTCACTCATTTCTCAGTTTGACTCTTGGGATATTTTTGATATGTATGAAGCACATCATGTTAACATTTGTTGAAGAGTTCAGTAGCTCATCAAAATTCAAATGCAAAGGTTAATTTTAAATGTGAATTCAAACCATTTCAGAAATCTCAAATCAACCTTGTTTGTAGGATGCTTCTAACGGTGTATACTTTGGCTGCACGTGGCACATGTTTCCAGATATAATGCTTTGAATGCTTCCCTAATTAGTGAGTAAATGTTTCTCCACCAAATAATTCGTACTTTAATATGTAGCAATGTTTTGTCTCAAGTACATACACATGTACACACAACACACACACACACACACACACACACACACACACACACATACACACGCACATTATTGAAATATACCATTTAATGTCACTTGGTTTTGATTCATATAGAAGGAATGAACTATTATGATTAAGAACGTCTATTATTGACGAAGGTGGTCAGTGGATTAAACAAATACATCCTGAATCTGGAGCAATAAATCAAAATTGATGAACCTTTAGAAGGATCTAAAGATTGGATCATTACCGTTACAGGAACACAGGATCAGATGCATTAGAGTGCAAGATATTTTTTTATTTTTTTAAGAGTGTGAAGCAGTATTCTGGAAAGTTTTTCTAAGACTAGTGAAGAACTGAAGGAGTCCTGCATTTTTTTTTTATCTGCTTCTGTTAAAAAAGCCAACATTCTTCTGTTTCATAGGTGTTGGGCATTTGAGATGCAGTGAATTCTCTGCTGTTCACCAAATGTAATGTTTTAGTTCTTTACAAACAGGGTTGGGGAGGGCTTTAAAAACTAACATTGAAATTTTGAAACAGCAGCAAAGTGAGTGACTTTTATTTTTTGTTCATTGTTGGTTCTTTTAAAAAAATTCTCCCGTGTAATTATTGGAAACAGCTTGCTTTGCGGTCACTGTAACATTGGGGGAGGGTGTGGGACAGGGAGGAAAGTAATTGTCCACATTAGCCTGGAATTTTTTCAGAGCAGTGTGCAGAATATAATGCTCTTTTGTAAGAAACATTTTATGAATTTTTAAAATAAATTTAGTGAATCTAGAAAGAATAAGGTGTAAAGCTTTCTGTAATATGCTCCCATGCAAAGCATTACAGAAAGGATTCACTCTGATGACAACTTAGATGTCATGTTCTCATGGGGATCCATCTTTTGAGATTTCTCTCACAAAGGGAGTGTGTTAGAAAGTGCTCAGATAGAATTTCCCGAGGTAGAGAGCATGGCAGCAGGTTAATCAGCATTGAATTTCCAATTGTCCCTGGTTGTTCTGAATGTATGTTATTATAAAGCTAACTCTATCCATTGTATGTGTAAAAACTTTTGTGATCTAGTGAAGAATACATAATAAGGCATTAAACAATCTCAGATCTGCTTTCTCTGTTGTCAGCATAATAGAACTATGAAATAGTTGTGTTTACTAATTCAACCTCAGTATTTTGACAATCATTTTTTTCCCTTTTGGCTCGTAACTTCTATGGAAAACCACATGTAAGAAAATAGTTCTGTGAAGCTTAGCACAGTCCGAAGCAAGTATATAAACCCTAGTTAATTAAAGTATACAAATAAAACACAGAAGAAAATAGTATAAATACATTGAACATACATCATATTCTAGTTGAACTGAAAGGAACAGTATTTTTGAGGAAGAATTCTGAATCTCATACTTGAAGAATTGCAATTGAAACAAATTTTTTTCAGTAGGTAGAGTCATGTGGGCTAAAACACAAGTCATTTGCCACATATTAATTACAGAAACTTAAGACCTGTGAGCCAGAAGGAATTAAGTGGCTATTGTATACAATGATTGATGAGTGGGATTTCAATAAGGCCTGAGAAAGCAAGAACTAGAAATTTTTGATGTGAGATTATACAAGAAGTATTAAAAGAAATAAATGATACTGAATTCATAACTGTAAGATTTATATCATTAAAATTGTCCCACTGAAAGACAGGTTTCACTTACACATGTAAAATCCTGAAACCATAACAGCATGTTACTCCAGAATAGGAAAATTTGTTTTTTAAAAGAAGTGAGGACCATTATCCTCAAAGCTGAGAGACAGAAGAGCAGATGTCACTCAGTCTTGGCAAAACACAAATTCAGCCAGCAACACTAAGATTGTCAGAAGAGAGAAATCAGGGACAGCTCTCTGGATTTGCCCATACTGTGAAATGTGGTTTTCACCTTGTAAACTATGAGACAATATCTACCATTTTAGCAAGCAACAAACTAATGCACTAACATTCTAATTGTCTTCTTCCCTTCTTCACACTTCCTCCTCTTTAGTACAGAACCATCTTTGGAATAATTATTTCAGCAAGAATATTTTTATCATTATTCTAACATGATAATTATTCTAATTGCTCATTTCTGTCTTCTAGTAAAATATTTAGTGATTTTCCATTGCCTGCAGGATAAAATGTAAATTCAATATCTGCCACAATCTACGGCATTGTTCTATACAGCGTACACATCATTTCTCAAAATACAAAAAGAAAGAAAAAAGAAAAAACAGAACTTAGTTCAGTAGAAATGTCATTTTTCTGATGCTTATACACATTCCTAGTTTTATTTCTTCTCTGGACAATGACCTCCTTCTTTAACATACTGGAAAACTCTCACATCTTTAGTTTTCACATATTTCATTGTGCTGAGAACTTTGCCATCAACAGACATAGTATTCCCTTTGAGGCATCTATTGCATCATACAAATAACACTATGAATAAGAAAGTTTATAATTTAACTATTTTATGCTTGAGTGTGTTTGCTTATCTAACAGCTCCAAGGAACACAAGATCACCACCTTCTTCCATTTGGATCAATCATCTCTTAGCAAATAACTCATATAAACAACTGTAAACAGTTTTTCCTTCATCCAACAGAACTTCCTGAAGTTTGCTGAGACATTTCTCTTCTGGTCATCTATCTTCTATTCACAGAAGAATGCATAGTCACCCATACCGGGAAATGAAAAAGCCCAGTCATTTCTTTCTAGTAATAATCAATGTAGTTTTAAGAATACTTAAGCATAATTTTATTTACAGGTCTTGTAGTCTTTTATACAAGACATATTTTAAATGCATGTATTAAACAAATATTTATTGACAAATTAAAATTTGGCAAAATTGGGATAAGCTTCATTTACATTACAGTGAGACATAGCCATTATTTTCAACCTGCTAGATATATAAAGAAAGGAATGAAAACATCAGTCATGGGTCTTGTAAAGGAAGCTGACACATAATTGCCTGTAACAATGATGCTTATGAAATAATTAATATTATTTACTAGGGCAAGATCTGGCCATGAGGAGTGAAAACATTAGAAAGAAAATAGTGATGTGTGTGCATGAAAGTACACACACAAACGTGTACACATGCATATGTGTACACACAGACACATATATGCATGCACCCAAGAGACAAATAAAGGGGGTTCAATACAAAGATGGGTTTCCTTTTAAAATCTGGAGAGAAAATTCATTAAAAGTAAAAAAAAAAAAGGGCTGTCAAGAAAAAGTAATAATGGCTGACATGAGAGGGGTACAGGGTAATGCCAGAGAAAACTTTCAGTTAAGTTATGAAACTTTCAGGTAAGTTGAGAATATCTCCCAAGCATTTCCAAAAACCAATAAAGCAACAGTAGTTGGTAGTTTTGGGAGTTTTCTATCATGAGAGTTAAGAAACATAGTCTATATAACAAAGATCATGAAAGAGACAGGTACCGTTATGTAAGGGCTGTCAAGTCACAAAGTTGGGAACTTTTTGACTCTGTCCTAGAGAAAGTTCCACAAGGCTCTGATACTAATGAACTCTTCAGTTTGTAAGTTCTAGTATTTTTAGAGTGACCACTGACTTAAAGGAGAGGGATGGTTTTGTAACATCCCTAGCCTTTTCGGCTATGTAAAATTTAAAGAAAGTGTTGATTCTGTGAGAAAGCAAGGTAGAAGAGAAGACAGAGACAAAGAAAGGGGTAGGAGAATGAATCACTAGTTACTTAGAGCTAACAGGACACAGACACAGGTTGCATCTTTCTTTCCATCTTTCTGTCAGGTATTGGTCTCTGGAGCTGAGTTTCATCTCCAGATCTATTTATCAAGAAGATATCATTCATGCAACCTATGTGAAGTGTTAAATTGTCTAGCTACACTGAATCAACAAGCAGATTAGTGAAAGGCATACAGATGAAAACAGTCAGTTTAGAAATAATCTTGTATAGGTCTGGAGGTCCACATAGAGTTTTGAGACTAATTTTTGAGTTGAATTTAGGAAAATAAAGTGAGATAGATATGAGATATAATCACTGAGTGAGCATGTTGAAATGAATATTATTTTAATATTTGCTTAATTCCTTGAGAATTTCAAAAGCAATACTTTAATCAATGCCTAATCTTCCTAGATCAACTCTCTCTACTATACCCAACCAATTTGGTGTCCTCATTAAAAAATAAATAAAACAGTAAATACATTTTGTGCTGCCTATTTATATTTGGATATGTGGCTACACCTGTAACAACAACAGCAACAAAACAAAACAAAACAAAAACTAAGTTTCCTTTTACTGTTTGAAGGTAGGATAGGGGAGGATTAGAGACTACATCAAGGGTAAACATAGATTTTACTGGAATTAGATTTGTTGTAGACATCCTTGCAAGTAATTTCACTAAGCCATTTTAGAGTTCCAGTCACAAGTGTTAAATCATCCAGGGAGGAAGGTAATAGAGAGCCTATTTTAAAAGACTGTAGTATTCCAGGATAGCTTTGGCTCTTCATCTAAAATAGTTTAGTTCTCTGTACTAGCGATGTTCATAGTTGAAGTAAATGTAACTTTGTACTGGTGGCATATCACTGTTTGTCCGTTGAAGCTTTTTTCCGTTGTCTCCTATGTCTAGGAGTTCAGTCTAGATCCTAGGAAGATTAGCCCGAAGACTCAGAAAGACAAGTCTTTGAGAGAAAATCTTTGAGAGAAAAAACAGTCAGTGGTATTGAAGAAGACGTTCTTTGGTCGTATAAAACTGTAAGTCGTTCTAACCCAGTGTGGTTTTGTACATGACATTTTGAAAGTGAGATAATTAAGAATGAAGGCCACATGATGACTATCAAAAGTCCCTGGTTTCTTTATACTAAAATAATCTACACCAGTATTAGCAGGAGTGCCCAGAGATACAACAGAAACCAGGAGACCGAGTAACAGTAGGATTTTTAATGCTTTTGATAGGCCTTGAAGTCTACATGACTTACCAATAATGAGGCCTAGAGCTAAACAGCAGTTAATGGTAAAAGCAGTTTTAAATTGTTACATATGAAATTAATCACACCTAGAAACCAAAAATCCATAGTAGTAATGTAATCCTAACAACAGATATTCTGAGCCTATAAAATATAAATAAGGAAAACGTTACAAAAACAATTAAAAACATAAGCTAAGAGATCACAGTCAATTCCAAGCACAGAGGAAGTGTGAGGTATGCACATATTTGTGTGACACAGTGCAAGTGTACTAATCTGCTTAAGTGAGACCTTTTTATTATCATTTTTTAATATGAAAAGACTGAATCAGATATCAGAATAAACCTTAAAGAACAATCCATAGTTCATAATGTTAAAATGATAGCATTCACTCAGATCAAGGGTTTGAAAAAAGAGTATAATAATTTGTCACAATAAACTTACCTTACAAAGACCAAATATAAGAGTAATATAGATTTAATTAATATTCTTGTGTGTATACAAAAGTATGTAGCTAAAATGGAAAACCAGGGAAGGTCAAATGATCTATAAATTTTAGTCACAGAGCGATTATTGTGTCGCCATTGTCAGTTAAATAAAGTTTATTTAATTTAAATGTAAGAACTTAAGGGATGGCTGGAGAGAGAACCCAGCACATAAGAACACTTACTGCTCTTGTAGAACTCAGGTTGTTTCCCAAATACTCAAATCAATTTGCTCATACTCAGTATAGTTACAACTTCAAGGGATCAAATGCTTTGGGCCTCCTGGACACCTTTGATGCATATACCCCTCCCTAACACACACACATATGCACACACACATATACACACACACATACATACAAAATCAAGAATAATAAAAATGAATGCTAGAAAAGAACTTACAATAAACAAATGCATGAGAGAGATTTTTCAAAGATTAGGTTTAACTTAGTTGGGTTCCTTGTATAAGTTCACTTTCAGATGAGTATCTTTAGAATACAACAACATTATTTCTTTCTGGATTAGGGGTACTAGGGTTTTTTCCTCAGTAGAAACTCAGTGCTCTGCTTTGAGATAGAACTCAGAGATCTGGAATCAGAGAACGTGTTCTGTCTATTATTTCTTAATTGCCTTCACCTCAAAACTGAACAGGATTGGCCAGGAACCCAAGCAATAATCAATATGGCAAGTTGCATAGTTTGACATTCTTTAATAGTTGGAAAATACAGGAAAATGAAAATACCAAATGAAGTATGACTTTAGATATCAAATGTTTATAGTATTCTGACGCAACAAGTTTTACAAGAAAAGTGTGAAAAAATAATAGTAGAGCTACTATTGCAGAACAATTACATCAGCAACAGGTTTTATGTTTCTCTACTAGTGCTTTTAAATTCATTGTAGTAAAGGTCTTTCTATATATATATCCATATAGCTCATTTCTACTAAAAGGATGAGATAAAAATGTATCAATTGTTATTGAAATTTTAATTGTTTGGGATTTTAGTTTATTTTTTATGATATGGGTGCTTAATTTATACTATATGTATTCAGCAGCTACCAAGATCAGAAACAGTCATCAAATCTTCAGTGTGGGGACTTGGATCCAAATCTTTTGGAAGAACAGTCAGTGTACTTAACTGCTACACCATCTAGATAGCTAGATAGCTAGATAATAGGTAAATGGATAGATAAATAGATAGATAGATAGGTAGATAGATAGATAGATAGATAGATAGATAGATGATAGATAGATAGATAGATAGATAGATAGATAGATAGATAGATAGATAGAAGACAGATAATAAACAGAAAAACAGACAGACAGACAGATAGATGATATACAGATAAGGCTAATTCTAGAACTTATTACAGAACAAGGTTGTCCCAGTAGTCTAGCCAAGTTGTCTAAGTTCTGTTCTAATCAGATGTCTGAGCAAGCACAATCAGGAGCAGTACAATGACCTAGATGACGCTGTTAATCTAGATGATGAGCAAGTACGTTCTAAACAACAACAACAACAACAACAACAGCAATAACAACATGAACAGTTCTGTTCAAAAACAATCCCTGGTGGTGGTTAGAGGTCTGCTCACTGCTTAAGCATGAACAAACTGCACATGTATGATGCTGCAGTCAATAAATTAGTGACAGAATCTTGGTAAAATACCACAAGGAAATTTTGCCTTTAATGAATATTATGCTTGATTGAGAAAAGAATCCCGTAGATAGGATCATTTCCAATAAGATAATGTTAACATAAGTGGCTATTGGGCATGCAAAACATCCTTCATGTAAGTTCAGATGTAATATACTCTATGAGTATCTGGTCTTAACAACAGTGAAATATATGAAATACATTAGTAATGATTATGAATCTAGTACATGTTGAAATGATAATGTTGAGTGTTGAGTAAGCTGAAACATTAAATTTTATTTGAGCTGTTTGTGTATTGCTATTTCTTATGAGTACAAGATTGTTTAAAATTACCATATATATTTTTCATGTGTGGCTTATATGTAGTGACTGCAGAATTAAGAAACTGTAGTCTTTAAGTAAACAGAGAGATAAATATGTTTGTCTACATTATAGTAGGTGGAACATAACTCTATGGCAAAGTAGATAAAATATAAGTTTATAAAACATTAAAAATATGCTATTTATCAACACTATACAAGTCAAGAGAATTGATGCCCCAGGGAGTAGGGAGGTCTGATGGGGTGTGGGTGAGGGTAGGGGGTGGGGGATGGGAGCATCCTCTTGGAGACTGTGTTGGGAGGGAGGAGGTATTGGATGAGGAACAGTTAGAGGGCCGACTGGGAGGGGGATAACAACTGGACTGTAAAATATAGATTAAAGAATAATAATAAAAAAAAGAAATACATCTCTTTAAAACTTAAAGTCATTTAAATGCAGAAAAGAAGTTGTAATGTAATGTTGATGAATCAAATACAGAAGAATAAGATTCAAGTAAAAGGGTATTTATAGTATGATGTTTAGCGTATTCTCAACATGTATGGTTCCCCTTTTCCTTTTGCTCTTCACAGGATACAAATCAATGGATTTATAAGACATTTAGGTGGAGGATAACAGGAAAAGGCAATGCTCTGACATCATAAGGGAGATCATTGTGTATATGCATACACATAATAAAGTTTTCAAAGTCCTTGCTAGAATACGGATGATAATAATATATATCTTCTATACGTATCTTCTATAATTCTCAATAACAGCATACTTCATGCCAGTGGCTTTTGCCGGATACCTGGTTACTCACACTCAAGACAGGCATCTTCCAAACCTGGATCTAAGATTTTTCTGTCATTGTTCTCAGTGTACTTTCTCTTAGAAATTTCCCACGTAATTTTTATGTATCACTACAAATGCAGAAATGGAAAAAATTGCAACATCAATAAATATCTCACTTTGCAGTGCCTTTAAGTATCTTCCAGTGAATTCTTAAATTCTGGGGTTCTAATGCAAGAAATGTTTTTTGTTTCTATTTAACTCATTTAGTAGATATATTATTGCAAATATCTTTTATAAATTTTAGTATATTTTTTTTTCTCAACTGAGTATTATCTATACTATTGGAAACATATTGATAGACTTTAGATTTCTTACCTTTTTTTAAATTTGCTCTGTGTATGTTGATGTATAGTTGATTATAAATTGATTGTACTGGAAAGCAATGTCACTATTTTTATTAATAGCAATATAAATGTCATGGAAATGGTATTATAAATCTCTTATGTAAATCAGCAAAATTATAATCTGCTTAAGCTTTTTCTATACAATCTTAAAGAAGTCTAAAATTCTGTAACTGAAATCCTGAGGTAAAAATTCATATTATAGAAATTCTTCAAATTTTGGAAACAAGTTTTTTTTTATATAGAATACAGCCATTTCATTCTAAAGTAATATAGTACCTTTCATAAATTATTGTAATACTGAAATTAAACAGTTTCTTTACTTGAGGAATAATTTATTTTTATTAAGGACAAAAATAATAAAGTAGTTTACTGATACTTATAATATAAAAATAAGAACTGTAAATATTGTTATCTCAATATATAAATGTCCTCATTTATCTTTGCAACGTCTGTATGCCGTTTATATTTACAAGTTCATGCATATTCATCACATTCATCCTATCTAGCCTATGATTGGATGATCTAGACACTCCAGTTTTATTTTAGTTGAGTGTTTGTATCAAAAAGTCAAAAGTGGATGTCGCCTGAGAAATGATACTTGAGTTTGAGTTTGTCCCATGACATCCATTTTATCTGAATACACACATGCACACGCACGCACACGCACACACACACACACACACACACACACACACACACACAGAGGAGAGAGACAGAGAAAGAGAGACAGAGACAGAGACTCAGAAATAGATAAATAATAGAGCCATGTATATTGTGGATGAAGGGGAGGGCTGAAAATAAGAAATAGATCAGAAAAGTATAATATTGCTATTGTGTAGAATAAACAGTGTAGAGATTTGATGAATATCAGAAGACTATAGTAAATATCATTTCATTAGGATTTTCTTGAGTTGTAGATATTCCGTACTCTTATCATTAATATGCAAGTCAATGTAATCTCCACGACGTGATGAACGTGCTTATCATATGGTTTTGAAAACCAATATCTATACATCACTCCTTTCTCTTCTCACACAAACACACACACAATTAATTGATTACTTCAAGAATTTCAAGTAGTGATGCATTAAATTCCTTAAACTATATTGCAGCAAGAGAAAACATTCCCATTTATTAACACATAAGTTATTTCTTGTTTTAGCCCTCCTAACTGGAAATAGAAAAATAAATCTTGTGCTAACAACAAATAATTAATTTAGATGTATAGCATATCCTGATCCCTTCCTTCCAAGCAGACTTTGGATAAACTTCATATTTTTATTTTCTGGTTTTATATAATTTGAATATATGTTTAAAATAGCTTGTGGTTTAGTATCTCCATAAATTACAGATGAAACAATAGGGAAATGAATAATCACTAATAAACTACCTACCATGAAAACATCCACTATCAAATTGGGATAAATGGAATATTCAACTCACTAATTAGGCAGGCTATTGGTATCGGGTACTTTCTGAAATTAAATAATGAACCAAATCTGCAATGAAAATTTGAAATTCCTTATATCCTTTTTCTTGGAGAATTAACATTTAGTAATTGAACATTTTTTTTTTTTTTTTTTTTACGGAATTGACAAAAGTTGGTAAATGTAGAAATAGATATGATCTGCCTTGGAGCGAATACATTTATTGTAAACAAGGGGGATGAGATTACATTAATTCATACACAGACCAACAACAGTCTTGAACACGTAGGTTAAAAATATTCCCTCTTGAGGATGTTAATTTACATACTCCTGTTCAGTAGGATAGTTAATGGAGAAACAATGCCTGCATTCAGTTTTTTCTTTAAAAAAAAAAAAAGACGTATAAAACCTATTATATTCTGGTATTTTTCCAGGGAAGATTATTATTCAGGATCTTAAGTGCTTTGCAAACACTGAAGTTACTTCTTCACTGTCAGCTCTGACATAAGGACATAGTCTCACAACCGGTACAGGAAAAAGACCTTTCTTATGGCTCATCCCTTCCCATAATGCTCTCCAACTGACACTTGCTGCATTATCTTGAACAAACTGGATGACTTCTGAAGTTTTACTTCTCATCAGTAATCAAGACATGCTATACTATTTTCCTCATAATATCTAAAAATAGTTGGTATGAGATTAAAATTAGCCATTTCTCAATACTATTTTTCTCCTTCTGGGCCCAATAATGAAAAAGCTCACAGGAAAAGCCAATGATGGTAATTAATTTAAAGTGATTTTAGTAATTTATTTGCAAAGACTGCCTCCAGCCAAGCAAAAACCAAAGAACACTTGATTCACACAATCGTATCATAAAATTGATAATATTCAGGGGCCATCTAGCATGTGTCAGACAGAAGAGTAAATGAACAGAAGTCACAACTTCATTTAGCTACTGTCAGTGAGAGTGTGGAGAAACCACCAAACTGGAGCACTCTGTGGTAAAAAGAAAGGCTCAAACTGCCAAGGATATCTACCATGGGACAGAGAGAAGAGCAAAATGGCAGAGCAGCAGGCAGATTTTAGATGGCAGCAGGGTGTGGTCTTTCAGCTCATACAGATCATACAGATTGATTGACCAGGACCTAGGTATCCTGACCCAATGCAATTAACAATTGTACAAAGATTGAGGGTGGTTCCCAGTAAACAGAAACCCATCTTGGGAGATCTCCATTTTTAGTAAACAGAATTCAACTTTAGAATTCTACTTACCCAGCCAAAGTCCTTCTGTTTAAGACATTGTCCCCTGTACTGCCATTTTTGGTTGGTGGAGGAGAGACTTCATTGACCTAATTGGCTTCCATTCTGGAAATAAAATTGATATTAAATATATGTTAAGATCAAAGAGAATAAGATGAAGAATACATTGATATACATACCAATAACCAACAATGATGAAAATTGATTTGTTGTTATGTTAAATGATAGAAAGCAGTAAACTAAATAAATAGACAGGCAAAATAGTTACGAAATTAAAAATAAAAGGTATTTTCCCACAAAAAAATTCCATTTAATCTAGCATTTTGTTGTGAATATCCATTGAAGAAGTATTTGTTTATATGATATATGATGTACAATTTATGATATATAGTATATGATATCTAATCTATATCTTATTTCTGTCTTGATCTTTAATTTGCCATTTACTCAGGATATCAGGGCCCTTATGTCACACTCAATCCCTTCAGGAAAGCTGCTGTCGACTTCTGATCTGGTTTACGTGTATTCTCTTGTGGTTTGTGAAAAGAGTCAGGAGGTAAAACACATGCTGCAAAAGTGCAGAGATCTGAGGTCGGATCCCGAGCACCCATATGAAAGGAGCAGACCTCTCCACTTGAGGCTGAAGAAGGTAGAAACTTGGTAATAAATGAATTAGTCTAAATATGTGTGGTAAAGTGAGCGTGTGCAGAAGTTGTCTTCATTTGTGGGTCACTTTAGTGTGTTGGTCTTCTCTATGGGTGGAGCACAGTGGTTCTTTATACGGGGCACATTAAGGTTTGGAGACATGTCTGCGTGGAAACCACAAATATTAGAAAGCTGAAAGTTGCTCAACTGAGCTCACAATCACTTAGGGGTTACATTGAAACAGGACATACTTATTCACCCTAAAATACAAAGGTGGGTGGTCTCTAGTCATTTTAAAGAAGGCCTCAAACTCATGCCCCCATCTCTCATCAATTATGAGCCTGACTTAGACTGGGATGTTTCTGAAAAAGAGCATCACAGAAGGCAGCACTCATAGCACAAAGCATCATAGATCAATGCACAAGTGTGCCAGCATGCCAGAGCAGTGACTAGCCAGCCTCAAATGGTAGCAGAACCTATTAAAGGAGTTCCCAGAGACAGTGATCCTTGCCTCTGTCCTTATGGCACCCCCCCCCCCCACCATGGTTGTATCATTTGGCAAAGGCAAAGGAGACAGTCGTTTAACATTAAAGCTGAATTTAGGAGTATCAGGATTTTCTTATCAATGTGCACAGATGTCTGAAGCAAAGGGAAAGTGGTGTTTGAAATTATCAAAATTTATGCTGCAAACATGGAATCAGACTTTTAAAAATAGACATGAACAGAGGCCCAAATATCAATGAGAATTTAGTATTTTGAGAGAAAGTAGATTAGGACTGAGTGCAGTCACACAGATGGAAATGAACTCTAAGTAGGGACTGCTTTATGTTTTTCTGTGTTATGGGGAAATCCGTACCATATTGTGAAAGAAATTGCTTTGACTATTGTTGGGATGTATTTTATATCAGCCCTCTAAAAATCTTATTCATATCTTCTATTTTTCTGAGAAGAAATTTCTAAAAATGCTCAGAGGTATAAAAGAAAATAATGGTTTAAAAACCTGAGAACATGTGGCTATTTTTAGTAATTATAGCTTAGATTTTTTTATTTAGTTGTCAAAAGGGTTTATATATAGTTCACATATAAAGAGCATATTAGTCAATAGGAAATGCATTCCTACAATACATTTATAGCAATAAAATTCTGAAATTTTCACAGCAGGAGAGAATCATTTTAGGTTAATTTAAATTATTTAGATTATAATGCAAGCCAGTATTTAACTTTATGCTTCCCAGACTTCAATATTCATTTTCACATGCTGACTTCAAATCAGCTTTATAAAGACAAGTGGTACATAGATATTACAAATGTGTATTAATTCTTTAGGTTTAATTCCTTGTACAGGATCAAAACAAATTTGATTTTACCTCCAAATTACATAAGTATCAATAAAATCTGCCTCTTCTTAATTTTCAGAGTGTTTTCTTCAGTATGAACCATTCCAATTAAAATATTAGAATTGTAGGTTTGATTGGCATCATGAAGGTACCGTAATAGCAATCGATAAAAACAAGGGTTTAGTTACCATGGCATTAGGAAAACCTAATCACAATGAAGGAAACACAAACTCAACATTGCAAGATGGTTTTCATGCTTCTGGGTGTAGGAAAAACGTGATGGGTGGTTGAGACAGGGACCAGGGACACTGGAAGTTCTACCTAGCTACTGCTGGCTCCCATCAAAAGACCCAAGGAACCAAGTTGTGCCGTGGGGAACGGTATGGGGAAGTAGGAATAATTATCAGGGAGCTAAGAGTCACTGGATGAGTAACAGCACAGGAACACTGTGCAGATAAACGAAAGGTATCCAGTTTACACACGGAATTTGGTTCTTCTGAATGTGTTCCTTGCGGAAGAAGATGGTTAGGTCTGGTTATTCAATGAGGTGCGTAATTTTCAGCCTCAATTGTGGCATCATAGAGTTTAGGAAGGTAAGTTTTCAGAGAGTAAATTCCAGTCCAAAAGCCAGTGTACAATGGGATTATTAATGATAATAATCTTTTGTTGAATGATTATTAGATTAATATTGATTCATAAAATTATATGGCGGGAATTATTCCTTAACCAGCTAACTCTCCAAATAACCACACACAGACTAAGATAATTAAAGTTGCCTTGAGACAAATACTGAGTAATTATTACTCTATTTTAAATATCCAAGATAGTCAGCTTTCCTCCCAGACAATATCCCTATATTATATTTTTCATCCTCTTTTTGGTCCAACTCTCTTCTCCTGATGTTTCTCTGATCTACCCTTGTGGGTCCCTCCCTCAACTAACTCTCTCTCTCTCTCTCTCTCTCTCTCTCTCTCTCTCTCTCTCTCTCTCTCTCTCTCTCTCTCTCTCTCTCCCTCCGCCCCTCCCCAGGTCTGGCAGAAGTTTCCACCTTATTCTCTCTTCTGCCCAGCCATTGGATGATCATCATTTATTGACAAGGCAGAGAACCAATGGTAAATTCTGTTTACGCACATTTGAGACAGGAGCTATCTTGCCCAGATTGAAACAAGAAAACTGCGCAGAGAAATCAGCATTTGAATGACATAAGGATAACATTTACATAGTTCACAAAACATTATGCCTACAATCTTTACAATACATTTTATGTTTAGGGGAAAGTATGATTTTATACTCCTATAGAAGCACATAGAGAAGGTGTATCCAAGGATGACATGTGTCTTCCTCTTTCCCAATGGTGTTTGACTGTTTATAAACACTTAGAAAGAACTTCCTTTGTTTTATTTATTTATTTATTTATTTATTAAATGCATTTGTGCCTGAATGTGTGTGTGTGCGTGCATGAGTGTGTGTGTGTGTGTGTGTGTGTGTGTGTGTGTGTGTGTGTGTATGTGTATATTTGTCTATGTGTACCTGAGCACACATGAAAATCAGGCAGGGATAAGGTGTGGTTGCTTCTGCATCAATCTTTTGGAAGGACTCTGATTCTAAAGAGGGCCAGCATGGTATCTACAGTTAAGTGTTTGCAAGTTAACAAGCCTGAGCCTTCAGGGCATGTGGAGTCAGAGGACAACCTTCAGGAGTTCATTCTCTCCTTCCATGTTTATACTTGAGACTGAATTTGGTCATGGGGCTTGGGGGCAAACATTTTTACTGCATGTCACTGCACTAAAATAACTTTTGATAAATTCAACTTAATGGCTCCTGGGCTGATATTTTCTATGTTACTTGTAAGCTGCATTTCTAAATTAATTGATAAGTATTTTTAGCATCTGTAACTTTCTAAATGATATAACCTACTATAATTAAATTTTTAGAAGTCCTAAGAATTACTAGATTTTGGAAAGTATCCCTTTTTCACAATATACAATAAAATGTATTTACTTATAAGGTCCATAATTTTAAGTATATTAAACTCAAATTAAATTTTCATTGCCAAAGATTGTACTACCTTGAAATTTGAACCAAGCAACTCTCTTTGTATCCTTGTTTCTGCTGACTAGGCAGGGACAGGTATGGTTGCCTCTGTGCTAGTCCCTTGGTAGGACTCTAATGCGTACAGGCCAACAGAGGATCTACAGCTAAATGTTTGTAAGTGAACAAGCCTGAGCCTTTAGAGTTAATTCAGGCTGCAGTCTACCAGACAGTGTACATCTGGACCTGCCTGAGCCTGTACAGAGAAGTCTTGCATTTTCTAATGGTTCTAAAAGTAGATAAGAGATTTGTAGCCTCCATAAATAACAAATGACTGTTTATAAAGTATTGGAAGTCCTTGTGAAATATGAATCTGCAGATACTCCAACTCTACATGGTACTGCCTGGTCTAGGAAAATTGGCTGGGTTAATGTTTCAATATTTTATGAAGCATTTCTTTATAGCAGTGGAAAGGTGATTCAAGACACATTTCCCAGCCTTCTAATGAATGCCTGCTCAGTTCCATCTCAGAGGGTCGTACTTTGTCTAGTCTAGCTTTACCTTACTTTTTCTCTCACAAAGATATTGATTGAATTTCCTCAGAATTGCCTTAGATATAGTCACTCGTATATCTTGAAGGAGATTTGTGACATATACTCCAAAGTTTCAGAGGTCTTCCTGCATGCCACCAGGTGTATTGCTTAACTAGATGATTCTTTGAGCTGTTAACTCACACACCCAATCTCCACAGGTAAAAATAGGTGAAGCATGCTGAAGACAAAGCTGGTGTGTCCAGCTTCACAAGCTAATCACCTGAACTTGAAGGTGAAGGAGCTTTTAAAAACAAAAACAAAAATAATAATAATAATAATAATAATAATAATAATAATAATAAAAAACACCACCAGCTCCAAACAAAACTACACTTCTATTGAGTGTTCATGTTTTGTTTTAAGACAAGCAAGATCTCAAGTAGACCAGGCTGACCTTGACCTCCCAAACATTTGCTTGCTTATACCTCCCAAATTCTGAGATTAAAATGGTCACCAGACATGTATTGTATGTTAAAATTTGCTTACAGTAAAACCTGTTCTGATATGGATATTATTACCTCTTAATGATTCAGTAGGTATGTCATTTAGAAGGATAAAATTACAGCATGTTTTCAGTGAATTTTGTTCATATGAATAAAATCAACTACTCCAGGCTTTTAAAATAAAAGATAAATGAAGGAACAGGCAAGGTCAATCACCAGCTTTACTATTTAGTTCATAATAAATATAAGTCTAGTCTCTAATTAACTGTATTTTATTTTATTCTTTTGCATTCATATGTGATGAGTGGAAAAATTAGGAGCATTAGAATAATATTGACCTAACATTAATAAACTCTTTTTCTTCATGAAATGTATTGTGCAATGCATATACTTTTCCTGGTATTTACTTCTGTTTTAAGCATTTTTATTTATCTTCCTTCTCCTGCTAATATTTGCATGTGGAGTGTAACTATCTGTAGATAGAGCACACAGATATCAACATCTGTTTTGATTCCCCTTCCTTCCAGATAGGAGTTCTTGAAATTGAGGTGTAATAAGCATACCGTAAGGTTTAATTTTGCATAAGCTTGACTAAAGTCTGTAAGTAGAAACTTGTAAAGCCTTTCCTTTCTGTAAAAATACTCTTGAAAAGATGTGTTTGTGTTCAGAGTTCCTAACAATGGATCATTTAACCTCTAATACCTGAGTCATTAAGAATTCAGGAGTAGAAGAAAACCTTCATGGAATCAGGCTTTTCTTGAAAAATTCATTCATGTATCAGCTTATAAGTAAGTGACATTATATGTTCAGATTACGGGCAGTAAATTGAATCAGCTCTTTGACTTTGTTCCTATTTTCAATATTTATCTGAAATTAAACATGGTTTTATACGTCTAGGTTTGGATATAGGCACATGTGAATGAATACCTGCTCAGGGATTCCATAAGACATCATCATATCACTTGAAGCTAAAACTGCAGATGGTTGTGAGCCACTTGACATGGGTTGTATGAACTGAACTTGTGTCCCCCTCAAAACCATTATGTGCTATTGACCTCTGAGGCATCTTTCCAGCCCTAGCTCTGTACCTACAACAGCACACTGCAGGCAGTTTACTTATACATAAGAGGTGTGCAAAGTGGTTATCTCTATTTTAGAGTTGATGTGAAAACTGCTCTGGAAAATGGTAAATCAGTTGTTGCCTGGCAATGAGTGAGTGGTGCCTCCTACCACTATGGTCCACCACGCCTCCTCTTAATGCTGCAAAGCATTTGTGGCTGTGTTGACATAGATGTTGCTATGGAAATAAAATGACTGAAAGTGAGAGATTAAGAACCTTATGATAAAACAGAAAGAACACTGGATTTGAAGCAAAGCAAGTTAGGATCTACACCCCATATATAATAAATTCCCTAAGCATTTTAATTCTGTTACTTTATGTGAAAATAGGTGTGGGTAAGGATGGGCCAGACAATGTCTCAGCAGTTAACATTATGCTATTCCAGAGTGTCAGAGTTTGATTGCTCACACCATGTTAGGTACTTCAACATCACCTGTATTTCCAACTGTAAAATACCCAGTATTTCTTCCAGCCTCTACAGCAACTCACATTCATGAACAGACAAGTACTTACGTATAATTAAAAATGAAATGACTTATGAAAGTAAGTGTAATGATACCAAGACTCATCATAATAGAAGTGATATTTAGAGTATAGTAGCAACGTCTTGTCAGTGCTGTGGCTCCTGCAAGTTATTTGAGTTCTCTACCTAATGTTTCTGATGGGAACACAGTTCCTCCGGCAGCCTTCTGCTTTCTTTTTATCAACTGTAGGGACCAACCTTTCTATTTCCATTTGAATGGTCATAACCAATGCATCATATTAATGTTTTTAATGGCGGCAGCAAAGTTTCATGATCTTCTCTCTCCTTAACGTCTAGAGAAATGTATGATTCTTTTTTTTTTTCATAAGAACATGTACAATTTGTTGGAAGCTTAGGAAGTATAGTCTATATTCAGAATCTGGTAACACAGAAGAGCAGGCATTTTAGAAAATGAAATACTTGAACACCAGAACCTTTTGTTGGACTCTTCAGGCATGCTCATTAAGGAAAAGATGTCAATGCAGATTCCTGAATGTCAACATTCAAGTCAGTGTCTTACTGATTCAGCCGGAACTTCTCTTGCCTAGAAAAGAACAGAGTCCCTTAATAGGCAATATTATGTTAAACTAAACTGATGGAGGGAAGCTGAGAGATTGATTCCAAATCAAATCTGGTTGCTTACCAACTACACAGGACAGGTGACAAATTCCTCTTTTAAGTAGCGAGTACAGTTATAGTTTATTGCCAACTCCCTCCTTCAAGGTTTTTCCTCCTTCTCTCCCTTGGATTCTTTCCTTGCTTCTTCCTTACCTATTGTTTTTTTTTTTTTTTTTTTTTTTTTTTTTTTTTTTTTCATCTGTTCTAAACTGTATTCCTTTTCACCAAGAAATATTTAAAGTTTGTTTCTTTTTACTAGAAATGTTATTATATAATGTGTAAAAATGGATAAAATTGGTTTCCATGCAGATACACAACATGGTATTTTAACAATGATAATGCACAGGAACGGTTTGTTCTTCTGAGAAAACTTGTTTTCAAAGAATAAAACACAAATGGAAGATTAATTTCCATTCATAAAAAATCTTGATGCCTTTATAAATAAGACACATTGTAGGAATCTTTAATAATGGTAGGCTCTTAAATAAGCGTCACTGAGGAGGAAATTAAGGGCTAGGGGTGGGAGGTGGAGCGAGGGATGATGCTAGAGATGTAATCATGAGGAAATGAACCCACAGATGGAGGGAAAAATTTAGAAGAGCAGAGGAGCTATTTTGTTGTTTTATTTCGTTTTGTTTTGTTTTTCTCCTCTGGCCTCATATTGAGAAACAGCTTTCTCAGAAACTCACTGAAGTGGAGTCAGCTGTTGACCAATGTACAGAATCGGAGTTTTAAGGTTTTTGGTGGAGAAAGACACAGGACAAATCCAGTTATTTCTCTGAGACACACAAAAATGTCTTCCTTAGAAATTCTCATTCAGAACACTTATGAACTTGTAGTAACCATTAGACTTTTTTTTTAATCTAATATTGCTAGGATGTTCTCATGTTTTGGCTTTCCAGTGAAAAGAGATCTAGTGTAGTATATGAAGAAATTGCAAGGTCACCAAAGCTGAAAGGAAATGAAAAAGAATGTGAGGCGGACACTGGCTGAGAACCGGTGTTTCCTTCCACATCACAACCTTTACCTGTTCCTTCTAATTCAGGCTCAGAGTCCTGAAACAATGGCACGTGCCTTTGTCTCTTATGGTGCTCAGCTTCCACCTCATAAGAGCGATTCATATCAAAACAGGAATTGTTTTTACTCCATGTAGTGATGAGAAGTAGGACAAGCTGCCCAAACCATTTTAGCCAATTGTCCTTTGTGAAGTGAGCTAAGATTTAGAAGCAGAACTCGACAAGTTTACAAGGTTGCTATAAAACTGTAATAAGTTACAGACTGAGAGTACAGGGATAGCTTTCTTTCTGCTCTTTCTCTTTATTTCTTTTATTTCGTTCTATTGGGTTTCGTGATTCAGCTGCCAGACAAACAGAAGAGACATGTTAACTACTTTCTAGAAATAAACTTCATCATCCTTATTTAGCAATTTGCTATCACTTTTAATTCAGATTCTAAATTTTGCATATCTGTAAGAAAAATTAGTAACCACAATTATAAATGAAAATTTTACATGAAAGAAATGGAATTGGATAAATATAGCACATTATTAAATTTTTATGAAACATGGGCTATTATAGAAGTAATAAATAATCTTATCCATCTCTTCTAGCCATAAGTAGTTATAATCTGTTTTAAATACAAAAACCAAAGATATCAAAAAGACACGAAAAACAGATATAAACAGATAGTTACCAAGAGAAATAAAAACAGTATAGTTAGAAAGTGAATATTCCCACTCCTTCAAGATTATAAGCAATCAAAGGTTACCTTTAGCTGATGAATTTTCACTTTTTAGCAATAATAATTCTAAATTTGTTATTTGGATATAAGAAGGAATACTTGCAAAATTTCATGAAGGAATAATACATTTGCGAGATATTTTAATCATGTCAAAAAAGATAAAAATGGTTATTCTATGTTTATAATTTATTGTAAGGAAATAATTGCAAATTATGAAGAATATAAACATTTTTAGTTAATTGTTCAAGAAATATTGAGAATCTCCTATGTGTCAAGCATTTTATTAGACCTATGTATACTTCATATATATATGTATATATATACACAATATGCATATGTATAGTATGTGTGTTTCAATGGGATGGGCAGGATGGTGTATGCAACTTCAAACACAGGCCCTTCTACTGTTTACAATGAGAAATATCCCAGTTATCACTGAAAGCTCCACAACTGAAAACAAAGCTGCAATAGTAACAAGAACGTGGTGCCCTTATGATATATGACTATCTTTGCAGGACTATGTTAACAGAAATATTAACATTTGAGCTGATTCTTGGAGGCCAGAATAGAGGAGTGCCTGTTTTTACTGCCATCCATTACCAAGGGAGGATTCTCTGATTAAGGCTGAGATCAGGCTTTTTCTGTTAGTATTAACATAGATATTTAGAAGGACTTTTGATTCTATGTCAATTTGGTTAAATAACAATAGTGAGTTGCAACCCTGAGCCTATTGCATCTTCTAGAATGGGTCGTCAACAAGATTGCAATAGTATACATGATTCCACCAGTAGAATTATGCTCAAACTCCTGAACTATTGAAGACTGACTGATTCTTAGACAAGAGGAACCGCTGTTTTCATCTGGGCATCCCTGCTGAGTCTTCCGGGCTCTAATGGATAGTTTCACACCTGTGTCACACAAACAACCCTGATTAAACTAACTGTGTTACAAAGCACAGTAAGTGAGGAAAGGATTTTAAAGAAAGATGAATGTAACCGGTAGATGAAGACAGTAAAATGAAGATAAGGAGAGAATAATCGGTATGCATGGTAAACATGTATGGAAATGCCAAAGAAGAAAGTTATTGAATAACAAAATGGGGCAGGTTTGAGAGGAAAGGTGTGAAAGGAGCTGATGATGTGCTGACATGGAGTCGAAGTAAGAGCTAGCAGGTGAAGGCTGGAGAGCTGGCTCATTGGTTAGGAGACTTGCCGCTCTTGAAGAAGAACTGAATTATGTTCCCAGCACCAACAGTATAGCTCATAACCACTGTCAATCCAGATCTTATGCACCTATTGCCCTCTTCTGGCCTCTGTGAGTATCAGGAATGCATGTGGTACACATACCTACATGTCAAAAACCCATAGTCATACAACTAAACTTCATCTAATAAATGTGTTTTGATAGCCTAATCTGTCTGAAATAAATCCTGAACGAGAAATCAAGGACTGACATCTAAGAGAAGCTGGGATAATAAGTAACAATAGCAATATATGTCACAATTATCCCCCAACAATAGAGATGAGTATATAGACTGAGTAAAATCTGACTTCATGTTCCAAAATATCCCTACAGCTGCAGAACAAAGAACAAACTGAGAAGAAGCAGGACTATAATAGCAAAGCCCTTTGTATTTCAAAAGCATATAAAAGAAGTTTGAAATTTTTTATTATAAGGATATGTTAAATGATAAGATAGGTATGTCCACCATGATTTAAACATTACACTATATATACATATATCAAAAATAATGTTACCTTATTGGTATGAATAATGTGTATTTTTGCTAAGAATTTAAAACAGACAGTAAAGTAAACAAGGTCAGAAATAGATCTTATCCTGTAAGTTAGAGAACTTCTGATGTATGCCTAGGAGTAGGGTAAAGTGGAGAATGTAATTTTAAGTGACATATGGATATACTCTCTTTTGGCCATACTGTAGATCTGGTAAATAAGAAATAAAGAAGAATTCAGTAAGAGTGACTATAAAGATTTTTTTTGAAACCAATAAGAGGTAAATATTACCAATCAGGAAAAAAAAAAAAAACATTCTGGTTGAGAGCAATTATTTTGGTGCAAGAGGTGGACGGGCTATAACATGTTAAGTCTTGTAACTGCTTCAGAAGAATGATCTGTAACATTCAAATTAACAAGTTGGTAGATTATGAGTATGCATGGAAAAAACCAGATGATCATTTTGCTTTTTGATATTTCACAATTGTTGCATTATTATGTATAATTTTTAGCAATACTTTTAGGGTTGGATGAAGAAGGAGGAAGGAAACCTATGATGTTGATTTCTTTTTCTTTTTTTAATTAATTATTTATTTTTTGATACTTTATTTACATTTCCAATGTTTCCCCCTATCCAGGTCTCCTCTTTGGAAACCACCTATCCCCTCCCACTCCCCCACCTCTATGAGGGAATTCCACCTACCACCCACCCGCCCACCCATTCCCATATTCCCACCTTGACATTCCCCTTTACTGGGGCCTCTCCTCCCCCTGATGGCCAACAAGGCCTTCCTCTGCCACGTATGTGGTCCGAACCATGGGTCCCTCGATGTGTATTCTTTGGTGTGTGGTCCAGCCTCGTGAAGGACGGGGGTGTCAGGCCAGTTGACACTGTTGCTCCCTCCATGGGACTGCAAACTCCCTCAGCTCCTTCAGTCCCTTCTCCAACTCCTCCATCTGGGACCTCACTCTCAATCCAGCAGTTACTGTAAAGTGAAACTTGAGTATTCCGAAGGTTTGGGCTAATATCCATTTATCAGTGAGTACATACCATGTTCATTCTTTTGACTGAGTTACCTCGCTCAGGATGATATTTTCGAGTTCCATCCATTTGCCTGCAAGTTTCAAGAAGTCATTGTTTTTAATAGCGGAGTAGTACTCCATTGTGTAAATGTGCCACATTTTCTGTATCCATTTCTCTGCTGAGGGACAACTGGGTTGTTTCCAGCTTCTGGTTATTATAAATATGGCTGGTATGAACATAGTGGAGCATGTGTCTTTATTACGTGTTGGAGCATCTTCTGGGTATATGCCCAGGAGTGGTATAGCTGGGTCCTTAGGTAGTATTATGTCCATTTTTCTGAGGGTCTGCCAAACTGATTTCCAGAGTGGTTGTAACAGCCTGCAATCCCACCAGCAATGGAGGAGTGTTCCTCTTTCTCCACATCCTCGCCAGCATCTGCTGTCACCTGAGTTTTTGATCTTAGCCATTCTGACTGGTGTGAGGTGGAATCGCAGACTTGTTTTGATTTGCATTTCCCTGATGACTAAGGATGTTGAGCATTTCTTTAGGTGCTTCTCAGCCCTGAGAATTTCCTCAGTTGAGAATTCTCTGTTTAACTCTGTTCCCCATTTTTTGGTGGGTTTATTTGGTTTTCTGGAGTCTAACTTCTTGAGTTCTTTGTGTATGTTGGATATAAGCCCTCTATCGGAGGTAGGATTGGTAAAGATCTTTTCCCAATCTGTTGGTTGCCATTTTGTCCTATTGACAGTGTTCTTTGCCTTACAGAAGCTTTGCAATTTCATGAGGTCCCATTTGTCTATTCTTGATCTTAGAGCATAAGACATTGGTGTTCTCTTCAGGAACTTTTCCCTTGTACCCAGGTGTTTGAGACTTTTCCCCACTTTCTTTTCTATTAGATTCAGTGTATCTGGTTTTATGTGGAGGTCCTTGATCCACTTGGACTTGAGCTTTGTACAGGGAGATAGGAATGGATCAATTCTCATTCTTCTACATGTTGACAACCAGTTGAACCAGCACCATTTGTTGAAAATGCTGTCTTTTTTCCACTGGGTGGTTTTAGGTTTGTTGTCGAAAATCAAGGGACCATAAGTGTATGGGTTCATTTCTGGGTCTTCAATTCTATTCTATTGATCTACCTGCCTGTCACTGTACCAATACCATGCAGTTTTTATCACTACTGTTGTGTAGTACAGCTTGAGGTCAGGAATGCTGATTCCCCCAGAAGTTCTTTTGTTGTTGAGAATAGCTTTTGCTATCCTGGGTTTTTTGTTATTCCAAATTAATTTGAGAATTGCTCTTTCTAAGTCTATGAAGAATTGTGTTGGAATTTTGATGGGGATTGCATTCAATCTGTAGATTCCTTTTGGCAGGATGGCCATTTTTACTGTATTAATCCTCCCAATCCATGAGCATGGGAGATCTTTCCACCCTCTGAGTTCTTCTTCGATTTCTTTCTTCAGAGACTTGAAGTTCTTGTTATACAGATCTTTCACTTGCTTGGATAGAGTCACACCAAGATACTTTATATTGTTTGTGACTATTGTGAAGGGTGTCATTTCCCTAATTTCTTTCTCAGCCTGTTTATCCTTTGAGTATAGGAAGGCTACCTATTTGTTTGATTTAATTTTATATCTGGCCACTTTGCTGAAGTTGTTTATTAGTTGCAGCAGTTCTCTGGTGGAGTTTCTTAGGTCATTTAAGTATACGATCATATCATCTGCAAATAGTGATAATTTGATTTCTTCCTTTCCAATTTGTATCCCTTTGACCTCCTTTTGTTGTCTAAGTACTCTAGCTAGAACTTCAATTACTATATTGAATAGATAGGGAGAGAGAGGGCAACCTTGTCTAGTCCTTGATTTTAGTGGGATTGCTTCGAGTTTCTCTCCATTTAGTTTTATGTTGGCTACTGGTTTGCTGTATATTGCTTTTACTATGTTTAGGTATGGGCCTTGAATTCATGATCTTTCTAAGACTTTTATCATGAAGGGATGCTGAATTTTGTCAAATGCCTTTTCAGCATCTAAGGAGATGACCACGTGTTTTTTTTCTTTGAGTTTGTTTATATAGTGAATTACATTGATGGATTTCCGGGTATTGAACCATCCCTGCATCCCTGCGATGAAGCCTACTTGATCATGATGAATGAT
>CM052709.1:88267256-88303918 GCA_028551405.1 Uromys caudimaculatus | reverse complement strand
AACAATGATTTAATGAAATTTGCAGGCAAATGGATGGAAGTTGAAAATATCATCCTGAGTGAGGTAACTCAGTCACAAAAGAACAAACATGGTATGTACTCACTGATAAGTGGATATTAGCCGAAACGTTTGGAATATTTAAAACATTCTGTGAGGTATTAAATATAAAAGAATATATAAAAATTCCTGAAAACAAATAGTACAATCCTGAGTCACAATGAATGCAGGATAAAGTCAAGAAGCAATTAAAAATTCCTAGAACATACCAAAATTTTAGGACATAATGGAGTCATCCATTTGAGATAACTCAAATTAATAGCTTAATAATGAACCTGGAGATGGTGGAGAATCAGATGTAACAATTCCTGAAAACATAGTATATGGTCTTAATACCATAGAGACAAAAAATATACAAAGAAACAGTGTAACAAATAGTTGCTTTTGAAAAATTAACAAATCTTTAGATTAACTGTTTATATAATTCAAAGAAGATATGAGATTTAAGAAAAAGAGTGGATTTTGTGCCATTTTTAAGATGCAGAATATTATATATATATGTATACATATACACTCACACACACATATATATAATATATATATATATTATATATATATATATATAACCTAGTAAAAATTGAAGAATATGGTAGTTCTTACAGATATGTCCTGAGAAAATCATTGTTTTAGCGTTTCATATATAACATTATTATGCATAATTTACTCATACAGTATATTTACCTAAGATATATTGGATTGACCATTTTATTCTGGAAAAAAACTAGTATTTGGCTAAATATGAACTTAACATGAAAATGACTAAACGAATCACTATCTAAATATAAAATAATGATTTGTCTACTAAATTTATTTATAATTGACCATAAATTCATTCACAGTAGAAAATTCGTCTATTATTTTGAGTTTGTCTTATGCTATGACCTTTTGCATATGATCAATGTTGGATATGAAACAAACATATGTAGAACTGCATGAAAAACAAGAGTTAAAGGGAAATTGATCGATGCACCAAGCTTAGTCTCCTTTTGGCTGTAAGCTATCATTGCATGCATACTTCTTAAAAATTATTTTCTAAGTTCTTTGTCCGTTTTGCTTCTCAGGGTTTGTGGTGGATTTTAGTATGTCTGTCTACCTGTGGCAGTCCTTGCTTAGGAACAGGCTGGATATGATACAGTGTCTATTGCCTTTGTTCCCCTGTAGCTTTGACTAATTTGTTTTTTATTCCTCTTATCCTAATGTACTAGATACGATGTCTTACTTAGCGTAGGAAGTATCATGTCTCCAGAGAACATTTTGGTTCTGTCATCACGCTGATAGAAAATTAGCCCAGATCTCATTGGCTTATATGACTTAGGCTAACATTTTCTATTTTCCTAAATCTTAGTTAGCAATGCATCTTCTTTTTCTTCGTTGTAATTCTTCCTTACAAGATCAAACGTCAATAAGTAGAAGCAAGGTCTTCAGATTAAACTGTCCAGAAACAGTGACATGTTACATATGCTACTTATGCTTTGCCATTTCTTGGTGAAAAGACTAGCAAGGAGCAGACTAAGCAAAGAATAGTTTATTTTCACTCACTGCTCAGAAAACAGAGTTCATCAACAGCCCTTGTTGTTCTAAATGTAAGACCTTTAAAGTGCACTGGCTTTGACTCAGTCTATATAGTGTTAACATTTTCACATCAGGTATATTGTTTAACGAATGAATTTATAGTCACAGGAATGGTTTGTATCTATGGAGGCTGGAATGTGGTAACAATGGGAAGGTTGGGGTACAGAGGGGAATTCTGGTGCTCTGGGCTCGGTTGGTGTCTCAAAAATTGTCAGATCATGTAAGTAAGTGCTATTGGAAGTTAGAACCTTATTACTGAACCTCATAGTACAGTACATGGTGATAACACACAAGAATCAGGGGTTAATTCCAAGCAATGCTCACAGAAACCAAGAAACATAATAAAATATTATAATACTATATATATATATATATATATATATATATCGAACATCATAAACATAATCTCCTTTTAAGGAAGACTGCTGCCCAGAGTCAGCACTTGGCATAGCTGCCTGACACAAGCAAGCTCTGAATGGCAAGGGATCCTGGGATGAGAAATTCAAAGTTCCATGCTGGCTTTTGTAACCTTTATGTAACTGTTGCCTTGGTGCCATACCATATTAATTATAGGCTCTACTTTTTATATTTTCTTTTTGCTAAATTACTGTGTATATGTTACATGCCGAATATTTTCTTACTTCAGTGGACCTTACCATGCTTAGCCTTTCTGTAGTTTTTGGATATATTATGAAAAGGTTTTCAATTACAGTTGGAGAACAGGGTCTAATAAATCACAGATTTGGGAAATTTTATATGGGAAAAGTCATGCCCCATGCATTGCCATTTCTAAAATATACCATTCACCCATAAAAATATTTGGGTTATAAAAAGGCGTTGGACATACTATATGATTATATTCTTGGATTGGCTGAGCCTTAGAAATTGTGGCTTTATTCAGATTGTGCCTCTGTCCATGTCACCTGATCCTCAAGGACTTGCCTCCTTTTCTTTCACTCTATTAGCTATTTGAGGTTGGGTAAGTAAATGCCATTTTCTTCTTTTCCCCTTAGGTAATAATTCACTATAACTGAATTCCTTACAGTGATGCTGACAAGCATGTCACCAACAAAAGAGTATTCACTGCTTATTGCTGTTGACCCTGCTCTGCTGGACTTAGAGACACACACCAGATGAACATATTCTGATCTTCTCTACAGAGGAAGTCAAAGTGAAACATGAAACAGTGGCTACCTAGTGTTATTCTGGTTTGATTCTTAGAATTATACATGACCCTTTTTAATCTTTACTATGTAAGAAATTCCCCTTGCTCCTAAGGACAATGGGCTATGAAGTCAGAAGCAAGGCAAAACCAGAAAATATTTCAGGCTTAAGGGCCAGTCAAAACAAAATCTCTCTGTAATGAGTATTATGTATACATTTGAGAAGCATATCATTTGTTCTTTGTTCCCTTTGTGATTTCAGTACCACAAAGTAGTTGTTACATATAAAGCCACACTTTCAACTCCTGGATATTTTTCAGGTTTTGGCCATCACCAACTGGGCCCAGAAGCAGAACTAGGACTGTATGAACCAGAAAGTCACAGAAGCTGAGCAAATGAAAGCACTAGAACTTCGGAGGCAGAAAAACAAACTTTTGGGGACAAACCTGGAGATCACAGTGACTTATGAAGAGGAGATGTTGCTGGCCAGGAAATGATACAGTGCTCACGGTTCCTTGGATCATGTTAGAGCAGACCTTACAAATGCTGGATCAAAACAGCGAAAGAAGGAGACACCATTTTAGACTTCATTCTCAGAGCTACTGTTCAATTAAGACGTGATTATTTTATTTTTAATTTCAAGCCATCTCAAGGAAATAGTCTTAAGCAAAAGCAATGTATTTATATAATAATGATCCATTACTTTGTAATAGATCAGAAGATTCAGACTTTGTCTCAAAACATTAATAATGTATTTTGTTACTATATTTCATACAATTTCCTATGAGTGACATGAGATATTTTGCTATTATTATATGTGGTTTCTTTTAAATACTATATGATGCACATTTAAGTAAACTTTCTTAAACAGCTATTTTATATAAAAATCATTTCAGTGAGAAAGAGACGTACCAATATGGTGAAAATCCAAAGAACAGCACTCATAACTTACATTTGGAATATTGTTTTGAGCACTATGAAGTATATACTTTTACTCTTGCACACAAATACCGTATTCCCTAACAATTTGCAACTATGTTCATTTCCATGTAAGATTAAGAGTATAAAGGGCCTTTTGTTTGTTTGTTTGTTTGTTTGCTTATTCAAGACAGCATTTCTCTGTGTAGCCTTGGCTATACTGGAACTCACCCTGTTGAGCAGGCTGGTGTTGAAAGCATAGAGATCCTTCTGTCTCTGTGTCCCTTGTGTTGGGATTAAATGGGAGTGACACTACCTCCAGGTTACTTTTAATTATTTCTTTTTAAGACGTAGTTAAATAGACTTAATCTTCATGAATGGACAATGATCTATGAAAAATGCATGCCTTTAAACAAAAGCCCTATACATATACATGTAACAACAATTAAATAAAAGGGGCCATAGGTTTGAAAGATAGTGGGACAGGGGGCATATAGGGAAGTTTGGAGGAAAGAAAACTAAGGAAGGAGGTAAACTATGTCCATCGTTCATGCCACCAGTCTTGAAGAAGCATACAACTCCACAGCAATATCTAGACCCAAACCTACAGAATATGCCTTAAATAGCAAGATGTTGTGAGAAATGAGAGAATATTAGAAATACAAGACAAATTGATAGAATTGAGAGGTCTTGAATTAGCTGGTGACACGTGCTAAGCAAGTGTATTGAGCAGAACACTTCTCACAAAATATTTTCAGGAGAGAAATGGGCAAGAGCTAAATTACAAGATGTCGGCAAAGAGAACACAGGCTAGGTCAGACACAGCTTCCTTAGAATTGATAGCCACCACCCAGGTGGAAGATCATTACCCCATTAAGAGCTATCAACCTGGTACTTGGAGGCACTTTCTCTAGCTCCCTGAGACCTCTTGTGGAGAAGAGCACAGAACTGAAGTTCCCTTTGTCCTCTCTTCAGGGATTTCTGGTTCTCAACATTACCCTATTGCTAAACACTCCTTACAATGGAATGCAGCACAGAGATAAATCAATCAGGAATTAAGTTGCAAACTTCCTCCCCGGTGGCAAATGTTCAATATTTCCTCACTATGTGCTATGTAGGCTTTTGAAAGAGTGAGAGCACTGATGGTTTTCTAGCTGCTGATTCTGACTACTATAATACTGTTCTGCCAGACAGGATGCTGCGATTGGTACAATAGTAGCACCATTGTTTGAGTGGCAATGAACCATTTTCTGATTGGTTTTGTGACTTTATTCACAAGAAGAAATATATATCTCACATTATAAATCTAGTCAAGTATTTATGATTAGAAATATCCCAGGCTCTAGGAAAAAACTGCTATTGATATGAAGATAGATGTGTATTTAACCAAACTATCTTCTAAGTATCTACATCTATACATTTAGATAGCTCTGTCATCTGCAGTGAGTGGTGGTTAATACAGAGATACATAACTGGTCTAAGAATAAATGATTGTTGTTTTATACAAGACATTAGTATCACCCTCTCCAATACTCCAGAAGCATATAGAAAAAAGTCCAGAAACACTGAAAAAGCTGAAAATTGAGAAGAATTTCTCATAAACACTGTGTTCTACATATGACATGGTTAATGAAATTGTGGACAGATAGAAGCTATGGGCTATGTTCAAAATACTCACATAAGATAAAGACATGAATCAAGGAGGGAAAAAGTTGGGAGAATAACAGGTTCAGTAGAATTTGAAGGAAGAAAAGAGAAAGTAATGGGAGTGAATACACTCATAATGAGTCTATCACTTATAAATTTATCAAATTTAATTAAAAGCAAAATATAATAAACTACCTATGTCAAAAAGTATATAAATAATAGTATATGTGATATGTAACATTAAAAATTGATAAAACTAATATATTAGTTCATGGTAGAAGATGCAAATTATAGCACATGCTTATAGTAGAAAAATGCAATAGCTGTCAAAACCAAACTAAAAGTTTGGTCAGCAAACATGGAGTAATATCCAAATGAGTTCTTTTAAGCTAAAAATCAGCATAATCTCTATTAATGTTTCTTAATATATTACGTTCAATCAATAAGCAAATCAAGAAATCAATAAGCAAATGGTTTTTTAAAGCAGAAAATTAAAACGTTCTTCCTTGTGGTACAAGGTCAAGCAATGAATGCAGAAAATTGTCACATTTTGTGGGCAACATTTTACAGTTTGTTCAGGAAGTATTAGGAACGGATGTGAGAACACAGTGGCAACTGTCTCAAAAATAGGAGTGATATACGTGTTTTCAGAGCTTTACAGAACTTGGTAGTAATTACAAGCATACAAATAACACGTGTACAGTTTAGAAATTTAAAAATAAAACATCCTTAGAAATCTTAAATAACATTAATGTTTCCCTTTAAACGGAGTATCTTATTCTGATAACAGAATAACAAAACCAGAACTGTGCCCTTTTACAACATGTCTGACTTTCACTTCTCAAAAATATCCATACACAGTGCGTCAGTGGTATACGTCTGTTTTATATTCAGCAAATCTAAAGCAACATGGTTTTTGCGTGGGATGCATCATGTAACAGGGTTTTTTGTTGTTGTTGTTGTTGTTGTTTTTTCATTCTGGAAATAGGTGAAATTGAAATTAAGACTGGCACTAAGAGTTTCACATCAAAGATTTGTGCATGTTTAAGAAAAGAGTTGGGGCTGAAAAGGTGACTCAGCTGTTGAGAGCACTCAGTAGAACCTGATTTAACTCACAGCACCCACAGATACTTGTGATTCCAGTTCGTGGAGCACCAGGCATGCAAATGAGCACAGCCATACATGCAAGCAACACATTGGCACACTAAATGGATCTGAAACGTAAATCGTGGCTTGAGGAATGTAATTTAAGTAAACAAACGCAATTCATTGTCTAATGATTATGGGGAATCTATACTTATACAGGAACTATGTAGAACATGCACTCCAAAATATTAAGTGGCAAATAAAAAACATATATTGCAGGATATATATGTGAGTAACTCATGTATGCACATAAAATGAAGGTTTATGGGTGACAAACGGTGATAATAGTATTATATGCATGTTTCTTACATACATGAAAGGAGGAACAGGATACTGTAAGAACAGTGGTAGCAGATCAACTGACTATTAAAAACGTACAAACAAAAACAAACAGCAAACAAAGAGGAATGAAGGATTCCAAGCTTAGGAACTAGGGAGGAGCTGCTAGCTCAGTTAAGGTTATTTCACCATGGACCGTGCCTTTCCACCTCAACTTTGAATATAGTGCCTGCGTTGAACCTCAAGGTCTTGTGCTTTAAATTTGAGACTGTAAATGGAAAAAGCGGAGCCATTTTCTTTGAAACTGATAGTTTCTGTGACACCTTACTCTTTTGTTCTTCATCTTGTTGACTGTGACTGCAGTTGCGTGCTGCTGTATCTCACACCGGACTTCCCTTCTGTGGATTATTTATTATGAAGTGCCTGTTATATCTTAGTGCAAGCTTTGTATGACTCCATGTTAAAAGTTGATCTCGCTCCAGTTTACTTACATAATGCAAGCTTATTTGAAGTTGTATAATGTACAAGCTTAATTATTAAAAGTACAGACAGGTTTTAACAAGACACATCATAATTGTACTCATTTCAAAATTAAGCTCAATTCTGTATTCTTTGAAAGATATGCATGAACTGATTATAGTAAACCCAAATGAACTGGAGTTTCTTTGAAATATAATTATCTTTATCTTACTTTCTTTTTAAACCTGTGTGAAATTAACAGTAAGACAGGTCTCAAACAGGCAAGATGAACTTTAAATTAAAAAATAAAATAAAAAAATAAAAGCAAACTATGTATGTGTTTTTGATTTGACAAGTCTCAAAGAATCTTAAATTTGCTACTCACAAATAGAAGGAAAAACAAAGTATGATTATACATGTCTCTGAATGAGCTTTCCTGTCATGGAGCTTCACAGTGCACATGGATTCCACCTCCACACTCAGTTATTTTCATAGAGGCCATTGGAAGGTGTTCAAAACCCTGAAGCTGGTGTTACAGGTTAAGACCAACCTCCTGCGGGTGCGGGAAACTGAACGCAGGTCTTCTGCTAGAGTCCAGTGGGCTCTTAACTGAACCAACTAATCCAAACCCCCTTCTTTCTTTCTCTTCCTTTATTAAAGTGTTTTCTTTTCTTTGTTTTTCATTTCATTTTTTCTTTGTTGAAATGTATTTTGCTTTGCATTGTTGGCACCCACTCCCATACTTGTTTGATTTTCTATCTTTTTGATACAAAGTTTCACTGTGTAATCTTGGCTGGCCTTGAACTCAAAAGTATAAAACAACATGACCTTGGAACCCAGCTGCTCATAAATTACACTTATTAAATGGAATTAAAATAATGCTGTAATTTTACTATATTTAATAATTTGCATTTCACAATTTTATTGTCTTGGATATTAGCCTTACAATTTGACATATATGTGTGTAGAGATTTTGGATCTCTTCCTTAATTTTAACTAAAAAATGTCAGAAATTTCCCACAACATTTCCATAAAAGAAAGGGATATGAATTATATGTGTCAGAACCACAGAATTTTGATTTAGTATTTTCTTTGCATCAGTAATGCATTGATATGTCATTTAATAATAATTTCTGATTCTACTTTATAATCATATTTTAGAAAATGAAGTTATTTTTGACATTATTTGATAAGATATTGATACTTCATTTTACACTGTTTCAACTCCAGCTTTAAATATTTTAGAAAAATAAAACTTGTGATATTATGACATTATTTCGTGTGTAGAATTTTTAAATCATAGAGCAAAGGGGAAGATAAATTTTGTTCTGGTTATACACATCCAGGATGGTGGTTGAAGTTAATTTTGGTGAATATGTAGGAAAACTAAATAAATTCTTTTCTCTGAAGCTGTGTTCTCAGGAAAGATTATTTCCTTTGATCCCTGTGGAGAGCACAGGATGCAGAAGAAAAGCATATCCTCCTGCCGAAGGGTGACTGCAACTCCAACCTCGCCATAGCAGTTGAAGCATACACTATATTGGCCTTTGAGCAAAAATGTCATGTCCACTGCATTTACCTTTGGTTTCCTTTCGTTTGAAACCATAGGAAACCTGAAACTCAAAATAAAATGTCTACCCTTTGCTTAGCTCTGTGCATTTGGAAACTCTTCTATGAGTTAGTTCATTTGTTCTTTCTTACTAACTGACATTAGAATTAAAGGCTGAACCCAAAGGAAGCCACAAAAATTGGTCTCAGAAAGCCTATCTATGAACATAAAGCAAAACCTTAGGGTTATGGCTTCATTAAATGGGTGAATGTGTGTGTGTGTGTGTGTGTGTGTGTATGAATATATATGTGTGTATATATATATATATATATATATATATATATATATATATATATATATATATATTCATATTCTCAACCCCAAACTACTAAATCAGATTTACTGATTCAGCTTTAAGATCGAATGCATAACTACTGAAAAATTATAGGTAGATACTGAAGAAAATAGAAATATATGCATTTGAGTCATGAAAAGATAATCTTTAAATATTTAAGCTTACATAAGGAAGTCAATGATAGAACTGTACAAACAAATAAATCCATGACCCTGACTGATAGACAGACACTAGCTCGCTAGAATACTGATACCAGGTCAGGTTGCTTGCCATTCAGATATTTAAGTGTAAATAGCTTGTGAATTATTAGCTCACAGCAGATAATAAAATTCATTTAAGGTTCTTGGAAGAATTGGTACAAACTTATAACTTCAACATAAGTAATAATTATTCTTCACTTAGAATTGATGAATAATAATAAAAGGTGAAATCATATTTCATAAAATGTTTATGGACTTGGCAAAGAGTAAGCAAAAGTAATTAAGTCATATATTGGGTTTTTTTTTTCCTTTGAGAACAATGTAGTATTTATCCTGGCTGTGAAGCATATAACCCAGGACTTCACTCTGGGAGCTTCCTTTTTTTTATTCTCTGACTTTAGCAACACTAGTCATCTGCTCGCTACATAATTGTACTGGACTATGTACTAGCTTCTTATTCTAATCTGTGCTTCAGTGTTTCTGAAATTTATTTTAAAACTGATAAACTTTCCTTTGACAATGTGCCTTGTAAATATCAAATCTCTGTATTTGATTTGTTAGTTAAAACCTTCACACATGCACAAACATATTTTACAGGTAAAAAAAATTGGGGTTTATTTATTTTCATTAAAGAAGATGTTAAAAATTGGAAAATTAAGAATTAGATATTTTAGATCACAGGCTATTTCATGCATCAGTCTTCTTTTTTCATTGTATAACTTCATCCAACCTTTTATTGGAGGAAAGAAGTAGATACAATTCAACAGGAAAAACAAAATTCAAGAAACAGAAAAAATCAATAAGGACAACCCAATTAAAATGTTTAAGTTACACAACACAGAACTAATAAGTGAGCTGTTATGCCTTTATGAACTTTTTGGATTCTCCCAGTCAAGCAATATCCCCTAGTTTCATCCTGGTCAAAACTACAACACATATCTGCTTTCTGATATATCGCCCTTGAAGACTAACAGTTTTATACAATTAGTGGTGTTTTTCTACACGAGCATTGAGGAATGGAATCTTCATTATGGAATAAAAGAAACCATGTTTCCTCTATGTTTTTCCATGTCCACGAATCTTGAAGTGGGGTTGGGAGGATGGCTCAGTCATGAAGATGTTTGTTTGTACAGGTGAAGGGCCTGAGTTCTGAAGTTAGAGTCCCTGGAAAATGCCAACTCAGCAATTTGCTTTGTTACTTCCATGCTTGTGGGGCAAGGCAATCTTTGGAGCACATTGAAACCAAATCAGAGAGATCCAGTTCAGTGAGAGAATATGTCTCATAAACATATGTTAGGGAGTTATTGAAAGAGATAACCAGCATCAACCTCTGGCCTTTACATACATATACACGAATGAATATCTATATTCACATGTTCATAATGTGTGTGTGTGTGTGTGTGTGTGTGTGTGTGTGTGAGTGTATATGTGTGTGTGTGTGTGTGTGTGTGTGTGTGTGTGTTTGTGTGTGTTTTGATGGTGGTGCATGTAAGAAAATATTTGGAGATGACCTGTATTATTAGCCTCCTGGCTGCCAAAGAATATTACATAATATACAATGTTTAACCCAAACTAGAAAATATACCGAATATTGTTGTTTTAGGGTGTTTAATAACTCTATTCATTCTTATGATGACTCAGCCAGCCCTTGGTCAGAGTCCTATGATTTCTTTAATCAGCTTGGGTGATTTCCCTAAACTATTTTTCTACAGTAGATTGGCTCTTTCCTAACTGCACTCTCCTGAAGTTACTTGTTTGCGTCTTGCCCTGGTTATTTTCTGCTCCATCAGTCTGTCCTCAGATGGCACATCTCTAGCCACAGGCTCATGGTCCATTATATCTAATGGAGACCTCCTGCTCTTGGTCTTCTTCCCCCTTCTCTATCCTATTCTCTCTCATGGTCCCTACCTGAGAACCCCAGCCTGGTAAAAGAAGTCCCACTACCTCTGTTCTCACCAGTAATTGCCTCTCAGATACTTTTATTTAAGCAGTCAAAAAAGAGAGGTGAGTAAAGTTTATACAACGTCATTTGATATACGTGAAAATGGGCTTGCCCAGTCTGTGACCAGATCTTGGGGGCCAGCATTTAGCTTTTAAATACATAGCAGCACCAGACCAACCCCCAAAAGTCTATTTTTGTTTAACTGGGAGGAACTGTCCTACGGTAACCACAGAAGCATAGTACAAACATTACAGAATATCTGCCCATTAGCATTACCGTTACTCAGAGCAAAGTTTTCTGCACTGCTTTAGTCCAAACAAGAAGGGAATGTATTTATGCTAGGAGAAAACAGCTGACAACCTAAAATCCTATAGTTCAAACACAGAGACAAACTAGAGAGCGTTTCAAGGTAAATACTTCTTCCTGTTGTATATGCTGTGGTTTAACGACTATATCCACTTTAAATAGACAACTAGCTAAACAAAGCATGCTTCTGTTTCCTTCTACATAATAAATGCTTATCAACTTTGTTCTGAGACTACAGCCATGCTTACATAAGTAAAATCAGAATCTTTTGGCTGGATCTGAGGGATGACTACGTATATATGTGTGTGTATAGTAATTATATAAAATAGTGTGTTTGTTACGGCATTCTATATTCACGTGCATGTGCTGATGACATTTACTACTGTTTAACACTTACTGCTAAATGCCATTCCTCTTCCCTGATATACCCCTTCTACGCTCATTTCTATTTTTGTACTTTGCAGAAAAATGTATGCAACTGGAAATCATGAGGCAAAATGAAATAACCCAGGCTAGGCATTACCAGTATCCCATGTGTTCGCCCATGTGTGAACTAAACAATGACACTAGAAATACTTTAAATTCTTTGAAATAATAACAATTTGGATTAGCCGTGTGGATTGTTAACAGAGTGGTTGGGCAATCTTTGTGCCAAAGTTGGGCTCCAAAGAAATCTAGATGAGAACATACTATTGCCACTTTCCTAAGCTAGTATAGCAAGTGCAACACATTAACAAAATCAATTGACATTCAAAGCAGGTGGGGCAAATGTCACTAGGCTCTCTTGCTAGATAGATAAGCAATTCAGCACCGATGAGAGAAGAACTTCAGACACCTCTAGGCAAAAGCCTCCTGATAGATTATCAGATATTTACATTGTACATTCTACTTAAAGATATAGAAAGGCTTAATTTCCTCTATGTTAGTTTTATTATAGTACTCTGTATAGAATGGTGACAAAGTTGAATAGAAATACTAACTAATCACGTAAACAATTCAAACATATTAGTAAAATCCTTTATATGAAGACACATGTATTTTGAATATACCTGATATTGTTTTCTAAGTTGTGATATATCATTTTGGGGAAGGTAGACATGTTGAGATGATGATATGATTAGCTGAAAATTGCTGTAGACAATGTGTTAAGACTGACTGTATTCTTTTAGACTGCCTATAATAAACTATGATCTAAAAAAGCAAATTGAAAAAGGTGTTAGATACAGAGAAATTGGAACTTGAAAATGTAGAACATCCTAATCCTGCCTGTGTTGCAAAATAATGTAAAATACCTTATTTTTAAGAGGCCATAAGTTTTATGGTGTGACTAAGATTCTTGATATTCGAAAAGAAGAAGAAGAGGAGGAGGAGGAGGAAGAGGAAGGAGGAAAGAAAAGAAAAGAAAGAAAGAAAGAAAGAAAGAAAGAAAGAAAGAAAGAAAGAAAGAAAGAAAGTCATACAAGCAGCAGCATGTTCCATTTGAACTGTATCAACAAAGAAATGCAGGCAGTCACTTGGATGTGTCAAGTTTACATTTTGGATCTTTAGGTCTGATATAAGGTACTTTAACTCAACAGGGGAAATTTTCTCTAAGAACGTCAGAGCCTTCTATAGTGAGAAGTTTGGGTTCTCTTACACCCTCATTCATACTTTGAAATCTTAACCTTCAAGTGATATATTAGGAGTTGAGGGTTTTAGGAGGTGATTAAGGCTTGAAGACTGTTTTATGAGATCCCAGAGAGTGAGCCAGCCACCTCTATTATGTGGACATTCATAAGGCAGAAAAGCTTTGACTGGATGCAGAGCCAAGTGGAGCTTTGATGTTAAGTTCCTGACATAAATTCTCCTTATGAGAAATAAACTCTGCTTATCCAGAAGCCACCTAGTTTATGTTAGCATATGGTGGTAGCACAAATTAGCTAAGATATTCCATCTATTTCAAAAAGCCAAATGGCCTCCATCCAAAGATTTTGAGGCCGAGGACTTCTAGGAGTCTTGCCAATCATTGAGGCAACTCTAGATTGAAGATAGCTGGTGTGATTCATACAATTTCGGAGCTTTATATTTATGGGACTGTTCCTTGCTAGGTTTTAAACTTGCTTAGGGATGTAATTTTTTTTATTATTTTTTAACCTATTTTTCTCTTTTGGAATGGAAATATCTTATTCTTTTTCTTCCATTATAGTTTGTAAATATTTGTATTATTTAACTATTATAGCTTATAGAGGTATTTTGCCCATAATGGGCAGGACCTTGTCTGCTTCTTACCCATAATGAAGATAACATTACTTAAGACTTGATTTTAGAAATTACAAGCAAGGCTTAAATGAGTTTAGATTTGAAGATTTAATGTGCCTGCAATTAGTTCTAAACTCAGGGAAAACAAATGTAGACATGTATGAGCTACTATTTATATCTACACAAAAGTCATATGTTAAATGCTAAGCATCATTTGGTACCAAAACCAACTGGTGCTCTTCATAGGATTTCAGGATTTATCAGTAGGGAAAGATATGGATCCTTCTACCTCTCAACACACTAATAATGGAATATCATTAGAAGCCATAAATAGTAGCTAATCATCAACCAGAAGAAACTTTCACTACAAATGTAATTAATGATTCATCACCTTAACATTATAGTTCGCAGTATAAATATAACCACAAAAGGAATCCAAAAAGTCATCTAATACCTTATTCATTTTCTAAAGCCTATCTGGTACTTAGCAATAGAAAACACACGCTATAACTTTACAGAGAAAAGTATCAGACTTTAGAATGTACAAATGTGAACACAGGTGATAGAACATTCCATGCATCATCCTAAGGAGGCTCAGTGTGCAGGTTATACCAATTCCCTTCCAAACGCATCTTTTAGAATTTTGTAGCTTAATTTAAATTTCCAATAGATTTTTTTTTTATTTCATTAGAAAAATCTGATCCAGGAATTGAGATGTGTGAATAACAACTCCAATATAAGCAAGTAATTCTGAAGCAGAAAATTGGGTTTGCATGGAGGAGAAAGGACTCATGAGACCTGCAAGATTTTGAGAGTTAGTATAGAGATTGCCTATGTGCAGTCAAATGGTATTTGTAGAGGAATTAAAAAACTGAATACACCGAAGGCTCAGGTGGCCATCCAGATCACATGGCAACTTAATATTTGACAAAAGTAAAACTGATTTTGTGAGAAATGGATAATCTGGTCTGGACAGAAAATATTATTGGTACATTTGACTGCATGTACAATAAATTGGTTTCATGTCACACAAGATCCCATCACAAGATGCAGATTAATTAATGACATGAATTTGAAACAGATAGGTAAAAGTATAAAACTCCGTGAAGTAACCAGCCACAAGTGATTATGCTATAAAAGAAATGTCCTATATTGTGAAATAAAAGAAAATAGAAACAATGTAATTAGGAGTCAGACATGAATAGAAACACATAAGAATCCAGGATTATTAATGAGTATATGAATATAAAAACACTTTAGTTATTTACATGACTCTTTTTTGTTTAAGTGTATTTCCTATGTTATGTGGTTGCAGCTAAATTGAAGCCAGCATTCTTACTTATAAGAGTTATAGAATCTCAACATATGTATGGAATCACTATGGTCATTTTTGGTGAAAGTTAAAGGACTGTTCGATAACAAAAAAAATGGAATAATAAAAATATTTCATAAACTCTTACTGAAACGCCATTCAGCTATTGAAATGAATAAACCAAACAAATGTTTTAATAGGAAGATCCTTGGAAGTTACTATTGAATATAAAAAAATAGCTTAAGAAAATGTTTGCATATTGAAAACATGTACAACTGATGCAGCCTGAAACTGTGGCAATGTTTGCATGTGCAGGATAGTTTGCACACAGCATCATGCAAATGAATAAAATGTACTGATTTATCCAGCTTCATCTGGATAAAGAGCAAGCAAAGATAATGAGTGGGGTAGATTTTATCTAGTTCCTTAGATTTTTACATTGAATAATTATTAGTATAAAATAATAACATTATGGTAATGAAATTTAATACCAACTCTATGAAAATGATAGCATTTTAGCTTTAGATTGGGACCACGTAGGTATCCAGCACATTCCATTCACACAACAGGTGATAGACTATAACTTAAAGTTTTAAAAGGTAGTCAGATTGTTAGATGCTTTATCATGGAGAGTATACATAGTATTAAAATAATGTCATGCATATTATGATATTTCCTTGATTTGAACCTAACTGGCACTCTCATCAATTGAAAAGGAACTGAACACACTTCTTGATATATATTTGTAATGGTCAGTTTTATTTGCCAGCCCAGCTCTATCATTTCACCCACTCATTCAAACACAAGTATTGCTTCACGGATATGTTGTTGGTAGTGTTGGCAAGTAGAGTATCATTGATTTCCTGAGTTCTACCCAATTAATTGGCAAGAAAACTCTTCTTAAAAACTGAACTATTCACTCCTGCATGAAATTTTATGCTATAACTATGCGCGCAAATTTCTACTGATACTTTGAAATAATGTGTGTGTGTCTGTGTGTGTATGTGTGTGTCTTTTGAGATTCTTAAGATTCATAACTGATACCAACGTGTGTGTGTGTGTGTGTGTGTGTGTGTGTGTGTGTGTGTGTGTGTGTGTGTATGTGTATTACAGTGTCCAATTAATCTCTACTCAAATCGACCGGGTGGTGTTGGCATTCCTTGCTACCTGCCCCAATTGTCTGTGTTTCCCAAGGAAAGACACAAGCAGCCTTATATTTTAATACGCCTTAAACAGCTGAATGGTTGGGCCACTCCCAAACATCCATGAGGATAATACCTTCTGACCTCTTTGCAGCAGAGCATGGCTGCTTGGGGAGGCAGGACAGTGGGTGACCATGCTTACACCACTGGGGTGGCTGCTAGGCTGTAGGGAAGCTCCAAGGCACACAGCTCCAGGGATGGGTGGGAAAGTGCAATCTAAGGGGTGAGAAAGCCAGAGCTGGTTCGGGGGTCCCCTGGCCTCTTTGGGCTCTCAGACCCTTTGGCATCCAGACTGGGAGTCACACAAGAGCTGAGAACATTGTTGAGGGTACTCGGACTGCAGAAAGCGTCTAGCCTGGGGCCCGGTTAAGGGTAGCTCTGGCTTGTTCAGGCAGTGATTATCTTTAGCTTGGCAAAGTCGGGCTTGGTGGAGGCTGTAGCTGGGAGCTCAGAGAGGTCTTCTATGGAAGAATTAAGCTGCAACTCTGTAGTGAAATGTCTTCTTCATGGTTCCCCATGGCAAGTCTTGATGAAAAAGACAGTCCATGGGTCTAAACAGTTTATTGGTTGTTCATAGCAGAAAATGCATGCATAAAACCACACCCACTTCTCAGGTTGGCCCTGAGATTAAATGCCTTTTGTAGGGAGGAATATATGGGGAAGGAAGCTTATTGGCTAAGTCTTCCGGGCATCTAGGTGCCTCATTAGCATGGAGAACTCTGTGGCCAACCTGACCATAAGACACATTGCTTTTATGTGAGGAACATGGCACATGTTCCAAGTCAGGAGTCTGGCAGGGAGGGAGGAGTCGACCAAGCTTCAGGTATGTGCCCACCGCATCTCCAGGTCTCAACCTGCTGTACCTCACCAAACTTCCTGGCATTGTTTTATGTCCCACAATCTCCCCTCCAATATTCCTTACTAACTTATTACTTACTGAAATCTTTATTCCATCTTTGTTGCTCTAGACCCAGTAGGTAGGAGGGGCCAGGGGCGCTCTTCCCATGCTCTTCCATCTGGCTGTCTCTTTGTCTGTACTTCTCAGACATGGCCTCTACTCTTTTCCCCGGCATTGGAGGATCTCTTCTTCTCCTTTCTCTATTCCTTGCTCGGTAATCCTAGAAGTCCTGCCTCTGTCTTCCTGCCTGGCCATTAGCTGCCAGCAACATTATTACCAATCAAAACCAATTGGGGGCAGGGAGCCTCAGAAACTTAAGTGTGGACATGCAGATTCTCAAGCAATTTTGGGGATCCAATTAACATATGAGTAGCGTTAGACTAAATCCACAACATATATCATAGAAATGTGTGTGTGTGTGTGTGTGTGTGTGTGTGTGTGTGTGTGTGTGTGTGTATTAGTTCCTAAGCAGATTTGTAATATTACATGACTATGCTTTAATTTAGGATGATTGTCAGCTTCTCTGTGTGATACACATTTGCATGCGTGCTCACACCTGTGTGGGATCATGTCCATTATTTTCATGTGTGAGCTGGGATTTATGTTGCTGCCTTTGGATTGCATTGTTCTACTCTGTTTAAGGGAAAAGCTGCAAGCTGCTAAGGCAGCATCAATTGAACAATCCCTGGCTTCTTTGCCGTTAGAGCTAGAATGTACCCAAGTAAACACTCCTCAAGTAAAAATGACATCAGGACCAACTGAAAATGTATAAATCTGAGGTAATTGTGGTAATTTTGCTTCTCTTCAGTGATTAATTAAGCACAGAGTACATTACATCTGAGCGATGGTACAAGGGGAGAAATTAGCTGACTGGTATGCACAGAAATGCTTGCTTCTTTTAAGACTGTAACTGGGGAGTGGGGATACACTCCTCTGACCACAGCACTTGAGTGACTGAGGCAGAAAGGGTATATTCACAACCAGATCCTATCTAAAATATCATGGTTAAATAAATAAAATATGCAACAACAAATGCCAGCCTAGAGGAGGGTTTGGACCATTTTCTCTCTCTGGATGCTGTTGTCTAGATGAACTACCATGCCCTAAGTCAAGCATTATGCATTTAAGAAGTAGCAGAGACCAAGTGAACTTATGCATGTATCTTAGGTCCATATAGTACAGATTGGACAAATACTTGGGGGCCATTTTATTTTGTCTATACATTTATTCTTTTATTTTGATATTGTGACAAAATATATTATTTTTTAACTATTGAGTCCTCTAGTCAACTGACTAATTTAAAATTTGACCAATAAATAGAGGAATATTCTAGTTTTCTCACTGAAATCTAATATTGTAGAACCTCTTAGAAGATCACATTTCAGAAAATTCAACTAGTAACAATTAATTAAGCATTTTTAATGGTTCCAGTTAATGGGAAGTGTTTTTGATGTAGAATGAAAATGAATATGGATTAGAAAAGTGTTCATCATAATTTTATTTCTCCTAACAATGATAGAATGTAGACCAGTGTTTTTAACTACATAAAACATTCATCATCCATTTCTAATTAATTGGGTAGAGTTGTTTAAGTAACTATTTATAGACTACAATATTGTTTCACCTTTGACTCTTGTAAACTAAGGAGGCTTTAAGAAGAATTACCTGAGAGCCTATGCTACTGAATGGTCATCCATTATCTCAGATATAATGCCTGAAACGACCGTATAAAATGCTGCTTGTTTTTATGAAAGAAGACTAGAGAGTCTTATTGTTCTCTTGCTGTGGCTATGACCTAAACAGCAAAATATAAAAGCTGTGATAACATTGTAAACAAAAGCACTTCTTAGTGATTTTTAAAAGGCCTTAGATAGAATAGATATTGCTTCAAATTTACCTGTTACTTTATAGAATTTGTGTATATTTTGACTAGTTATATTTCTTTAATTTACTGTGAATGAACAACTTTTATTTGATTATATTTCATTCTAAGTTAGGGTAATATATATATATATATATATATATATATATATATATATATAAACTCTGATGTTTGTGTTTTTATTTACTACATATGTAATAGAAAATATTATGTAATATATTATAATTAATTAATAAAAATATTCTGTTTCATTAGCACCAGTCAAAATGGTTCTAAATGGTCACTACAACATAATACTCTGGTAAAATATTGATGATCAAAAATACCTAACAGTGCATCAATATTTGAGTTCTTTCAGATGTTTTTTGTAATGTTTTGCTTTATTTTGAGATTTGCTTTTATTATTGAATAATTTAAGCCCCCCAAAACATAGAACATATATACTATATGATTGTATAAAATATTAACATTATGTAATATTTGGTTCCAATATGCCTAAATTATTTAAATAGCACAGACGAGTGAAAAGTGCCACCTGCGCTTGCCTGCCATCTGCTTCTCATTTCCTAGATAATGAGGTCACTATTATTTTGAATTTCCTCTTCATCAGTCTCATGAATCACATGAACAGGATAGGATAAGTTATGCAGCGATAACAAATGGGCTGTGTAAGTGGCTTATAACTCAAAGGTTTATTTCTCACACTGCAGATTAATCATGGGTAGGCTGTACCCTGCTATATACCACATCAACTCTGAGTCTCTGTCTGCCATAGCAGCTGCTATTTGGGGAGAAGAGAAAAAGGGAATGTCGAAGGAGACAAGAGTTATTATGATTCCAGCATGAGCATATCGTGATGTATGTACTCGCTTTTCATTAGCTAAAAATAAGTTACAGGGTAATTTCTCACACAAACTGGGAAAAGATATACTTTTCTCTTTTAAGGAAGAGTTTAAGACAAAACTTTACTCAATGTGATAGGAGCAGAGCAGGAACTGATTTTTAAATAAGTGGTTTTTCAAATGCTATCAAGTACCTAAACATGGGCTCACACAAATTATAGAAAAATTCTAACATATTAATGTTTTACATGTGTTAAAACATTAGCTGGCTATACAAGTATTTGCATAATTTGTTCTTTTGCTAATGTATTTTAACTATTTGCATTTTAATTGAAATGTAATAAAGCAGTGTGTTGATGTGTTAATAGTTTGCATTTGAAATTCAGAAATAATTTATGTAATTGTTGGTGGCTACTTAAAAAATAATTATAGTTTCGTCTTACTAAAAATATCCTAAAATCTTCTATTGTTGAACTTCTGTGTAAAAGTTGATTGGAGATAAATAAGTAAAATGAAATCACTGCATGAAAATTTGAATATTAGAGGTTGCTATATATTTTTCTAAAGATGACAAAACTGTTTCTCTTTTCTACCAGTAATACATGAATAATTTCCTAGTATTTATCAGCTATTATTTGTGACACTCTTGTTAATGCTGCATATTAATAATTCGTGGTTTTGTTGTGAGGTTGAATATTTTCCTTGTATATTAAACATACAAATGTCAAAGAGGCTTTACATTCATGAGAATTGCTTCCTAGAAAAATGGTGAACATTTTTACAATTTTTATCTACAAAGTTATATTATAAATTCTGTGTTTTAGTGTAGAGAGCACATAGGCTATCATTCTTATTTGTAATACCATTATTGTACAAAGATTTTTTATAGGAATATATAGTTATAGTAACAAAATTCTAAAATATATGCGATTAGCTTGAGACTGGGCAAAATATGTTTATACTAATATGAAAGGCTAGAAAACAAAACAAAACAAAATTTCCATATCATACATTTGTTAGACATCGGTAAACTGTTACTTACAATAAATTAGGAAATAAAAGTGTGTCAAGAGGATGGAAATTGTGATGTAAATTAAGAGATCAGCATTCATAATGATGGAGAGTTAGAAAATCTTGCTAGGTGTAAATGATGTAATGTAATGAATAAATAAGCTCAGAGAGGAACCAGAAAATTGGACTTTTAGAGATAATATAAAAGAGTCAAAAATCTTATGGCTTAGATATTAAAACTAATTCTTGCCTGGCAGCTGAGAAAAACGTGCAGGTACAGAAAACAAAAGGATACTGGGAGGAGGAGAGAATGAATTCTCATTATTAATGAGACCACCAACAAAGTTTCATTGAACAACTCTTTCTTTAAACGATGAGATCAACCTAGAAAAATACAAAGAAAGCAGAACAAAACATATTTTCATGGATGAGAAGCTGTTATCTAAATAAATTTAATAAATGTTACAAAATCAAATTCATAGCAAAATTCAGGGATTAGAAAGTACCCTATGGACAAAGCAATTTCTAAGTCATTTGTCCAGGTAGCTGTTCCCATATGTTTATTGAGAAGGCCAAGAATAATCTCAGATGACTTACTGGCAGTTGATGAATGCTAAGGAAGAGAGTCATATTTCTTTGGGGATATGGCCACAGGTTGACTCTCCTTGCCCCAGTAGACAGCAAGAACTTGACTCCTTGGATTATTTATTTAAATAACAATAGTGGTGATGGTGATGATGATGATGATGATGATGATGATGATGATACAGGAGGTAGAGAAGAAGACATTACAAAGTTCACAATATGGGAGGGAGCTGGTATGGAGGGAGGAAGTGGTGTTAGTTAAATATGAATAAAATGCCTTTCTTATATGTATGAAATGGTCAAGAATTTTAAAGCAATTCAATGTATCACAAAACAAAACAAAAAAAGATAGGAACATGTGAAACATACCAGTCACAACAAGGAAAAGGAGAGATGTCCGTAGGAGATTAGGGAATTTAAGAAGTGAGAGTGATTAGGTCATATTACATACATGCATGAAATTGTCAACTAACCAGTCAATTAATTAAATAAACGTGTTACCTAAAACAAAACAAAACAAAGCAAACACAACAAAAGGAAGTCAGAACTAGAGTATAGAATCAGTCAAATGGCACAATGAATATACCAAATCGTTACAATTGTCTAACAGACCAAGTGTTAGAGACTCTGTCAAGACATTAATTCAGTATTATCCAGTATTATCAAGCATGGAGACTATAATAAATGATCTCATAATTCTTCCCATTTGGACAGGACTGCTCTATGTTGACAAAGGAACTAAAAAGACAAGTTATGTGCCAACCACAGATTCACCATCCCTAAATCATGAATGTGCATAACAAAGCCTGAATAATTATAATGAGCTCTGCAATCGCAGAAGAGAATAAGGAGAACATGTAACTAAACGTTCATTTGCATTTCTGCTACCCTGCTGTGCAAATGTCAAATCCCTGCTTTGTGCAGATGCGCTATGGTCTTGATTAAGTCTTATTTATTTTCTCTGAGAGTGGTTTCCAGTTCATTATTTTCTTTGGCCTTTGCTTGTCTTCACAAACTTCTGAAGAAACAACTTTAATATAGTCTGTTTCAGAAATGTTCACAGCTCATTTTCACCTCTAAAATTTTGGAGTCTTGAACCCGTTTCAAATTTGAAATATTTAAGCCTGTATTCAACCAAAAATGACAGTGCTTTTAGCAATCAATCTTCATTTAAAAGCTTTGTAATGTATGGATGGATCTGATTACATTCCACCACCCCCACCCCTCAACACATACAGGATCAAATCCATAGTCATTTCAAAATATCTGACTCTCACATCGCTGATATACCCCACCCTTTGGATCACTGAAGCTTTTGCTGGCTAGGGAAATGTAGGTACCACCTTAACTCTCTCCTAGAGGTCTTCATAAACTTAAGATGTTGCCATCAAGAGTTAATAGCTCGTGCAGGTGGTAAAGGTGAGAGAAACGGAGAGGAATAATCAGCTAAGAATCAGAAAATGGGCAGACCTTATAAGAGATAGAAAATAATTTTCTAGCTGAAAATAAAACTAAAACACTTACTGATTTATAGTTTGAGGTAAGAGGAACAGATTTTGAGAAACTTATAAGTAATACACAATTTTACTGTTCTCTAATGAAACTTAGTTTCAGTTTCACCTATTTTTGATTTTTCTAATAACCAGATTTCATTCATTTATCATTTTTATATTGTTTAGTATAGTCAAGTGTTTTAGGAAATCTGAAGAGGAAAGGATGTGATAAAAGAATGAAGAAGACTTTTTCCCAAAATTTATTGTTCTTCTTCTACGTATATGTCTATCATTTATTTTTATTTATCTACCTATCATATATATAAATATATATATATATATATGGTATATTATATATACATATAAATTTGTATATATACAGAAATATCCTAAAAATATAAATATTAAATAAATAGCTTAAAAGAGAATTTTATTACACAATATAATACTACTCAGCTATTAAGAACGAGAACATCATGAGTTTTGCAGGCAAATGGATGGAACTAGAAAATATCGTGCTGAGTGAGGTAACCCAGACCCAAAAGGACATATATGTTATATACTCACTGATAAGTGAATATTAGCCAAAAAGTTCAGAATACCCATGATACAACTCACACACACACACACACACACACACACACACACACATCAATTGGCTGTCTACAATACTGATGCTGGCATGCTGGCATACTGTTACTATTTAAGCGTTACTACTCTTTTACTGGCTTCTAGTACTACATTTTAATGATGTTAATAAATTTTAGATCTGTCTTTTTGTTTTTGGTAACCGTGATCCATCATCAACTCTCATTTGCTTATGCTTTAATTTAATTGTGCTTTATTTTCTTTTACTTGAATACAACTTTTTTTCTTGAATAGTTCTCTCTCTCTCTCTCTCTCTCTCTCTCTCTCTCTCTCTCTCACTCTCACTGAGGGTTTAATATAATTATTTTTTTTGTCCCTTCCATTTTCTCCCACCAATGAGCTGGAGTTCTCACATCTTAGTTATTAGATTATTTTTATGTAATCTTCTAGGATTTTCCTGTTTGTTTTTTTTTTTAAATACTTAAACATGTCTCTTATCTTTGGTGAAATGTGAGAGACAAATTTAGTAACTGCATAGTCTTGGGAGATCTAACTTCTGATGTTAACTATCAACTTCTATATGTCACCCTCTTCCACAAAAAGCATATCTTTGCCTTTCCCAAAGCCAATAACTTCTAGTTTCCAAGGACTTTATAAAGTTCATAACATAAAATAATTTATTTTATATTAGAAATTTTCTGTCTTAACTTTCCCTGGTTCAGCCAGATGTACTTCAATGTTTAGTTTTAAATGTGGCTTACTTATACCATATAAGTGTCTAACTTGTTGGTCAGTGGTTATCAAATATTCTGAGCTCATTATCTTTGTGATTTTATAATGTTTTATTTGCTTAATTTCATTTCAGTGGGGGTTTCATAAAGAAGTAAATAAGAAATATACTTCGTCTATTTTCTATATTAATGTCTTGATCAAGACAATGTGAGACTATCATAGTTCCTGAGCACTCTTATATTTACAATGTAAGTTCATTTGTTCTGTTCTTCATAATGATTTTTGAAAAGACACACAAGTAAACAGGAAGTTTAAAAATTCAAAGGAATTTGATGCCATGGGATTTTCATCATGTGTATTGCTAATACCTATGTTGTGAGGTATATTTCTTCTTATAATTTTTAAAATATTTGTTGATATATATTCATACTAAAATAATATAACTGATAACAGAAAATGACAAATGCAGTGAATAGCATAATAAGAGTGTTTGCTAGCATGTGATAAATCAATTTAACAGTCAGGCCACGTATTTTTATACCAGTACTGTTTTAAAATTAAAAACTACATTGAATAGTGTCTGGTCTTGTCTTCTCTGACATTCTGAAGCTGGTACTGTAATGAAACATTGTAAATGCCTAAAAAATGAAATATTCTGAAGTTTATAAATATTCATAAACTTAAAAAATGCAGTAAATCAGTCAGCAGAAACAACAAAAACCCTTTCACCTATCATACACAGTTAAAACAAAGTTTCTTATATTCTGTTTTATCCTCATTTACAACCAATACAGCCTTTCAGAGCAGTTCAAATCATGCTTCTTTATTTCAGGACTCAAATTCTGAGCAATCTTTTTATTAAAAGATCATTTTAATCTTCATGGCCTAAGTATGTCATAATAGGCTTTTAAGCTACAATGTGTCATAATAATTGAAGAGTATTTTCAGAGCTTTTTAGCATGGGTAATTTTAGGATTATTCTGTATAAATTGGGAGATGGAGGTAACATTGTGTGTGCACATAATGGAACTTGTGACAGCTTTGCCAATGGAAAATTGTGACTTAAGGCTCAGTAAGTTTTCCATGGCACATACAGTTTGGAACCAGTTATAATTGTCATCATTACAAGCTAATCAAGCATCTTTATCCCATCAATAACTTTTCTTACATACTTTTTATTTGAATGTCAAAAGGACCTCATATTGATTGTTGTTATTCATCAGCAAGCAAAGAAAATGATGTCCCTGATGTGCTGTTTTGTGTTTTGATAATGATGGCAAAAGTATTGACTTTGCTGAGGCATATCTGGGCGTGTGAGCTATTTTTATTAAGGAAATCACACCGGTAGCTTTATTAGAGGTTACAAAGTTACTATTTTTCACATAAAATGTAAATCCTTTAGTTCACATATGCCAGAAAAAAATGGCAAGAATGGGAGATAAGGTGTTCTAAAACATTTCTCTTTTAATGCATGGATGCCAACACAGGATGAATTACGTGGGTCATTGACAGTTTTAGGTAGAGATGGCTTTATAAGTTTATACTTCAGCATCATGCACACAGAATGTTGAAAAGAAACTATGGAATGTGTGTGAGTGTGTGTTTGTGTGGGGTGGGGGACGGGTGTGGGTGTGGGTGTGTAGCATAGCTGGAGAATATGGATGCTTTCATGCAATTGGTTTTAAGGAGGTAATTCTCTTGTCTTTTGCAAAGTCATCAAAGGTTATGTTTTCCTTTCTTGTCTCTTGCTTGAAGAATATGGGACGAAGGTCCAAAGGTGTTGTGGGGAAGTTCTCCATTAATCTTTCACATTTTTGAATGTCTTGGAAGAAGCCTGCTGGAATATTGTATACATTTTAAAGAAAATATAAGTATGCAGTAGCCTCAGAACACAGAGGTGCTTTCACCTTCTCCGTAAACTTCTCCCAGGTATATGAACAAGCACTGTTCACCCCAGATAAGTCACCACTGATAGACCAAAAAAAAAAAAAAACAAACCAAAGAACAAAATGCCAAAACACAAAAACAAAAGCAACAAAAACATTTCCAAACAAACAAAAAACAACTACAAAACAAAACACTAAAAACTCCTATTAACTTTTAAAGTCTATCCTGGTGAAAATAATGGGTTTAATTTGAGTGTCTGAAACATGGGTGATTAGTTACTTACAGGAGCATTGACACTAAGGAACAGGTCCACCACTGAGACAAAATGAGGAAACATCTCCACTATACTCTACACATGGCTGTCGAAGGATGCAGCCTTATGACCCTCAAGCTCCAGAAACAGCTGGTTATAAATCGTAAGGAGAAGTGAGGCTTTCTCCCCTAGGAACCTTTAACTGCACAGAAATCATAGGAATAAGCTTAACCCTATGGAGCCTCTCTCTTAGTAAATAAATGTCTATAAATCTGAAGTGAGGCATGAAACGTCTTCACTCCTTTCCTTCTTCCATGGCGTGAAGTTAGTAGGCCAAGTCTGATATGGAGAGCTGAGAGTTCAGGGGGAAAATGGCCATATTCTGCTCAGAGGACAGCACTGCACATTGCTCTTTGCAGAATAAGACAATTTTGATCACAGACTTAGGAAAGAGACATAATTTCCCTTTCTCTGGTGCTTGTACTAACTGCCTGGCAACCTAGTACATACACAAAAAGCATCTGGTGGCTTCTTTTTCTAGAGGAAGTAGTTTGCAGGTATCCAGGGAAGAAATGTCGATAAGCTGATACTATTTCTGTGCATGATAAAGCCCTCTGTGTCCCTGTCCCAGGTGTGTCAAAACTCCTATCAGAGTTCATTTGAATTTCAATAGATTAACTTGCTCATTTGCAAGCCAGGTAAATTCCCAGAACTTGTATATTCTTGCAAGGAGAAGCATTTTCTTCAAATTTAAATGCCAAGTTACTGCCATCAAACAAACCCACCTACATTCTCTTTGCTCTCAACTCTGAATTTCTTGTAAAACCGTGCAAAGAAAATTATCTTTGTATGCCATTTTCCCATTGTGAAAATACTGGAAAATTTCATCTTTATTTATTGATATTCATTTTCTGCAGATAATACACTTACAAGAAAAAGAGAGTTTTAATAAAAATATATATTCAAAGACAGCAGTGTATGAGTTACATTTTTGTTATTGTGATAAAACACTTTGATCTAAAGCAACTTAAGAAAGGAGGGTTATGGTGGCCTTACAATTACAGAGGGTTGTGGGCTGCGTTGGAGGTGGGGATGACTGGCAGGCAGGAAGACTGTGCAGAAACAGAAAGAGTAAACAGGAAGTGCTACAAGGCTATAAATCCCAGGTCCATCCGCTGGCCATACTTCCTCTTACAAGCCTCCTAAAGTTCAATAAACTTTCCAAGAGCACCAATGACTGGGCCAAAATGTTCAAATCCACATGCCCATGACACACATTTTTTAATTCAAATCAGCACCTGCGGTTCACAATAATTAGTCATTTCTGGCTTTTCAAGTGTGAAAACTCAGAATTTATTTACATAATTTATTTGTTTCTTTTACTTTAAAGCCTCTGACACTAAAAATAGATTCCTATTCAGATTTTCTCAGCAGAAATATTTGAATATGATGAACTATAGGCCAACCCCATTCCTGTGTGACTTGTGTCAGGGCTACTGATCTAACCCATTTAAACTGGGCCACGACACATGAATTCTATTCTGTTTTGTGTATCATAAAGGTACAGTCACACCAGTGTGAGACTGTTCTTTTTAACATGTGTAATAAAATTTAATGCATTCAAAAATCTGCTATCAAAGCACAGTGTGTTCATGTTTACTAGTTCAGATATGAGGATTGGTTCCTATCCATGCTCATTACCTGCCTTTAGAATGCAGATAGTTGGAAAAGTCACAGTAATCACACTAGTCATTGTCTTCCTCTGTTGGGGATTAGTACATAGACCTGACCTCCAACCTTGGATACTGATAAAAAAAAAATTAACAAACAAACAGGAAAAAAGCAAAAGAAAAAATGAAAGAAAGAAATGAAATCTGATTTGCATTCAAGTTAGAATATTTTGGTACAAATGATACAGTTGCTTGATCTGAATCCTAGAGGAGAACACCTTTCTTTAAGAATATGCACCCAGTCTGGTAAGAAAAACTAACATATGGTCACTTAGGAAGGATATATTCTAATGTTCTACAGCATATTCGAGTAACAGTTGATTATTTTTCTTTAATGACATTTTAAAAGAATTTAAATTTCACTAGTATAAAATGTAGTTAAATATTTTAAAAGATGAAAAAGCTTCTTGCATATTCCTTGGCCCATACACTGTATACCTGTACCAAGTAATCACAGTGCCATATGAATATGTATGAGTATGTGTCAGTAATGAAACAATTAAGCAGTTTTATTTATCTGTACTTTCATGCAGAAGTAAATAAACCTTATACTACCATCAATGTGTATAGATAGGATTTTTACAATAACAAAATAATGCATAGAATGATTGTTGGTTCATTGATTAATGAGAACATGTTTGATTGAACTTTAAAATTTGTCAAATCATCTGAATTTGGAGGGTATATTTTAGAAGTACGAATTTTCTTGTATGGCTAGAGACAAGGGTAGAGTGTTACACAGGGCAGTAAAAGAAGCTCAGGTACAGGGCAAAGTGGTTTTCTAGTTTAGAGTGATACATAACAGGCCCAGAACAACAACTCTAATTTAAATTACTTCATGAATAACATCAGCATTACCATAGAAGTGGGAGTATGTTTATGTGTTGGTATATGTTCATATATAATGTCTAAATAATAAAATAAATATATACACATATTTGCACATCTTCAAATTTTCTGGGTTACACACACCAGACATTCTATATTTACAAGCTTATAATGAAAGTCAGAAAATTACTTTTAGACTGCCTAAATGACCCATTCATGGTTAGATTTTAAATCACTGTTTTTTGTAGCATAATCTACTTTAAGAAAGAATTATTCACAGCTCGTTCAGATCACAAGAAAAGACAAAGTGACCTGAAGGAAACTGACACATTGACCACGCAACATTAGGGAGTCTTTGAAGTAAGGTACACTTTTCTTACAGAAGACTCTGAGTTCCCTAATGCCACAGTGGAGCACTGTCTAAACGGTCAGACACTTACCGTTACTCTTAAATTGATCTGCTTTATTTCATGTTTTCCCTTGAGACAGAATTTCTTTCTATAGTTCTGAGTGTCATGGAACTCACACTACATACCAGGCTGGCCTCCAGAGATCCACCTGTCTCTGCCTCCTGAGTGCTGGGATTAAAGGCATGTGACATGTTGCCTGGTTTCATTCCATATTTATTGTTTGGAGAATATGTGTATTGTAGGCACATTTAAGGTGGTACATAAAATTACCTATTAACTACAAAGAATTTTGTATACTAATTTTGTTGTGATGGCCTGGATCTTCTTGTGCATCTCTGTGGTAGAAGATAGACTGGACATGGTGTAGAGATCTGGCTATGGTGCGTTAGTCTGAATAGCAGCAGAAGAGAAGTGGTGAATAGGTATTGAAGAGTCACTTCTCCTTTTGGCATCTACTGAATGACTTGCTGGTATTAATATCTATAAACTATTAGCATAATTGTACTAATAAAGATTTAATTAAAAATTATTCTAATGAGCAGATTGGAGACTGGAAGCTGATGTTTTGATGACTAAGATCCAGGTGTTGAAAGTAAACTGTGAAAGAAAGGAAGGGAAATGAACAATTTCAAAACTTCCTTTTGAAATAAATACTGCTATGGAGACATTCAGAGAACAAAAATAATTTACAATGGAAAATATGAATAAGATTGGGAAGCGGTGTAATTGATGAATTCCAGAAAATTGATGAATTCATAAAAAATGCATCATACAAAAATGATATGATTTGGAACTGTTTGTTTATTCAGTTCTTTTTATGTACAGAGTACTTTTCTCGATAACTTTAGTCATGGAATAATTCGCAATGCCCAAATATGTATCTCATAACAACATGTATGCACTTTAAAAAAGTTAAAACGTGATTAGAAAATAATGCTTATAGTTAGGATTTGATAATTTAATAAAATGTTAGGTTCAAATTTAAAAAATGTAAGCCATAGGGATCATTTTTAAAAGGCACTAAAATCTCAAACGGAAAAGCTACATTATATTTAAGGCAATTCAGTCCTGAATCTAACTTCTTTCCAAATCTTTGGAGATATAGTACATATTAGAATATCAATTGAAGTAACTTTAGCACAATGTTCCTTTAGCAAAAGAATATTTGCTTTGCTCTCAGTCAATGGTCTATCAGTCTCTGTTTCTTGCTCATCCAAGAAGTATCAGACACGGGTTCCATCTCGTGGAGTAGACCTCAAATCCAGTCAGAAAGCCATTGGCTACGCTCAGAACATTTGTGCTGCTATTGTTCCAGCATGTCTGTCTTGTGGAAAATAACTGATAGCCTTGACAATAATCAGAGATGTTTGGGGGTTTCCATGGGGCTTCCTTGGCCAAGGACTCCACTTAATGGAATCCATTCCTGGCAGTGAATGTTTTATTTCATGGCATAAGGTGTTTAGTCCTGAATTTTTATCCCATTATTTAGTCATTTCATTTAGATTTCTTTCATATATGTACAGATTTTCGGAAGCTTTTTCAGAAGCAGGTTTCCATCTGGGCCTTCAAATGGCACTTAGTTTTAGTTTCCCTTACCCTACCTCCCCCATGACTCTCTTCTATTTTCTTCCCCCTTGGATACTCCCACACCAGTGTCCCTCTGTCTACAAAGTGTATTCTATTTGTGTTTCCTAAGGAGATCCTTTCCTTTCTTCTACTCCCTTGCCACATGCCTAACCTCTGTGGTTATTGTGATTGTAACACAGATACTGAATGCTCCAAAGCTAACATCAACATATAAAAGAAACATACACTATTTGTTTCTGCAGGACTGGGGTACCTCACTCAGGATGATTCCTTCAAGTTACATGCATTTACCTGAGATTTTCACACCTTTGCTTAGAATAGTGTTCCACTCACCCATCATTAGAGAAGCTGCTTGCAGGAGATAAGACATGCACAAAGACCCATGACTGGTCCATATACTGAGAGTAAGAGTTTGGTGGACTCACTTTTCAATAGGATGTCTTCCTCAAGCCTCTGCCTTTTATGTAGAAGAGGTGACGGAAGGTTTGTAAGAGTCAGAGGGAAGGGAGGATTCCAATGACATAGTGACTTCTAGACACAGCAGAACTGATGCACATATGATCTCACAGGTACTGTGGAATCGCTCTCAGTGTCAGCGAAGTTTCAAGCTAGAAAGGTGAGAGGGATAAGTGGCCATATATCTAATCAAGAATCTGTGTGCAATTTATACATTAGTTTTCTCCAATGAATTCTTACTGGGTACATTAACTACATCTGAGGGCAGCCCCAAATGTCTAAGAATAGATGCACAACAACTAACCCAATGGAATTCTTGTAGACTTTTGTCTCGTGTTACTCCATTAAGAATATTTGTCTATATAAGTTTCTCATATATTTTGGTTAACAATGTTATGTTTTTGTATTTGTGAGAGGTGTGTTTTTGTGTGTGTGTGTGTGTGTGTGTGTGTGTGTGTGTGTGTGTGAGAGAGAGAGAGAGAGAGAGAGAGAGAGAGAGAGAGAGAGAGAGAGAGAGAGAGAGAAACAGACAGATGGCTCATTAGGAGTTGAGTGAGTAGTGAGTAAAGAGTTTGGGAGGATCCTTCCCGGTTTCCCTTCTGCAAACCCTCCATCCAATTCCCCATCCCCTTTGATTCTAAGAGGGTGTTCCTCTACCCACTCGCCCACTCTAGCCTTACCCCTCTAGCATCACCCTACGCTGGGGCATCAAGCCTCCATACGACCAAAGGCCTCCCCTCCCATTGATGCCAGATAAGGCCATCCTCTTTACATATGTAGCTGGAGACATGGGTCCCTGCAAGTATACTCTTTGGTTGGTGGTTTAGTCCCTGGGAGTTCTGGGTAGTCTGGTTAGTTGATATCGTTCCTCCAATGGGGTTACTATCCTCTTCAGCTCCTTAAGTCCTTCCACTAGCTCTTCCATTGGGTCCCTGTGCTCAGTCCTATGGTTGGTTGTGAGTATCTTCATCAATATTGGTCAGGTACTAGAAGAGCCTCTCAGGGGACAGCCATACCAGGGTCCTGTCAGCAAGAACTTCTTGACATCAGCAATAGTGTCTGGGTTTGGTGTCTACAGATGAGATGGATTCGTAGGTGGGGCGGTCTCTTGATGGCCTTTCCTTCAGTCTCTGTTCCACTTTTTCCCCCCCTGAATTTCCTTTAGACAGCTGGTGGGATTGCAAGCTGCTAAAACCACTTTGGAAAACAATCTGGCAGTTCCTCAGAAAATTGGAAATAGTTCTACCTGAAGACCCAGCTATACCACTCCTGGGCATATACCCAAAGATGCTCCAACATATAACAAAGACACATGCTCCACTATGTTTATAGCAGCCTTATTTATAATATCTAGAAACAACCCAGAAGTCCCACAATGGAAGGGTGGATATAGAAAATGTGGTACATTTACACAATGTACTACTCACTTCTTAAAAACAATGACTTCATGAAATTCTTAGGCAAATGGATGGAACTTGAAAATATCATCCTGAGTGAGGTAACCTAGACACAAAAGAACACACATGGTATATACTCACTGTTAAGTAGATATTAGCCAAAGCTCAGAATACCCACAATACAACTCACAGACCATATGAAGTTTAAGAAGAAGGACGAACTGAGTGTGGATGTTTCATGTATTTTAAAAAATAAAAAATTTAAAATTTAAAAAGAAAGTCACTAAAGACTAACTGCAGCTCAGATAGAGTATTCAGAACTAGATAAGTAAAATAAAGAAGTCCTTAATTGGAACTTAAATTAGGTAATTCCTATTAGATTTATATTTTAGAGATTAATGATAGTTGCAATACTGTTAGGTACTGGGCTCAGTTGTCCTTTCATTCAACAAATGTTTGCTAATTTTCTAATCAGTCACTTAACATAATCTATTACATGCAAGCACAGATAACAGTTTAGTTGGATAATTATATTAGATATTTTAAATTTCCTCAAGCCTTAAAAATATTATATATAGAGCAATAGTGGCACATGCCTTTAATCCCAGCACTTGGGAGGCAGAGGCAGGTGGATTTCTGAGTTCCAGGCCAGCCTGGTCTACAGAGTGAGTTCTAGGACAGCCAGGGCTATACAGAGAAACCCTGTTTCGAAAATCAAAAACAAAACAACAACAAAAAAAGAAACTATATACAACAGAAAGGAAAAATAATTCCCTAATTTTCTAAACTTTTCAAATAATTAAAATGCTTTTTAAATTGTTCAAATTTTGGCCTAGAATGAAAATTAAATAGTATACTCTCTTTGGGCCTTTGTTTATGACCTTTTTGAAGTATGAAGATTATACTAAGGTTCTTGAATATTGATTAACATTTAAAACATGTCCTGGGTCAATTTGCCAAAAGTCAAGCTTTTATGTTTGAAAACAAGGAAAAATAAAACCACATTTGGCATATTAGGCTGACTCTACCTTTACAGTGTACAGGTATTTCTTGCAGATTTTTATCTGTAAATATGAATCATACTATTACTCTGCTTGCAATTTTTATTCCTAATCTTTTGTCTTGCAATTTTTATTCCCAGTCAATTTTTTTTTGCATCTACATAAAAACTTGACTGTTAAAAAAAATGACTGATAATTTTTGACATTTTACTCTGTTTTCCTTATAATCTCCCATTCTAATATAAAATTTAAATAATTTTCATATTTAACATTGGATATCCAAGAGGACTGGCACATCTGTAAGCTGTAATTCTGGAGTGAAACAATTTTGACCTCATGTTGATGGCAGGCTTCTATATATCCCTTCTGACAACAGATTTTATTCCTTCAGATTTTATTGTTTGCCCTGCTGGATATCAAGGCCTGTACTTCCTGCAGCCAGGCAAGTGCTCTCCCAGGGAGCTGTACATCACCAGCAGCTGCGCAGTTCTCTTGCTGGCACTTGTCAGTGGGCTTTGCCTGATCCATTTGGAATTAAGTTTTGTTTTTTTTTTAATGCAGCTTTATCATTTACTTTTTAGTTAGTAACGTGACAATTTTGTTTTGCATTGTAGGAGATGCTGAAGCCATGCAAAATGTGAATATAATTTTGATAGTATGTCTTAAATCATAAATTAATTAGGTAATTTTAATAATGTTGAACCAGTTTTCTGCCTTGTTTGGGTAGAATATATATTAGCTAGGTGAATTAAATATACTTCCTAACCTGCTGATTCATTTTGGAGTGTTAAACTGATGTACTCAAGGATTTCCACCACAGTAAATAAACTCTGACCCGATTGAGTGCAGAGATCCCTGCGTATCATTAAATGGCCATAGATTCCTCCCGTGGCAGTGGCCGGGCTCCTGGTGTCTGATTAAAAGGCATAGACCCATGTGTGCTTTCATCAGCTCGTTTTGATTTTCTCTTTGGGTCTTGTCTCGGGCCGTGCACTCATGCCTCCCTGCTGTTCATGTGCTAGCGGTGTTTATTGTCTTAGTTTTCTGCTCAGTGTGGCCGCACAACCCAACTGTGGGACGTACTTCCTTTTGCAACCATAAATCACATGTGCAACATCACGTAGACATCTAGCTGTGGTTTCTATATTGTTTGGTTTAATGGGAAAGAAAGCTATAACCAAAGATCTCAGGACTGTCCTGGTAGGTGTGGGATGCTAATAAGATAGACTGTAGACTGCTGCAAGCTGTGGTTTAGTCTTCAAATCTATGCTGAATGTGAGAGCTTTTGTTTGGAGGTGATACTATCGAACTACACTTGTTTTTTCTTCTTGTGAGAACGGGATGTAATACTTACCGGGTATTCAATCCACCTTTGGTCTTATTTCTGGACTATTATTTTATTTCGGTGCTCTCTAAAAAAAAAAAAAAAGGCTCTTCATAGGTGTAGCTTCTCCATTACTTGTATTTTTAGTGTTTATTCACCATGTTTTGTGATTAGCTTCAATTTTTCGACATTTAAAGCTATAAACGATTCAAATGGTATATTATTTTATTACTCAGTACTTTTAATGTAATACGACATGGTCTGTTATAAAACCACACTACAAAATGGAAACATGTAAATATTTAGTAATATCTTTATCTTGAATGTTTGCATGAAAAACAATTGAGTGAGTGAAACGCACAGCAGGATGGAAAGTACATGACTTAACGGTAACGGTAAGTTGGAATTTAAGTTGGAATACAAGATCAATTCTCGGCCTTTTGGCTAAGACCAACTGGAAAAGTGGAAAAAGAAAGGGTTGGGGGTTCTTCATGGATATGAGAGATGAATAAGACCGAGATCAATTGCAGGAAGTTCTAAAACAATAAAAATACTCTACTTAAAACATAATATAGAAGCTCAGGCCTGGCCCACGCTTCTTGCAGTTTTAATTTGGAAGCCGATGTTTTTAAGCAGATTCCAATGGACAGGCTATTATTGAAAGTCAGTTTTTAATGATTCTGTTCTTTACGTGGTAACCTCCTATCATGTCATACATTGATTTTATACTGAAGACACTCCATTCTAAAATCAGTTGTGAATGAGACTATTATGTCTATAATCTACTAAATAAAAATAAATTAAGAAGTCTGCCTGTAGTGCCTTTTTTAATTGTCATTGCATAACTTTTGATAATTACTTAAATACAATGCAATATTTTATACTGTTTGATTCACTGTTATCATTTTCTTTACATATGTTTAACTGTGGTGAACTCTAAAACATGGACATAAGATTTTATTATACAAAAAAATAATCAGAATAGAAAAAGCTGGAGGTATAAATGGTTACTGATTTTTGTTTTTTGTTTTTTTTTTTTATCTCTGTGAAAATTCTGGTGATATATCCTGAATTTTTACAAAGGTAAAGGTAAATAAGTACCTACCACTGAGTTACCAGAAAACAACTCTAAAATTTCCTTTCATCAAAATGTGTATACCACTCTGGAAATCAGTTTGGTGGACCGTCAGAAAAATGGACATAATACTACCTGAGGCATATACCCAGAAGATGCTCCAACATGTAATAAAGACACATGCTCCACTATGTTCATAGCAGCCATATTTATAATAGCCAGAAGCTGGAAACAACCCAGATGTCCCTCAGCAGAGGAATGGATACAGAAAATGTGGTACATCTACACAATGGAGTACTACTCAGCTATTAAAAACAATGACTTAATGAAATTTGCAG
>CM052709.1:88233504-88266756 GCA_028551405.1 Uromys caudimaculatus | reverse complement strand
GGGCCCATGGTTTGGACCACATATGTGGCAGAGGATGGCCTCGTTGGCCATCAGGAAGAGAGGAGAGGCCCTTGGGCCTGAGGGTGTTAGAGGCCCCAGTAAAGGGGAATGTCAAGGTGGGAATATGGGGATGGGTGGGCGGATGGGTGGGAGGTGGAATTCCCCCATAGAGGCGGGGAGGGGGAGGGGATAGGGGGTTTCCAAAGAGGAGACCCAGAAAAGGGGGAACATTAGAAATGTAAGTAAATTATTAAAAATAATAAAATAAAATAAAATAAAATAAAAATGTATATGCTTTTGGTTAAAAAAAAAGTGCAAGTTTTCTGCCTGTATTATGTAACAGCTATATTTGTCATATGTATATAGCTATTATTTTTTTCTCCCTCTTTACCTTGGAGATGAAATTCCAAATATTTGTATCTATCTGGGGAGCATGTTATATGACCAGTCTTGAGAGTTTCCTTTAGATTTACATACTTTATATCTTAATGTTTTCTTGCAAATCATCTTTTTCCATTTTTTTGCTAAGTTTTTAATTAAATGCAGGAATTGACTTCATTTCATTTCAGTAAAACATTTAATAAAGAATACAAAGATGTAAGTCCAGTTTTTGAAGATTTGTTTTTAGTATGTGTATGTGGCTGTGTGTATACATATGAGTGAAGGCACCCACAGAAGCAACCCTGCAGCTAGAGTTACAGGTGGTTGCGAACTGGCCAATGTGATAGTCTGGAACGGAACTTGAGTTCTCTGAAAGTGATACACACCTTAACTGCTGTGCCATCTCTCTAGCTTAGTAAAGTTCAATTTGTAGTGTGATGAATAATCCTAAATAATACTTAAGATAAATATGTACTGATATTGAACTATAAGAAAATGATTACTGTCTTGGTGTATTTCCTGAGCCCAGTAGATGATTAAAATTTCTAATAATAAATTGAAAATAAGAGGATAGCATAAAACAAAAGGGTTATACCATTTTAAGCGTTTATCATAAACGATCAATAAACATTCTAAGCAATCTAAATTTTGCATAGGTGCTGTGAATCATTTATCCACACACAGATTATACTCTGTATTCACTTATATCTTACATTATTTACGGTTTTACATTTGTTATTTTGCTATTTTGTGTGTGTGTGTGTGTGTGTGTGTGTGTGTGTGTGTGTGTGTGTGTGTGTGTTACATATGAAAGCCAGAAGAGATCATCAGATCCCTGGAGTTAAGACTGTCAGGTGGTTGTTAAGTCACAAGAGATATGTGTGCTGGGAGCCAAACTAAAAGCCTCTGGAAGAACAGTAAGTAGCCTTTTGCACTGAGCAGCTTCCTCATTCCCCAGTATCTCAGTTCATCATTGCAGAGCATTTATGAGGTACATCAGGAAAACTGTTGTTTATTAATACTATTGATATGCAAAGAAAACTAAAATACCTGCATATTTTTGTAGATGTAAAGATCTTGACTTTCCTCATCAAGTATAAATCCACACACAAAAATAACTGAAAATGTGTCATCCATGTATTAAACAGAGATAAATGAAAATATTGTGAAAACATTGATTTTATATTTACTAAGCCAAAATCCTGAGATATGTTAACTTAAAATAAATTTATATAGATAATATGATCTCATTTGGATTTTCAGCTAAAAGTAAATGATAATACAATGTTTATTTCTAAATCTATCGACAACTGCATTTTATATTATGAGAGATAAAATTATGATACTACTTTCATTATAATAATAATAACACTACATAAGTTGCAGCATTAAATTTCTGTATTCAAGATTATTGATGAACTTCCATCCTGAAAACTGTTCTTCTGGCTTGCTTATTATATCCATTTTTTTTTGTTTTTACATTCAGCTTTCTTCTTATTGGATAGTAAATATTATAAACGTGCAGGTAAAATTGTCTTCAGCTATGAAGTTGAATCAACTGTAATATGAACCTACAAGAGATTTCATATTTGGCTAAAGGAACGCGTGTCTTTTCTCCCTGCACTGCCAGAAATGATTTCGCCAAGGATGAGTCACAGTCTCAAGAACCAGGTATTGAACTCTGTAAAGAGGAAGCTTGCGCCTCCCTGACAGGCAGTTCATCATGCTTCCACATTAAGGGATTAATTTCAATTTCAATCTCCCTGTAAAACCAAAAGGAAGACTTTTTGATTATGAAATAATGACTTTACCGAAGTGATATAAATTATAGTTGAAGACATTACAGTTATACCCTAACGGCTACTTCCCACCCTTCCCCAGAGTCTGGATAGTCCAGAAGAACATAGACTTCTATAATATACGTGTTATTCCCATAGATGACTCACTGTGTGTTAATATTTGTCAAATGCTGTCATAGGAAATTATTCTACGTAATCAGCAATATTTGCAAGTAATTAATATGCCACCTTGCTTTATTTCAAGCAATGGTGATAACATTTTTGAAAAAAGCTAAAACTTTACATTAGAATTCAAGAAAAAACTCAAAGTGATAGAATATAATATTTTTATAGACTTCAGTTATTCTTTATCTAATTTCTAATTATGTTCCTTAGAACCCACACTTTATTTTGTTCAAGAATACTTTAACACAACTATACACATTATTGTTTATAAATGATACACTGAGATCTAGTTTAGCTGAAAAATATAAGTATAAACACAGCAGCCATAGATTTTAATGGTGCTGGTGATTTTGAGGTGTGTATAAATTAAACAAATACCCAGAGCTCTCCTTGTTGTCAACCAAACTAGTCATAGAAGGCATGACTTTGTCTCTAGGGTAAATGCTACAAAAGTCAGGACTTGAGAGATGACTCAGGGAATTGCATTGCCTGGAAGTCATAATCTGAGTTAGCTAATGCAACATGGTCAAATGTTGGGAGATAACATTGATAATTTAGGTATAGTACATATTTCACAGTTTATAATCAGAACATTTAAATTCTAGCTTTAAAACTGAAAATAAAATAGATCTAAAAAGGGAGGTAGTAGAAAATAGTAGGCCTGCAAAGCCTTCTGAACTCAGATATAGCCCAACAGTATTCTATATAACAGATAAGAATAATCAGTCAACTAAAAATCCTCTCCAGCAATTAAATATACATGAATATTTTATATAAATATTTTTGAATTATATGTTTATGAAACTATTGTAATTTCTAATATAATTTGCTCGTGTATCATAGTTTTTAAGATAATATTTCTATTAATGGTATTTATTTTTACTCAAAAGTTCCATAAAAAATGTGATGATTCCTATCAGGGCATACATGTATAACTAAGTGAATCTTATCCATGATTTTTATTTATAGATTATATGAATTTAAATTTTGATAGAGATTTCAAAACCTTTCTTTATAATATTCAAAATAATTTTTCTGTTTTTAAAAAACACTTTATTTATATATGTGAGTACACTATCTATGTGTTCAGACACACCATAAGAGGGCAGTGGATCCCATTACACATGGCTGTGAGCCACCATGTGGTTGCTGGGAATTGAACTCAGGACCTCTGGAAGAGCAGCCAGTGCTCTTAACTGTGGAGCCATCTCTCGAGCCCCTCAAAATAATTTTTCAATTTTGATGTTTCTGTTTTTATGTTGTTTCAAAACTAGTTATATATAAGTTAAATCTATCAAGTTGTAAATTTGTAGATTAAACATGATTATCAGCTATTTTACAATATTTAAATTAGTGTTAGAATATTTTTAATCAGAATTCCACTGAAAATTGGGAATTTTATAGTAAGAATATTTGTTTACAAGGTACTTGTGTATTGAATACTCATATGGAAGTTTATCTTATTAAAATTGCTTTCCCCATTTTAATTATAGACTATGTTTTACAAAATGTGGATTTCCAAAAGGTTACATTGTTCCCTGGGCTTTAGATTTTCATTTTATTTTGAGGTAAGTTTTTAATTATAAAAGTTGTTGAACTTAATTTTGAACAAAATTGTTATTTTGAGTTTTATGTCCTGTTTAGAAAAAAATCCTCCTTAAATTTGTATGTGAATTATCGTCTTATTGCTCTAAATTAACAGGAAGAACACAGTAAACTACTATAATACCTTTGAACCAGTTTAATAAATAGTTTAATCTCATTAATGTAGTACAAGACAGAAAGTTTTCAACACTTAATCAGAAATAGTTTCCTAAGCAATAACTGAAATTGCAATTTGAATATGTGTATATTTGTAATTTCTAATGCCTCCTGATATTTGTTAAATCTACTTAATAGCGTTTCTGTTCTATAATACAGCAAATCATTTCAATTACTCTGTTTAATGTTGATTTTGAAAAGTTTCCATTAAAACATCCCTTCAGAATATTTCCTGACAAAATTTTCATAACTGATTTTATTATAAAGCTCAGTATTTACATTATGCATATTATTTTAAAAGAAAAATTCTTGGTGGAAAGGTAAAAATCCTGCTTTCTAATTTTATAAAGTTTCAATTATTTCCATCAGAAAATGTAAAGTACAAATTCACAGTATATTATAAAAATAATTATATTAGCTGCACATTTATGTTATATGTAATATAAATGTGTGTTTGTGTGCATGCCTGTGTGTTTGTGTGTATGTGTGTGTGTTAATAACAGAGAATAATGATGACCACACCAGTTGTTTATTTTAAAAAAGAAATGGCCTGTTACTTCACCCATATTTTGAAGTTTTGAAGCTGTGATGTCACAGTTTGATCCTTGCTTCTTTTATAGTATAGCTGAATTTTTCCATTAATACATGTTAACAGTTGCTTTTCCAGAAATGAAAGATGGCAAAAGCAATGCTTTTACTTTTCTTTAAACCAGTGTCTTAGCCCACAGACCAGGTGGATATGGAATTTTCCATCTTCCTCCGTCAACCTCCTGAGTTCTGGGGCTATAGGAGTGTGCCACATTGCCTAAATATACCACATTATATAGTTTTTCCTTGTCTACATAAATTGATATCTTCTCAGTAAATTTGTTTCATTTAAAGGAAGAAATAAAGCTTTGTTTCTTATATTTCTTTTGCTATTATTTTTTTAAAAGTTTTTTATTTACATACATCCAGCTCACAGACCCCTTCCGGCCTCTCTCCCTAGTCCCACCCTCATAGACTCCCTTTTACTGAGAACTTTTTACTTACAGTAGTATTTTGTTTTTTTAATGGTATATCTAGTGACAGTGTTTGCTGAGATAGATATGTGAATACTTTCAGAGAAATTTCATCATTGTGCTTCTAGCCATATTTTCTTCTCACCCTGATCATCGAGTGGGAAACCCAGTCATTCATATTCATTTGTTTGTCCATCTTCCTAAAAAGAGAATTGTGAATGATGTTGGCTTTCTTAGGTAATTTTTAATATAAACCAAGTTTGGATAATGTATGGGGTGTGGAGGGAGATCAATTCCCATTAAAATAAATTCTCTGCTTCCTTTAATAGTGTTGGAAAGATCCTAAAACCCGATTCTAACAATGGTTCCAAAAAAGACTGAGCCAAAGTACAGCAGGTTGGATTGAGTACCCTCTCTCCATGTTTAAGTTTCAATCACTGTAAAGTGTGAATTTGATGGCATAAGCAAATGACTGTGAAATTATAGGGTAGACCACATCAAATGGCTCGTGTACGTGTTAGGAAAAGAGAGTAAGGAAAATGAAGATGCAGAGACATAGGCAGGATTCAGGAGACAGAGCTCGATGAGTATAGTTTCAAAGCCTAGAGCGATACAGATGTAAAGCCTGGAAGGTTGAGAACATCATAGGTAAGTGCAGGGGGCAGGAAAAGACAAGGAAATACTCTCCCCAATGGCTCTGCAACTGAGAAGGTTCCAGTACACACCTTGTCTCGAGGATACTGGCCTTCATGACAGTGAAAAACATCTCTTGTTCTAAGCTATAGAGTTTGTACTAATTTGATATGGATTACAGAAGCAAGTAAATAAAAACCTGAAAAAATGAAATGGTTAGAAGGTTCTGTCAGAGATCCCTACCGTTCTTCCGCCACACTCCTTGCCCTTCACTTCTCTCCCTATATCCCACCCCTGTCAGGGCCAGACCAACAGGCCTTTTGCTCTTCTGTTAGCTCTTCCTGACCATCTGGTAAAATCCATTTATTTTTTATTAGTGTATGGCCGAATCTTTTTCCCTCACTATTAATTTTTCCTGTTAGTAAATTTAAAAAGAAAATTGGTCAGAAAAAGTAATCATTCTGTTCTATGTGAAATTAACTGTCTAAAGAATCATTTAGTCAAATAATTAAAATATCTGAAAAAATAGCTAATGGTAGTTCTTTCACTTGAGGAATGCATATAATCACATAAAGAAAAGCCTGGAGCTGGAGACAGGGAGCTTGCTGACCCTTCCGTCCATCCCCGGGGTGCCAATAGGCATGCATGTGGTACACGTTCATTAATGAAAGCAAAACACTAATACACAGAATATAAAATAAATAAATATTTAAATTAAATAAAAAGACATTTGATTAAGAGTCAAAAAGATTTATAAAAAGATCCAAATATTACTAAATAAATTTTGTTAAATAAGTTATATTGATTGATGCTTATGAAATATTTCTAATAATGAAAGATATTCAGTAACGTGAAATGAGTTCTTTCTTGAAGTTTTTTTTCAAGGATAACCCTATCTATTCTTTGTGTCCTAAGTATGCAAAGTAGTATTCCTACTTAAATGGTAGGAACTAAAAGCTTCCTTTAGTTTGAAGGCTCAAAATTATTATTTAAAAAACAATTTACCAATATACGCTACATAGCTATATTCAACAATAAAAATGATGAATAACTGGAATTTTATTAGTAGTTTATGGAGTTATTGTGAGGATACAGCTAAATATTAATTTATAACTAATACATATTTGAGAATGACAACAGTTGACGTGTTTCCGCAAATGTGTGTACTTACAGGCTCATCAAAGAGCGTGATAAAGAATATTGCCATCACCTCAAAATGTTTTTCATTGCCTAGGGTTCCGTCTCTTTCTTCTACCTGCTTACAACCTTGTCTCCAGAAGACCTGCATTACAAATTAGATTGGTAAATTGCTCTGTGCTCTTTGCCTTGTTGAGAGCTGACTCTGAGAGCAAGTGACAGGTACAACTGTCTCAGATTCAACTGTGTTCATCTCAGGAGTCCTCTCCTAGACATCTTGTCCTAAGGCAGACTGACTCCAGGACCCTGGAACACAAAAAGTAGAAATATCAAAAACTGAAGGTCATCATCACATTGTACTCTTGAGGGTAGCTAGAAAGTAAATCATTTCCATCAGACCTTACTGTTGTTTACCACAAAGTATAAAAATACCTTGTTGGGAATTATAGCTGGGAAGACTATCTTTGTATAAGAAATGCTCTGTGCTGCCTGTAAATCTCTCAGTTTGGAATATTTCATATTACCGTCTCAGAGGAGCTTCCTCAGTCATGTCTGCTAGATGTTGTAGGCACCTGATTTGATCATATTTTCCTGTCTACTTCTTGCTTCTTCTTCTTCTTTTTTTTTTTTCATGGAAGCCTTCCTTCTAGGAAAACACTGCTCTGACCAGAACTCTAACTCAGGATCTCCTACTGGGGAAGGATTGAGGGAATCTAAGGAGTCAAGGATACAATAAGAAAACCTACAGAGTCATTGAACCTGAGCTTGTGGGGGCTCACAGAGACAGAACCATCAACCAGAGAGCATGCATGGGCTGAACCTAGGTGCCCTGTGCCAAGGACCAGCCTCACCTTGGAGAGGGCGTCCTGAGGAAGGGGTGTATGGGAGCTTTGACAGAACAATTCAAAGTTGGTACAAGTTGACAGCTCTGATCTGCTTGAGATAGCTCTCCAGAGATCCTCAACAACTCACTTTTTGCAGAACAAAGCTCACTCTTTTATTTGCATATCATCTCAATGATCCATAGTTGGCTTCCTCTAATTATCCCACAAATCAGCATTCTATGACCTTAGCCTCTTGATTCTTAGAAAAGACAGCAAGCACATTTTTTTTTAACAAGGCAAATGAATTCAGAGATTAGCATGCCTTTGTAAACACAGACAATAAGCTAGCTAGATAGAATTTTGCACTGAGATCACCATTCCCACGAAGCCTGGGCCTAACTCGCTCTGTCAGCTCTGTCTAAGGCTGAACTTGAACTCAGAAATCTGTGAACCTTTTTTATTTTTCTTTTGTTTCTTGGATATTTTCTTTATTTATATTTCAAATGTTATCGCCTTTCTTGCCCTCCCAAACCCCTATCCCATTCTCCCACCACCCACCCACCCACTCCTACCTCCCCTCCCTCTCATTCAGCTATACTGAGGTATCAAGTCTTCACAGGACCAAGGTCCTCTTCTGCCATTGATGCTCAACAAGGCCATTCTTTTCTACATATGTGGCTGGAGTCATGGGTCCCTCCATGTGTACTCTTTGGTTGGTGGTTGAGTCCCTGGGAGCTCTGGAGGATCTGGTTGGTTGATATTGTTGTTCTTCCTATGGGGTTACCAACCCCTTCAGCTCCTTTAATCCTTTCTCTGACTCCTCCATTGGGAACCCCGTGTTTATTCCAATGGTTGGCTGTGAGCATCTGCCTCTGTATTTGTCAGGCTCTGGCAGAGCCTCTCAGGAGACAGCTATATCAGGCTCCTGTCAGCATGAACTTCTTGGCATCCACAATAGTGTCCGCATTTGATGACTATATATGGGATGGATCCCTAGGTGGGGAAGTCTCTGGATGAGCTTTCCTTCAGCCTCTGCTCCACACTTCATCTCTGTATTTCCTCCCCTGAGTATTTTGTTCCTCTTTCTAAGAAGGGCTGAAGTACCCACACTTTGGTCTTCCTTCTTCATGCGCTTCATGTGGTCTATGAATTGTATCTTGTGTATTCTGAGCTTTTGGACTAATATCTACTTATCAGTGAGTGCATAGCATGTGTTTTGTTTTGTGACTGGGTAATCTCGCTCAGGATGATATTTTCTAGTTCCATCCATTTGCCTAAGAATTTCATAAACTCATTGTTTTTAATAGCTGAGTACTCCATTATGTAAATGTACCACTTTTACTGTATCCATTCCTCTATTAAAGGACATAAGGGCTTTTCCCAGCTTCTGGCTATTATGAATAAGGCTGCTACAAACATAGCTGAGTATCTTTCCATAAATCCATCCCTAAATTTAGCCCTACAAAGGAAAAAAATGGAAAACTCCAACACAAGGAGGAAAACTACACCCTATAAAAAGCAAGAAAGTAATCTTCTTTCAACAAACCCAAAAGAAGTTAGGCCCAAAAACATAATTCTACCTCAAACAACAAAAATTATAGTAAGTAACAATCACTTTTCCTTAATATCTTTTAATGTCAATGGACTCAATTCCCTAGTAAAAAGACATTGACTAACAGACTGGATACTTAAACAGGACCCAGCATTTTGCTGCATACAGGAAATGCACCTCAGTGACAAAGACAGACAGACACTACCTCAGAGTAAAAGGCTGGAAAAAAAAATTTCCAAGCAAATGGTCCCAAGAAATAATCTGCTGTAGCCATTCTAATATTGAATAAAATCAACTTTCAACCAAAAGTTATCAAAAAGGATAAGGAAGGACACTTCATACTCGTCAAAGGAAAAATCTACCAAGATGAAATCTCAATTCTGAACATCTATGCTCCAAACGCAAGGGCACACACATTCATAAAAGAAACGTTACTAAAGCTCAAAGCACACATTGCACCTCACACAATAATAGTAGGAGACTTCAACACCCCACTCTCATCAAAAGACAGATCATGGAAACAGAAACTAAACAAAGACACGGTGAAACTAACAGAAGTTATGGACCAAATGGATTTAACAGATATCTATAGAACATTTTATCCTAAAACAAAAGATTATACCTTCTTCTCAGCATCTCATGGTGCCTTCTCCAAAATTGACCATGTAATTGGTCAAAAAAAGGCCTCAACAGATACAAGAAAATTGAAATAATCCCATGCATCCTATCAGATCACCAGGGACTAAGGCTGGTCTTCAATGGCAACAAAAACAACGGAAAGCCCACATACACATGGAAGCTGAACAATGCTCTACTCAATGATAATTTGGTCAAGAAATAAATAAAGAAAGAAATTAAAGACTTTTTAAAATTTAATGAAAATGAAGGCACATCATACCAAAACTTATGAAACACAACAAAAGCAGTGCTAAGAGGAAAACTCATAGCTCTGAGTGCCTCAAAGAAGAAACTGGAGAGAGCATACACTAACAGCTTGACAGCACACATGAAAGCTCTGTGAACCTTTGTAAGCACAGCAATAAACTTAGCTGAGTGGGATCTTGCCCTACGATCACCACTCCCCAAATCTCCTTTTATTCCTCAGGATCTTTCTGGCTCATAGTGTAGCTGCCTTTGTTTTTTTTAGATCCGTAATGCTTCTAATATAATTCATATTGCATCCCTATATTTTGCATAGTTGAGAAGTCCTGTTTCTATATTTTTGAACTCATGTTTTTTTAGTTCGTTCCCACAAATTTAGGCTGTCCTAAAGGTCACAGCTTTTACCATTTTTCTAAGGACATTAGACACATCTTTACCTCCTGGGCTCATGCTACTTCTAATTATCATGTAGTCATTAACCTTGGCAGGGAGAACATTCCCTGATAACATTGCCAAGGAGAATTTCTCCTGAAGGAGGAACATAAAGTAAATTATGTGCATTATTATACAAACAAGTCTTACAACTAGCAACCTTCAGCAATTGTGGACGTCCACACTCGGCTAGCTCTCCTCCTGGGGCAGCTGATGTGTCAGACAGTTCCTTCCACATGGCCATATAGGACTAAGCGTCCATACACATATGTAGCATTTGTGCAACTTGGTCTTAATGTGGGCTCTCTAACAGTTGGAGTGGGGCTAGGTCTCTCATGCATTTGCCTGCTTTTGGATCCCTTTCCCCTAGCTGGGCTACCTTATCTGACCTTAGTGAGAGAGATTGTGCTTAGTCCTGCTGAGAAGTGATGTACCATTGTGGGTTGGTACCCATGGGGGTCCTCCCCAATGTGGGGGAAGGAAATGTGAGGTTGGAACTAGAGGAGAGAAGGAAGTGGCTGCTATCACGATGTAAAGTGAATATGTAAATAAATTAATAAAAAGAGTACATGGATAAAGCTACCATTTTCTCTGTTGTGAGATAGCACCATACTCACATTTCAACACTATTCATCTTGATTTATAAAGCCAATAATACGTGTGTGTGTGTGTGTGTGTGTGTGTGTGTGTGTGTGTAATTATTTAGTGTTAGTAAACAAGGCACTCTTACTAATTCTTATTTCTCTCTAATTTTCCAGGAAGAAGATGGCCATTGCCTTTGTACCCTGCTAGCCAATGGAAAGTAAAGTAAGTTTATTATATGTGGAAACCTTTCACTCCATAAGGCAGCTTTAGGTTACCATTAAACTTGAGACCATGTAAATTCTTTCCTACAAGTAGCAAAGCGATGCTAATGAGTAGCATGGTGAGAATCCTCTATTGCTCACTATGTGGCTTCTGAGCGAACATTAATCCAGTAGCTGTGGGAATGGTGCTTCCTAAACACAAAAGCCTTCCTCTCCTTAATTTTAGTCATTTGTTATTATATATTTAGAACAAAGAAACATAAGCAACCCTGCTGCCATGCTCAGGGACAACCCCAGTCAAATGCTGGACAAAGAGACAAGTAGAATTAAAAAAAAAAAAAAAAAAAAAAAAGTCAAACATCCTATGAACCAATTCAGATGGCTACAGCAGCGACTGGAGTGGAAGTGTTTTGTATAACTTGGTCATAATGATAGAAGAATTATGAATACATGCTAACTAAGGGCCTTGGATAACAGTTTGCCAGCATGAACCACAGTGTTCTGATTATCAGTCTTCTAAGTGGCTGAATCTTCAAATTCATTGTGCCATCCTGTTCGGAACATTAAAGCTTGAAGGTGTAGTGGTTTGGATATGGTTGGCCTGTAGGAAGCACTATTAGGGGAAGTGCATTGTTGGGCAATGTGTATCACTGTGGGAGAGAGCTTTGAGGTCCCATGTATAAGTTCCTCTAAGGATGGAAGAGAGTCTTCTCTCCTGGCTGCCTTCGGATCAAGAACTCTTGGCAACTCCAGCACCATGTCCGCCTGCATGTGGCCATGCTTCCTGCCATGATGATAATGGACTGAACCTCTGAAACTGGAAGCCAGCCCCAATGAAATGTTGTCATTTATAAGAGTTGCCTTGGTCATGGTGTCTGCTCACAGCAATGGAAACCCTAACTAAGACAGGAGTGAAACCACAAAGGGTAGTTCTCCTTTTTGAGTGCCACTTGTTGGATTTCTCTGTTTGTGTGTTTTTGTCTCCTTTTCTATTTTCAGAATACTTCTGAGAGTCTGATTTAGAAATGTATCAGTGTCAGAAACAATATAGTTTGAAAGGAAGAGAGTTAAGGTTTCATAACAAAAAATTTAATTGCTTAAAATCACAAGAGGATTCATGAATTAAAACAAAAACAAACCAACAAAAAAGTAAAACAAATCTTTGTCATCTGTGCCCTTTTGAAATACATTTTCTGGATAATTTGATAGACATGCCTGCTAATATACTTCATTTATATGATTTAGTCATGACTTCAGATTATCCCTCATTAGAAATTGATTGACATGTCTCATTCTGATATTTCATTCATCTTGAGTCCATAGCTTTAACATCTCCAACCATTATGGCAGATTCAGGGAAATATATATTATTAAATATACACATAGAAAGACAGATGAAATAAGGCTAGATATGATAATGTTAAGACAAAATAATTATTTTTTATAGAAAATAGAACACCCTAACCTCAACAACTGGACACTGCTAGTTTTGTCTGCTTTAATTTACAAACATGTTCCCTTTATCAGAAATAGTCTCAGCCTTTCAGTGAGGGTTTGTTGAATCTTGAGCCAATAATAGTCCTTTCCCAGACAGTGAGTAATATCATCATGATGAGGGACCATGGTGATGGATGGCCTGATTTGGCGCTGTGACTATAGTAGAAGCATCATCTCCCATATCCACTTTCCAGATAGTTTCTTAACCTTGAAGCATAATGGCATTCATTTCTGGCTGTTATCATTTGGTTAAAAAAAGACATCATTTCCCAAAATTGTAAATGTTGGAATCTAATATACTCCAAACTCTCACAATCATTTCTCAGGAATTAGAAAAAACACTACATAAAATACCTACAATACTATTTTTTTTTTACAAAGATAGAAATTAGCTGCAATGAGTAAAAATACTGTCTTTTCATTTAGTTTTATCATGTGGTTTGAAAAAATTACACACTACAGATCAGCATTTAAGATGAGGGATAGAAAATGCCTTCAGAATTGACGAAAGAAATCGCAAGGAGCTTAGTTGATTAAGATAAGAAAATATATTAATCTTTTACTTCCTGAAATAACGATTTTCAAGGTTTAGATTGTAACTCTGGTTTTATGTCATACACTGTGATAACCTCTTGGTTAACTTTTGTGAGTCTGACAAAGGATTTCCTGTGGCTTTACATCAGGATCATTGAAAGGCGGTGATTTCTATAGAATAATAATTTCTACATGAATAGAGACTGAAAATATTCATTGTTGGTGATAATGACTTCCACCTTCATTATAACAAACTCTCATTGGAAAAAAATGATTAGCCGACCTCATAAGCTGTAAGGGTAGTATAATGGAACTTTTAGAGTGACAAAGGTTGATTCTAAAGAACACTTTGTGAGAACCACGTGGTTCGACTAATTTATATAACCGTTCTCTGCTTATATTTTGACTACTGAAAAAGCAAAGAATATGGCTAGCATGCTCAACGAGGCATTCATCTCTAATCAAGCAATTACCTTAGCATTAACTAAGTAGTAAACATTATACAGATTTCCACACTAGTTTATCTCCCTGACATATTAGGAATTGATTTAAAATTTTAATTTTATTAAATAAAATAATCACAAACTTCTTAACCAATTCTTATTTATCTCAATATGGAAGTTTATATTAGGACTGGAATCTGCTCTTTCTGTGGATTAATATTTAATGTATTTAGGCCACAGAAAATACCAATGCTAAAATCGGAGTTAGGCAGGCAGGGATACGTGAATAAGGAATGTCTAGTGTGGGAATTTCTGATTTTTATTAATTTTCTTGGTGCTCCCTATGAGTTTACATTGTATTGTATTTGTTATGCTTTTTATTTTCCTATGCAGGGAAATGCTTAACTCTGTAGTTCAGTCATCATGTCACACACCAATTTCTGCCATTAGCCTAAAATGATTTTATATATTTCTCATTTTTCCAGATGAAAATGAAGCAGGCTTCTGCCTCAGCATTACACTCTATTTTCCCTTAAATGTTTATTTAATTAAGCATTTTATGTTTTTTGAGAACATTGAAATGTGTCGATGTTGATGAATGCTGTTACGGATATACTCCTCCATGGAGTGGATGTATGTTTCAGGGACCATGTAAATGATTTGAAGTTGTAGCTTTTTGTCGCCACCTGGATGTGTGGGATCTGTAAGAGCTCACATGTGTTTGATCAGTGAGTCATGCATGTTCATCAATTCCATATGTGTGTAAGTTACTGAGAGGTGAAAAAGCAACTCCCTTGCATTGTTAAATGTCTTCCTTGTTAGACTAATCATAAACCAAGGATTTTCTGAAAATTGATATTTTCTGAAATTTTAATCTAGTATTAGGTCATGTATTTTATGTACATATACAACAGTTTGGTGATTTTATTCATCGTGTGTGTGTGTGTGTGTGTGTGTGTGCGTGCGTGTGCGTGTGCGTGTGCATGTGTATATTTTCTGATTCTGTACTTACTGATTGGTTTGCTTTTTCTTTGAGGTTATTATATATTAGTGGTATACTTACATTACCAATTAATATGAACTCTAGTACTTTATATGGAATAGTACATGTTTAATTTTCCAACTCTTATATCCTTTTTCTATAAAAAAGGCTATATGGTATAAGATCTGGGTTATTTGTAAACTAAACAACATTCAGTTCAATAGCCACTAATTAAGTTTTTTCTAACTTTCCTTGTGACAAATATCACTGATGACTTTCAGCTCATCTTTACTCTTCAAAGGCGCCATGCTGTGTGATGACAAATGAGCTGAGAATACATTTTATAATCACGTTAATGACGTCTATTGCTGCAGTCATCTTCACTTCTCTAGAAATATCGGACACAGCTCAAAGCATTTTGTGAACGAGGCTTGTTTATAAACAACCAGTGATTCGGATGCCAGTCACCAACGATTCATATTTAAATTGGATAATTATGTCATACACAACCACCAGAATCAAGTAACATCCTGATTCTTTGGAAATATATAAACTATGTCCTGACTTTATCTAATTTACCCCACGTAATGATCACTACTCTTGGTACAGTCAACAGTAAGGATGGAGTATTTCCAGACAGAGAGGGGAAGAGAGAAATTACAATGTTATCTTGTCATTTCTCCCTTTTTTTTCTCTTCCTGTGAATACCTTCCATACATTCCCATTTCTCTCTTTCAAGTATTTGTGCTCTTTTTCATTAATTGTTATTATTTGTATATCTACAGTAAACTCCAGGACCTAAATCACAGAAACTGTTGTGGAAATATGTACAGAAAGATTGTAAAATCTAAGGTACTGGGGTATTTGCTGTGAAACTGCATTTCCCTGTAATGTCAGAAGCTATGCCCATACATTTCACCAAGATGACTACCTAAACTTGAGCTGAATAAAGGCAACAAGAGACACACCAAAGTGAATGGGCAAAAAGGACTAAGAAACTTTAAGCCTACACACAGAATTAAAGGCGACTAAAGAAATGCTGACAGTGGGAGAAATAGTATTTTCCAGTTAAGAGCACATCAATTGATTTATCCAATGCTAAATGGCCAGCCTCCCAAATATACATGGCTGTAAGATTATTCAGACTAGCCTGGTCATACTTAGAAATACATGTGCATGTGCTCATAATTCATTTGAATGACAAATTATTAATTTTTTTCTCACATAGGTAAAACAACCGGCTTCTCATATTGAGATCCCCTAATAGGAAGAAACATGTAGGTGAGAATAATCAAGTTTTTCAGCTACCGAAGTTGATGCTATGTTACTCGGGAATATAATAAACTCAGGCATGTTTCCTCCAGACCTGCTCCACTTATTCGTAGTGGAGGTTTATTTTAAATTCTGAAATGGTTACTTAGAAAGAAGAAATGAAAGAAATGTGTGTGTGTGTGTGTGTGTGTGTGCGCGCACACACACACACACACACACAAACACACACACACACACACACATAAATACTTTTGAGACAGAAGAGAGAAAATGGGACTAAGCAGACAATTAAGGCTTGAGGCTTATTTTTCTGTTTTTCCATTACCTCTTCTACTTTCCTGTCCTTGTGGGTAAACTGAAATGCTTACAGATAATGAATTATAATCTTGCATGTTGCCAAGCTCATGTGATTTCTATTAGGTACTTACAACTGTCTAAAAGAAACAAAACATTTGGCTTATTATAGAAACTTACTGCGCTATCATGCAGTTGAGACTCCCAGGGAGAACCTCTATTCTTGCTATTATTTCAACGTATGTAGTATATCTCTACTACAAATTTAAAGATACACTCAGTATATCTTTACCTCAAGGTAAAAATCAACTTTTTATTTTAAAATAATACGGTAATCATGGGTGAGAAGAAATAGAGAGAGGGCAAAATAAATATAAATAATGGGATGGAAAATCACAGAAAATTGTATACAAACAAATGAATGCTGTCAAACACATAAACAGGAGATTTTAGAATTTTCAAATTTGGAAACAAAAACTGTAGAGGAAAATACTACCATTATTTCAATTGTTTATTGTCAATACTGAAAACCCAAAAATGATCACTGCTTTCCATATTCTGTGAATTATACTGTGGAAAGTTAATGAATCTTTTGTCCTTAAGAAGTGCTCAACACAGCTCTTCTTTTTCTGTTTCCCCTTTCCATCCAATTCAATGGAACTGGTACAGAAAAATAAAAATACCATATGTAATGAATCTGGATAGTTATCAGCCAGTACAGATGGGGAGAGCACAACTTACTATAGACTCGCTGGAAGCATCAATGGGTGCAACAGCAGCAGACCCTCTCGCAACAGTGTAGGTAACCATTTATTTTGTATGGAGAGTCTTGTGTACTTTTCTACAGACTGGAGAATGAAGATCTTTCGATCTTTAGTCATGTTTAACGTGTTCTAGAAATGAAGTGGAGAGGAAACTGAGTAACCTCCTAGGGGCCAGGAACACTGTGGTATATTAGGCTGCTACATTAGAGAGAGAGGAATTGAATAGATGGATCACATAAGCAAAAGCATGATCCTGTATTTGTGTAAGAAGAAGCATGGAAGAATATTTCCATTCAGGCCTAGAAGGTCTTGGCGTAACATAAATTTCCTCATATCTCTTTCAGTGGACACAGGGCACGATCAATAAGAGCTTGAAATGCTACATTGGAAGATCAGTCTCTACAAATTTCCCCAAATCCTACTTGGCTCCAATAAGGTCAAGCACTACAAATGAGAAAATGTGGTTAAGTATGCAACAGAGAAGGCATTTTAGAGACCATGTTAAGCACATTACTTTTCTTCAACTTTCATTTTCTATTCTAGAAATAGTTTATTATTAAAACTTAACAGTTTGAATGACCTATGCTAACATATTGCAACACTGGTGAATTGTTCTACTTTTGTGGTCCAATGCTAGCTTAGGGGACAAAGTCATTTGAGATTAGAAGACAGACATTCTAAAGTATGTCTGATGCTTGGATAACATTAGTTATACTGGTTAACATCATTTCAATAGAACAAGGATGATTCCTCCATAATGAAATTGAAGCAAGGTAATGTTTCAATTAAACGTTATATTAATGTCACTCCTGCATTTATAGTGTTTGTATCCTTAACCTTTTAAATTATTGCGATCATAACTTTATGTCCTATTCCACTGCTAAGCCACAACATTGTTCCTTTTCATTTTTAAGTATGGTTTTATAAAATACAGGTACAATCAATCTATATTCTATTGTTTCATATTTCTTAATAGATATAATCAACCTTCTTTTTATTGTTTATATACATAAAAATAATATGCTCATTTTCAATTCTGAGAGGCTTAGTATTTTTAAATTTATCTTCTAGAAGGGTATAATATGCCATACTCTCACCACTCAAGAGGCTGATGGACAATGACAGGCAGTTTAAGGTGAACTTAGGCATGATGAGTTTTTGCTTTGAAAAGAAAAAATAACCGCACAAACAAAGTGGTTAAGATAGTGGTGGCACACGCCTTTAATCCCAGCACTTGGGAGGCCGAGGCAGGTGGATTTCTGAGTTCGAGGCCAGCCTGGTCTACAGAGTGAGTTCCAGGACAGCCAGGGCTACACAGAGAAACCCTGTCTCGAAAAACCAAACAACAACAACAAAGAGTAATGACTAGGACTGTAGCTTCCACATTTTGTTGTGGTCTTCCTTCTTCTTGGGTTTCATATGGTCTGTGAGTTGTATCGTGGGTATTCCAAGCTCTTTTTTGGCTAATATCCACTTATCAGTGAGTAGATACCATGTGTGTTCTTTTGTGACTAGGTTACCTCACTCAGGATGATATGCAGCAGAGATTGAAGGAAAGGCCATCCAGAGATCCCCCCCACCTGGGGATTCATCCCATCTGCAGACACCAAACCCAGCCACTATTGCTGATGCCAAGAAGTGCTTGCGATAGGAGCCTGGTACAGCTATCCCCTGACAGGCTCTGCAAGAGCCTGAATAATACAGATATAGATGCACACAGCCAAACATCGGACTGAGCGCAGGGTCCCCAATGGAGGAGTTAGGGTAAGAACTGAAGGAGCTGAAGGGGTTTGCAACTCCATAGGAAGAACAGAGATATCAACCAACAAGACCCCCAAAGCTCCCAGGGACTAAACCACCAACCAGCTGGATATGTAGCAGAGGATGGCCTTGTCAGGAATCAATGGCAGGGGAGGCCGTTGCTCCTGTGGAGACTTGATGCCCCAGTGTAGGGGAATGCAAGGGCGCTGAAGTGGGAGTGTGTGGGTAGGTGGAGGAGCACCCTCATAGAGGCAGAGGGTGCGGGAGGGGAGAGGGGATTTGTAGAGGAGAAACTGGGAAGTGGGATAACATTTGAAATGTAAATAAATAAAATGACCAAAAAAAAAAAAAAAAAAAAAAAAAAAAAGCAATGGCTTATCTTCCCTAGGACCTGAGCTCTATGCTAAGCATCCACTTGGAAGCTCACAATCACTGATAACATTGTTTCCAGGGCATCTTCTGCCCTCTGCTGCCCTCCATTGGGTGCCAAGAATCCCACATGGTGAACAGACATAAATCCAGACAAAACACCCATACACATAAATTTTAAAACCTAAATAATAAAACTCTTTAATAGAGGCAAAACCTAGAGGAATTTTAAATTTTTTTATATTTCTATATCTCTATGTTTTAATACTTTGAATAAATATTTGCATTTGGAGAGGAACATAACCTGTTTATAAAATATTGCCACAAATTATCTGATTAGTACAAGTATATAACTTATCATAAAGTTACAAAATGAGAAATTTAGGCAGAGAGAGAAATTTAGTCTTTTTCCAGATCACACAATTAGTAAATAATGAAGTCATTATCGTATTCAGACTTCCAAACTGGCAGCTTGTCTACTTCCATTTCAGGTACACAGCTAGTAGGCTGTGGGCTCTGGTTTCTTAATGAAATCACATCTGTGTAACAATTCTGATTTTATATATCATCTTTACCTGGGAAAAACATTCTGTAATAATAACAACCTGAATTATTAATCAGCAAAATGAGTAAAAGTAACTTTTTAAAGCTTTTCTGCTACATTATCTTGGGAAAATATGTCTGATTTTTAAATACAAGATAGGTCTTTCATGCTTACCCTCTTGTAGGCTGGGGAAGTCTATCACATGGTTGGTTATTCTATAGGAAAATACATTCTTCCTGTCTCTTATTTTTTCCCAAATCTTCCCAGATCCATACTACAGTATATATGAAGCCTCTCCATTCCTGGGCTTGAGTCTGTACGTGTACATACTGGATGTTCCTGGAAGCCATGCAATCTACATTTGCACCAACTACCATCATGGCCAAAAATTCACTCTGGAAACCCTTTTCACTAAAATCATCAGGAGGCACCCAAGACTCAACCCAAAAGCAAATTTTATACATCAACTTTTACAACTACTTTAGTAGATTCCTGTCTGCTGTGTATTTACTCCATCTGGGTGCTGCTAGGATACAATCCAGATTTCCTCCTTTCTTTCTGATTACTTTTCGATGTTCTCTATAGATTTTTTAAAAAACTTTTTGAATATGTTCAAAATGTAGATCTAAGTGCTGTTATTCTATCAATTTTTTTTAATCAATTTTGATGATGGCAAGACTATCCAAAGCTTCAATTAAACTCTATCTGCTGATGGATTCAAAATCTTTAATCAAAAGCCTGACGTTTCCATATGAGCTTCAGATCCATAATTTATGAGCTCCATAGACCTATTTAATATGTTGTCTTAAAATTCTCAAAACAAACTCATTTCAACATATATCTATAATCACAGACAAGGATTTCTATTGGTTCCACATTATTGAGTGGAACTATTGTGTGAAGCTTTGACAAAATAGGTTCTTTAGTCAGCTGTTACTTAGACTCACTCCCTCTATCCAAGACATCAGGATGCTCTATCTACCTTTTCTCTGAAACAGTTTTCAAGTCTAGAAGAGAAACAAAGCATACTCTCTGGTTGAGTCATCTTACTGGATCCAGATCTCTCTGCTTAACTTATTACGGCCTACTAATATTGATATCAGGAGATGGAAATGTGTCAGGTAGGTTCAGGATCACAAATCAGTTGTTCTGGTAGTGTCCTTGTCAGCGAGACTGCTGGAAGAGCTTCTTCCTGGTTTCTTGTTGTCTCTTCTAAATGAGAATACTTGACTCAAAGCTATACATGCAAATGTAAAGGAGCCACTTGCACCCTTCGTGGCTGGACTGGCTAGTCTAACGAGCTCTCCATGCTTCACTCATTATCAGCTAGTTCTATTAAAAGCTCCAGACTAGCAGCTCAGTGTCATGCCCTTTCTGAGGAACTGCCATCTCTCTACAGGCTCTCTGCCTCCTCTGTCTCCATTAAGATCCCACCTCACCTATCAATTTTCAATAAAGTTTCTATTGAAAACTTATCCTCTGTGGTCAGGGATCTCATTAGTTGAATTTATAAACATGGACCTTGAGGCTGCTGACTCAATGGAAATTTTGTATGGCCGTGAGCATGGAGTCCCATAACTCATGATTTGAAACCCACCTGAAGCAAGAGAGAAAGCCTCCATCAAACTCAGTCACAGCACCTTTCCCTTATCTCTATGATAGAATAGAAGCATAGTCATGAATAATTCTTATTTGAAACCCTTATCATACACTTTTGTGTGTTTTCCCATTTGAGATTCTTGATATGTGTGTGATTTTATTTGGTTCTTTAGATATCATCAAATGTCACACAAGGAAGGGCTGAAGACATATCTTATCTTACTCATGTAATTTTGAGCATCATGCTGCACATGAAGCCGCCTCAGTCTGTCTTTTGGATGATGAGACACTTGTAGTCAAGGTTTTGCTTTGGCATCAGGTAGCAGACAAGTACCTTTCAAATGTTGAGGCGTATAGTTGACTGTATTCTGACAACACATAAGTGAGGCAGTTCAGCTGAGTCCAGAGAGCATTTCTGATCCAAAAAAAACGATGAGCAATTTAAATTCCAGTATGTCATTTCATGAATATATGTTGATCCACAAGTCTTGATAAGTCCTGGGAAGCTTTTCTAACCTGAATATTAAGCTCTATTTTTGAAGAGCAGTCTCAGCATATCATGTCTGCTTAATCTCCTGATGGCTGTCAATCATGTTTTAAAAAACATCACTAGACAAGAACATAAAAACAAAAAGCAATATATTCTGGCACCTAAAAACATCTTCAATGTAATCTTTTGCAGATACCCCATGGTCTCTACCCAAGAGTAGATATTTTGCATACATGTGTTTCTCTCTATGCATATTACACGGTCCTGCACAACCTAAAGTTTCCCAAACTTGTATCTCCTGTATTTTTTTGTGTATTGACTTACTTATCAGTTTTCGGCCAAATCATCACCTTCACAGAAGAAAATATATTCATCACTGGCATAGTCATAACACACGGTAAAAGAACCTTCTAGCACAATGTGCCTGCCTTTGCTGGAGTCATTTATATTTTCGTTGTGCATGCATATGCTTACTGTCTGTGATTTTTTTTGGGGGGTGGAGGGGAGAATGTTAACTTTAGTAACAACCTGCTTGTTTTGTTTTCACTTTCTCATTTGCAGTGATTGACAGTGTGTCTGGAACCTAGAAAATACTCAGTAAATAATTGTGGAAGGAATGAATGATCAGGAAATAAATTGGCTGAGACATGTTCAGAACACTCGGAATTTACTGTTTCTTAATTATTACACTAACTTACATGCTACAATTGTGAAACTGCTTCTGTTTCAGAGAAGTACGGGTTGGTGAAGTCTAGCATGCTTAAGAATCTACTGAGAAGTGAGTTAATATGCAAATGGTCCATTTTGATAACAAAGAATGAAGTAAACAAGCTCTGCTACCCACAACCCTGCACTTCAAGGATCACTCAGGGTGTTTTAAATGTACAAGTTTCATGTAATTTGCTTTAGTAAACACCGTCTGTGGATTTTTTGACAGTTGTTTTAAGTAAAACTGTCTTTTATCTATTACATTTAAGATATTTCTAGTGACCTGTTGACATGTACTCAGAAAACATAAACTGATTTTAATACTCGTCTAAGAAAAAAACAAATGAGGAAATAAATACTTGCAAAAATATATAATGAAAGAAAAAATCGTTATTCTTCAACAACAAAGGAGTTTTGATTATTTTTCATTTTTGGTTTATGTCTTTGACTTTTGTTCTCTCTCCTTGTCACTAGTATGTGAAAGTTAACTGCATATAAAGAATGAAAAACTCATGCAGTGCTAAAACAGAATCTATGCTTTTTTAAGAAGTATATTCAGAGTGAGTAAATCATTACTTAAAATGGGTTTTAAATCTTTTGTTGTTCAATTAAAAATTGGTGATTCATATTTGAAATAAATCATGATCAAGATGAGCCTCTTATTTGTGGATGATGTAATCCCTTGGGTCCCAAAGTAGCAAACTGTCCAAACAAACCGACAAAAATTTTTAAAATTTTGGTAGTAATGTATGAACTTGGATAAATTAATTAAACTAAAAGTCTCTGGAGGTTTTTTTGAGGAATAATAAACATGGGTATGTCCCCCCACCCCCCAAAAAAGAAATGAGAAATAATAGAGAAAGCCAATGCAATATTTGTTTATCTTTTGATAAAAGCACCCAGAAAATCAAAATGCTATGAACACCCAATTGTTAATTCATCTCATTTACTTATTTCCCTTTTACATTTCTATTCTGAAATGATTTTACAAGGTATGACATAAAGTAGGAGAAGAAGACAGGGATGGGTAGATAAATAGATAATAAATTGAGATTTTCCTAACTCCCCTATGTTCCTAAGGAACATACATACGTTAAAAAACCATGGACAGGCAAACAATTAGTTTTCTTATTCAGAATTTCACAAACCAAGCCCGCCTGAGAGGACTCACCTTCTGAGGTGAACTTGAAATACATAGAAAGCCTGTTCCATACCATAGAGTATACTTGTATGATCGGAATATTGTGAATAGTCCCTTCCTCCAGCCTACCAGGTTAACTTCCCTTTTCCACTTTGGCTAAATATAAGGGTAATGATCAACAATTATCATTTGATATGAACAATATTGATTATTAAAAGAAAAAGTATTTTTTTAACAAACACGACAACACTTTCTATCAAAAATAGCACCAAGTATATGGTGACTTAAGTGGTCATTCGGTTTTGTAGTCTTAAATTCCTGTCTAAAAATTCATCTTTGTTGAGATAACATGTCTTTAACAGTGTGAAAGCATGAAGTAGACTTATTTTTGGGATTCGTAGTTAGGTTACAAGCTAATCTATTTGAACTGCATACTAGCCCAAGATAATCCTCTACCATTGTATGCCACAATTTTTGTAGAACTAGGATGTTGTTATCTAAAATGTACATACACACACACACACACACACACACACACACACACACACTTGTTAGGTGGAAACATAACATTTTACCATAATACTTAGCAAACAAAAAATTAGATAAAGTAAGGAGTTATACTTACCTTTTGAGGTAAATAATTGCAGAGAAATTTTAATTAGTAACATTGCTGCTTTGGCATGGGATCACGATCAAAGATCTTCTAGGTTTGTGTGATCTGGCTGGAGTGACACACTTTTAATCCCTCTGGCTAGAAATCAGGCATGCCATTAGAACACACCTTAACCCCAAACTAGGAAGGCAAAAGTTAATGTGTAGAAGAAAGCAGCCATGTTTAGAAGTGTCATAAAACTCAGGAGCAGACAAAGTGATGAATTAGAGAAAGACTTGACAGAATGAGTAAGAGATAGGATATACCCAATTTTCAGAAGAATAGACAGGATAGAAAGGCTACTTAATTCAGCACAGTGAGTCAGGAATGGAGGGCAGGTCAGTGAGTGCAGTTCAGTTGCATTCAATTCAGTGCAATTCTGTGAAGTTCAGTTACATGCAATTGAGTCCAGTTGAGTTTGCGTAGTTTCATTCAGCTTGTGCAGTCAATGTAATTCAGTTTGTGGAATTCAGAGGCAGTTTTTCCAAGTAGAGAAATTCAGTGAGAAGGCAAGAGAAACCAGTTTGAATCAGTTCAGTTGGAGAAGAATTTTGAGCCAGAACAGCTGAGTTGAATCAGCCAGCTAGAGTTCAGAAAAAACTAGAAAGGGTGAACTTATTTAGCAGTAAGACTCTGAGATGACAATTATATCTGGCAAATAAAATTTACTTTTATAAATAATAGTGTTAGTTTAATTTAAAATAAAAGCACAAATCAGAGGAGATAGGATAAAGCTAAAATTAATAACATTTTAGAGTTTATAGGCAAGTACATTTATTCACTACCTTTGTTTAATAATTGCCCCTCTGGGTTTCTTTTGAAAGCAAGACAAATAGGATTCTTAGGAGTTTAAAATGAACCCACATATGTTTGAATGGATATGTATGTCTTTCAAAGTACACAATGTATACCTGTGTAAACAGATGTAGATTTAGTTTTTGCACAAAAATTGTGAAATTACGTGAGAAATATTCCATTTCTGTTTTCTTTTTCTTGATTTACACCAGGAACATGTTAGTGATGAAACATCAAAGGTTTCTATGGTCACACAGAAGATATGTATATATTGTAGAGGAAAAATAGCAATCCTTCACTTTTCTATACTCTTCTTTGAGTCAGTACAAGTTTCCAAATAGAATTTTTAGGTTATTTAGATTTCTGAAAACCTTCAGTCATCCAGCCTGCTAAGCAAATGCCATGATCTCGTATGAACAATTAAATGCTCTTAAAATTCTAAACCTACAAGTCAGGCCCTTAGGTTCTTAACACATTCTTAACACATTCTTAATCAGAATTATCTACCAATTGTTATATTCAACATTAATCATACTTTATTAGACAAAATTTACAGAGTAAATTTTAAAGTGTATTGCAAACCACACTGTGTACAAAATTTGGTTTTACATGTTGTTAAGATCCACAAAATATCTGAACAGGGTTGCCTATTCCATTTTTCACACATGTTGGTAGGAGACAGGACAAGCCTGCTGTAGCCATGATTTGACAGGAAGGAATAAACTTTGGTCGATGAGTCCCCCCAAAAGTGGTTGATTTATTGTGCTACAACCTTGATCCTAGAAATGCTGAGCCTGTCTTAATTGGTAGTGAACATGATAGCCTTTTGCTTTGAAAGGAGATACTTTTACAACCTGTCAATGCTGCTAGTTCTTGAAAGATGTATCGAACAATAATCGGAACCAGAAATCCAAATGATTCCTTCTCAGAATACATGTGAGAAACACAAGAACCATGAGAATAATTCCCCAAAATATATCTTCTGTATTTGCTACATCTCAAGCAGAGAATGCTCAGTGAGCTTGTTTTTGGAAATGCTTAAATAGAACCAAACCCTGAATCTAAGTGTTGAAAAGTCTCTTGTAAGTAGGGCATATTTGTGATTTGGGAAATAAGACAAACAGCTGTATTTGAAGAGTTTTCAGGTTGTTAACATATGGAAGGCGTAATAATAAAAATGCATCAGAATAAACTACCCTTAGAAGATTATAAATGTAAGCTCTTTGAAACAAAACACTGTTTATGAAAATAATTACATCATGCTCCTCTTTTCAGAAAGTACACCGACTTCTTAGAAGTGTTGAACACTCCTATGAGAAATAAATGCTTTTTCAAGGATTCCTAGTTAGCAAGCATTCTAAAATTAGTGTCCTAAGATATTTTCTTGCAAACTTCCGTTTTCACTTAGTAAATTTTTTTACCAGTTTTTTAAAGCTTATATATGAATAGTAATTAAACTCAGGCTTGGTTGTTGGTTTTGATGAATGTCATCAGAAAGTACTTGATGTGAAGATAACTTTTGAAATAAGACACTAGATTATGCATGTAATTCTTGGTCTAGATCTATCAATTTAATGAATGATTATATTTTAAATATATTCAGGACCCAGAATTAATTATGAGATGGAGAAAGAAGAAATGATAGCCCTTTGAACTCCAGAGAATGACAATCAATATTTAAAAATATTTAAAGAGGAATTACTCATGGTATATTTATTATGTTTTATATATGCATTGCTTTTGATATAGAATTATACTACATACAATTAGAGAACTCTAATACTCCAGTAGTCTTCACCTTTTAATTAACATGTTCTTAAAAATACTGGTACAGTGTCAGTTGTGGTATCTCATGTTTGTAATTTCAAATGTGGAATGTAGAATCTAGAAGGATAATGATTTTAACTCCAACTTGGGCTACAGCGCAACTTTAATGGCAGCTTGAGTTATATAGACAGGGCTTCTACAAAGCCACCACTCAACAAATATAAACTCTATTTTCCTGTGTTTATATAAATCACTGAATCACAAAACAACTTACCAGAAGGTATGACATTCCCATCAAAGGTTAATAATTTAACCTCCGCTTGTAGTAATTACCAAGTGCATAAGGAAGGATATGGATGAGAAGATGGTGTTATCAGTTGACTTTGGTGTAGTACATCCTTATTAAGAACCTTCTGTCCTATAGATCTGCTTTAAGATGCAATATATATATATATATATATATGAAAGTTAGGAAGTTAATAACTGAGTCACTTGCCTTGTCCTGGATCCCAAGGAGAGTTCTGAAGTTTGTTTTACTTCACACTTAGTTTAACTTTATTAGTAAACTTTGCAGAAAAAGGACTTCTATATTTTCTATTCTTGTCTATCAGACTTTTTATACAGTGGCCAGCGATATTTTGACATTTGTCATGGGTTGAAGTGATTCTCTGTCAGTTCCAAACTGTCACATTACCATTATCTATCTGCATGTAGTAACAGTTTCATGGAAAACTACTCCCAACCTGTTTAAACTAAACAAAAACAAAGTTTATTATAATATTATGGAGGTTATGGTGTAATTTAATGGCAGAGATTTGTATATGTTAAGACATGGGCTCAATTCATAGAGTAATATTAATAAAACAGTGAGTGTTTTTAACTTACTGTTCATTAACTACATAGAATTAAATTGCTACCAAGATTATGAAGGTCACCTTTTTCTATGGAAGAAAAGTTTGGGATAAGTGTGTTCTGTCGCATAACTTTCTTCTCTCCACTTAGATTCCTTACTTCTATTTTATTATTATTTTTTAATCACTCCCACATCCCTGTTAGGATTGAGGTAAAAGACAGGTCTGTGTAGCCAGTCTCTGGTTGCTTTGTTGGGTCTTCATTATTCTATCATCTTAACCCCTTTTCTACCAATCTCTCAACCAAACACTAGATGAGGGGAAGAAAACACTATAGAAAGGAAAGGAAAGAAACATCCCTGAATAAAGTCATGGGTCAGAAAGAAATTATTGCTAGACTACTTCATGTGGATTAGGGCCATCAACAACTTTGGGACAAGCTTGATCCTCACCCTCAGGATATCTAATTTCTTGTTTCGTCCTTGTGCACGATAACTTAACAAACCACAACCAACAACAATCATCAACTGCCCAGTCATTCCACCAAACAACCATTCGCTCTTAGGGCCCTAGCCTCTGAAAAGTTCTCAGAATTCCTAACATCACACAATCCTAGAAACTAGCAGGCAAAATCACATCTCTGCTAGAGCACAAGACAAACCATTATCAGTTGCTGTGGACAATCTGAAGCAGTCTCATATCCCACACCTGGGATTAACATCAAAGCATGTTGCCATACTATTTCTATGTTTTTTAATGAAACCAAAATTCCAAAATTGTCACTAAAGTGTGTTTCCTTTAAAAACATTGATCATTTTTTCAATATGTTCATGTTCAGTGCTGATAATTTTGTATGGACATTGGCTTACATAATCCTTACCTATGACATTGTCTTTTTATTAATTTAATTTAATTAATTTTTTCTTTAACTTCAAAATGTTTCACCCTAATTAAAGTGTGTGCTGTGTTTGTTATTACTAAAATAAATGACTTAATATTAAATATAATATTATTTACAAGTATAATCCAAATAAATAGTTCATAAAATTTAAGTAGAATGGAAATTACCAGACCCTGAGGAAGAGAAGAAGATCTTTAAATAAATGTGGAAAAGATGATTAATCAAAACTAAGTTAGTTAGTTGCTGGGGTATGGGCATGTTGTCATACAATAGAGGATTTATAGATAAAAGATAGTATACTCTATGTTTCAAAACTCTAAAAATTCTTCTAAAAGTTTTCACTGGAAAAAATCCATAAATATTATGAGAGGTACTTGGACTCCTTTACAGATGATACAATGTATACTTGTAGTAATATATCACCTCACATCTCATTAACATGAATAATGTTATGATATTTATATATAAATTTAAAACAATTTATATAAAAACAAAATGTTACCTGACCATATTAATACATGTGTTATAAACCTACCTCCCATGATATAGCAGAATTCTAAGTTGAAGTCAAGCTCTTATGGGCAATTTAAACAACAAAAGAACTTCTGGATTAATAGATATGAAATTCTTCAATACCAAGAAGATTTACTTTTTAAAGTACAAAGTTTAACATACTGACTTCTACCTAGCATAATAACTACATTGGCAAAACTGACTCTTTTGGAGAAAAACTCATTAGATTGTCCATAAAATAACATATGACATCACATAACTTGTTACATTTATTTGATAACTTTTATAAATAATTTAAATAGAAATAAATTTATAAATAATTTAAATACATTTAAAATTTTTCTCATGGTACACACCACCTAAGAAAATCACTAGGAGTTCAGAAATAACCAAAAGAACAGTGTAGAGCATTGCTCCAACACAGTACTATTTCCCTGACAGCCTTTGATCAGAATATTTTCATTAAAACATTGCTACATAAATTTGTCTTATGTCATTTCTGTTTCCAGATACTGTCTTTAATGTACACCATGAATCGGCTAATATCAAAACAAGGTCACAGTTGTAGAGCTGAGGCCTGGAGAAAAATATTTAACAAATCTGATTGGTTTGTTGTTTTCCCATAAGGCACTTTAGAAACACTTGCCCTTAGGATCACTCACGACACCTCAGACCTATGCTTGAGAATCATAAAAGAAAAGAACAGAAACACAAAAACAAATCACATGTTACCTGAAACTTAGTTGACATTCTAAAGGAACTTCGCTGAGTGTCCTTGGTGTTCTTTCAGACTCGAGAGACTGTTAAGTCTGCCCCAAAGTTGCCATGAACCTCAGAGTCTTGTTGCAAATATTCTCAGGGAATGGCTATAAGCCAACAACTCTCAGCTCAGTGTTGGACAACAGAGCGTCCTCAGAAGAGTGAAAAATCAAACTACTCAGGATCTGAATCGGAGAATTAAGATGTTGATGTTTGACACCCTTTGCTGTGGTTTAATCAGAGACAGAGAGGCACACAAAGAGAAACAGAGACAGAGACAGACTGTCAGAGAGGTGAGATGGGATATGTTTTGCTTTGTTTTGCCTGGAAAGGCATCTCCTTCTTCAGATCCTACCAGTGATAAACATTGGTTGTTGGGGTTCTTTCCAGGGTCTCCCCTTCATACTACAAGGCATTCCCAGAAACATCCTTTCCCAGGGAGCCACATGCACTGGATCCCTGGCTTAAATATGCCATAAAATAAACATAATCATTCTCTTTCCAAGTAGACACTACACCAACACTTGTTTACATCCATGCTGGGAAGTGTTCTACCACTAACTGCTTCCTCACACCTTAAAGGTTTCTTTTTTCCCTAATTGTCATACTCTACTAGTATTTTTGAGTTCAGTTTTTTGTTTTTTGTTTTTTGTTTTTTTAATTCATGGTTTTACTTTTATGTCCCCTGAGTCACATGTTGCTGTACATTACCATGTTTACCGTCTTTCTATTGCAATTTACAATCTGTGAGTCTGTAGCTTAGCACTAGGAAAATGTTCTCTTTATGCAAATTGAGAATAGTGGAGAAGTTAGTTCTAATCTAAAGTTCCTTGTATTATAGCGATCGAACTCATAGATTATTGGATGAAGGTTTTCTAGTCACTGTCCCATCTAGACCAGACTCAGGGCTTGGATATTTGTCAATGTTTTTGATCTCAAACCTCACTGGAAATATTTATTGTCAATTATTTAACCATTTTTCTTTAAGGAATCGAGGAATTCAAAGAAAGTCAATTGTAGTACTTTAGAGTAGTACTATCAATATCATGTACAATAGTGATACTATGACTTCTCTCTTTCCAATATATAAGGCTTGGTCTCCTTTAGTTGCCTTATTGCTCTGGCTAGAACTTTCAGCCTTTTCTGCCTGTGAATACTTTTACATGAATTCCATTGATCAACATGTCTGTTTCTGTACCAATACCATGCAGTTTTTATCACCATTGCTCTGTAGTACAGCTTGAGGTCAGGGATGGTGCTTCCTCCAGAAGTTCTTTTATTGTTCAAGATTGTTTTGTTTATCCTGGGTTTTTTTATTTTCCCATATGAAGGTGAGAATTGCTCTTTCAAGGTCTACAATAAAATTGATGGGGATTGCATTGAATCTGTAGATTGCTTTTGGTAAGAAGACCATTTTCACTATGTAAATCCTGCCTATCCTTGAGCATGGGAGATCATTCCATCTTCTTCACTTTCTCTCTTCAGAGACTTGAAGTTCTTGTCATACAGGCCTTTTCTGCTTGGTTAGAGTTACTCCAAGATAGTTTATATTACTCTTGGCTATTGTAAAAGGCTATTTTGCTAAAGTTCCTTTCAGGTGTGGGAATTCTCTGGTAGAGTTGTTGGGGCTATGATATTATGTATAATATCATATCATCCACAAATAGAGATACTTTGATTTCTTCTTTCTGATTTGCATCCCCTTAACTCCTTAACGTCTTATTGTTCTGGCTAAAACTTCAAGTGCCATAATGAATAGATAGGGAGCAAGTGGGTAGCCTTGTTCTGTCCCTGATTTTTCATGGACTTCCTTTAAGTTTTTCTCCATTTAGCTTGATGTTAGCTATTGGCTTGCTGTATATTGATTTGATTATGTTTAGGTATTTGCCTTATATCTTAGATCTCTTGAATGCCTTTTTTTAATTGGATATTTTCTTTATTTGCATTTCAAATGTTATACCCTTTCCAGGTTTACTCCCCCCCCAGAAACTTCCTATCCCATTTCCCCCACACCCTGCTTCTATGAGGATGTTCCCCCACCAACCCACCCACTTCCACCTCCCCATCCTTGAATTTCCCTGCACTGGGGCATCAAGCTTTTACCGGACCAAGAATTGGGGTCCCTTTGCTCATTTTTAGGTCTTCAGTTCTATTCCATTGATCTTCCTGCCTGTCTCTGTAATAATACTGTGCAGTTTTTATCACTACTGCTCTGTAATACAGCTTGAGGTCAGGGATGCTGATTCCCCAGAAGTTCTTTTATTGTCGAGATTAGCTTTCGCTATCCTGGGTTCAATTTTTATATTCATTGTGCTGATACTAGAAAGTGAATACCCAGACTTCTGTGAGATCACATCTAACAGAAAATATACTACTCTAGTTACCGAATTAGCCGGCCTCTCCTCCCATTGATGCCCAACAAGACCATGCTTTGCTACATATGCAGCTGGAGCCATGGATCCCTACATATGTACTTTTTAGTTGGTGGTTTAGTTCCTGGGAGCTCTGGGATGTCTGGTTGGTTGATACTGTTCTTCCTATGGGGTTGCAAACCTCTACAGCTCCTTCAGTCCTTTCTCTAACTCTTCCATTGGTGTCCCTTTGCTCAATCCAATGGTGGGCTTATAGCATCTGCCTCTGTATTTGTGAGGCAGAGCCTATCAGGAGACACCTATATCAGGCTCCTGTGAGCAAGCACTCCTTGGCATCTGCAATAATGTCTGGCTTTGGTATCTGTATATGGGATAGATCCCCAGGTGGGGCAGTCTCTGGATGGCCTTTTCTTCAGTCTCTGCTCCAAACTTTGTCTCTGTATTTCCTCCCATGAGTATTTTGTTCCCCCTTCTTCTTTTTTTTTTTTTTTCTTTTTTTTCTTTTTTTTCTTTTTGATACTTTATTTACATTTCCAATGTTTCCTCTTTTCTGGGTCTCCTCTTTGGAAGCTCCTTATCCACTCCCCATCCCCGCCTCTATGAGGGAATTCTACGTCCCACCCACCCGCCCACCCATTCCCATATTCCCACCTTGACATTCCCCTTTACTGGGGCCTCTAACACCCTCAGGCCCAAGGGCCTCTCCTCTCTCCCTGATGGCCATCGAGGTCGTCCTCTGCTACATATGTGGTCCAAAACATGGGTCCATAGATGTGTATTCTTTGATTGGTAGTCCAAACTTCAGGACAACCGGGGGGGGGGGTTAGACCCATTGACGCTGTTGCTCCCTCCATGGGGCTGCAAACTCTCA
>CM052709.1:88217256-88233004 GCA_028551405.1 Uromys caudimaculatus | reverse complement strand
AAAACCAGGAGTTGGTTCTTTGAGAAAATCAACAAGATAGATAAACCCTTAGCCAGACTAACCAAAGGGCACAGAGACAGAATCCAAATTAACAAAATTAGAAATGAAAAGGGAGACATAACTACAGATTATGAGGAAATTCAAAAAATCATCAGATCCTACTACAAAGGCCTATAGTCAACAAAACTGCAAAATTTGGAATAAATGGACAATTTTCTAGACAGATATCAAATACCAAAGTTAAGTGAGGATCAGATAAACTATCTAAACAGTCCCATAATGCCTAAAGAAATAGAGGCAGTCATTAAAAGTCTCCCAACCAAAAGAAGCCCGGGTCCAGATGGGTTCACTGCAGAATTCTATCAGACCTTCAAAGAAGACCTAATACCAATACTTGTTCCCCCTTCTAAGAAGGACTGAAGCATCCACACTTTGGTCTTCCTTCTTCTGGAGCTTCCTGTGGTCTGTGAATTTTATCTTCGGTATTCTAAGATTTTGGATTAATATCCACTTATCAGTAAGTGCATACCATGTATCTTCTTTTGTGATTTGGTTACCTCACTCAGGATGATATTTTCTAGTTCCATCCATTTGCCTAAGAATTTCATGAAGTCATTGTTTTTAATAGCTGAGTAGTACTCCATTGTGTAAATCTACCACATTTTCTGTATCCATTCCTCTGCCGAGGGACATCTGGGTTCTTTCCAGCATAAGCCATTGGTGTTCAGTTCAGGAAAATTTCCCCTGTGCCCATGTGTTTGAGGCTCTTACCCACTTTCTTTTTATTAGTTTCAGTATATCTGGTTTTATTTGGAGATCTTTGATCCACATCGACTTTAGCTTTGTACAAGGAGATAAGAATGGATCAATTTGCATTCTTCTACATGCTAACCTCCAGGTGAACCAGCACCATTTGTTAAAAATGCTGTCTTTTTTTCCAACTGGATGGCTTTAGCTCCTTTGTCAAATACCAAGTGACCGTAGGTATGTGGGTTCATTTCTAGGTCTTCAGTTCTATTCCATTGATCTACCTGCCTGTCTCTGTACCAATACCGTGCAGTTTTTATCACTACTGCTCTGTAATACACCTTGAGGTCAGGGATGGTGATTCCCCAGAAGTACTTTTATTGTCGAGATTAGTTTACGCTATCCTGGGTTCAATTTTTATATTCATTGTGCTGATACTAGAAAGTGAATACCCATACTTCTGTGAGATCATATCTAACAGAAAATATACTACTCTAGTTACCGAATTAACCTAAGGAACCTCCGTGACTCTTATGGGATGTCGTGACATGTATATGAAGGAAAAAAAACCACAAAAGCTATTTATTCTATTTGGCTGATTTTGAAGATAGAAAACTAAGGATCTCATGTACAAATATTCATTTTCCTTAATGTGGATATAATATATACAATATCTGTGCCTATTAATATGCAACATACCCTGTAACAATTGTTCTTAGAATTCACATAAGTAATACTTCAAAAACAATCAAACTTTATCTGAATTGACTTAATCTACCTGCATTAAAACCACTCAAATCATACCTTTGGTTCTTATAATTTTTCCTCTGAGTTAAAAACATGTACATTTGTAGTGTTTTTTTTTTAAACTTTTGAAAGATGATTTTATAAAACGTCATTGTACTTGGTCATTTTATTACTACAGCACAAGGCCATTCAATTGTTACATTTACCAATTCTGATTGTAAAGATTGTCTCATTGTGTTCATACATTTCACGTTTAAATGCAAGCATAAAACATTCATTAAAAATTCTACAGGCACTTAGAATGTATTCGTTGTCTGTGATCACAGTAGGGAGTGTAAAGTGTCCTCTGTTAAGTCCTTTCTTTGAATCTTCTCATTTTCTGTGAAGTCCTGTACAGTTGTATAGAAGTAATACCTTTCTAGTAAGAAGCAAGCTTAGAGATCACAAACACACCAACATAACAATGAAAATCCATTAGAAATTGTGTTTCAAATATCAGAAAAGCTGAACTATATATTCCCTAGTAATTTGGCAATGACAGCTTCAATACTGTGTTTTATACCCATATGGGGAACCTCTAAGTAAAGTTGTTGTTATTAATCATTTTCTGACTTTAACTTTAGAAGTAGTAATCGTTCCCATATCAAAGGCAAATACTGGCAAATTACTATTTTAAAGGAATTGTTTTTCCTTTTAAAAAGTTCAAGCTTGCTTGGTTTTTCTGAACTATTTTGTAAAGGGCAGAAAATAGACACATGGAAAACACACAGTGTGACTTTTCTATTCTAAGTGAGAAGGCAAAGCATGTACGGTTGACTCACTGCTCTTCTGATTGTGCAGACTAGTGAAAATACCCACTACCACCAAAGGAACATGGCTTCCTTTCTTGTGGACATAGGGCTCCTATTTGGTACAGGTTGGCCTCAAACTCATGATTTCTTCCCCTCAATCTCCATCACTATACATGGCTCAAATAAACCTTTTAATACTGTACAAGTATTAAAATATATGTGTTTCAGGGGCCAAGATCACCAGTCACGTTACTGATGCTTAATGCATCAGAAAGGAAACAAACTGCAAATGAAAATTCAGCATAACTAAGGGATTGTGCTTCATTTTTCTATATATCACATAAATCCATTTTTCTGTTATCTGCTTCTCTATTTGATTATTTTCTATGAGCTACATATTCGTCTAGCAAGTATAGTCACTCGCCTACTAGTGAATGTGTATGTTTTTAAATAAATAACCTTCACTGGGAAAAGAACACAGCTTGAGCTATTAAGAGTTTTCTCTCCCAGCAGTGTGTGTGGAGACAAACCTTCCAATGGGAATGTAGGTGATCATATCTAGGATGTTGGGAAAACAGTACATGAGTTTTAGGGTGAGGCCACTGTCATCTGAGGACTGTCATTACATTAATATATTTTGGACTGTTACTTAGGTAAAGTGAAAAGGAGTGTTAGTATTTCACAAGTAGTATGATCCATTACATAAATCAAATATAATTGACCATATTGAAGGTCATTCCATAATGGATGCTGAGCCATTTCTTTAACATCACAATCAACAGTTGACCATCTTAGGCTGGCTCTACCACATTCAGGCAGGTATGGCTATAGACCATGTGAACAGGAAAATGTTGTATCTGAAGGGCAACAAGTCTAAAAACACAAAGGTTAATTTTAAAAAGTGAAATGTTTTTATTTGTTAAAAAATGTTAGGCTTTAAGCTTTACTTTTGTAAATGAATGTCAGATGGTAAGTTATGCTTCTTTTAAAAAAACAATACTTTCTCTTTACATTTTAGTCTTAAAATAAAAAAAAAATTAAGTCAGATTTCTTGTGTTGCTTCAAGTAAAATGGAACTGAAGTAGAAAATATTAGAATTGCCAACACAAAGTTACACTTGATAATTGTACATAGAGTGTACATTTTAGGGTTTTTGACATGGGGTCTTATATATCCCAAGCTGGACTTAACCTTGTGACATAGCAAAAATGGTCATAAACTTCCAATTTCCCTGCCTCCGCCTCTGCCTCCCAAGTGCTAGGATGACAGGCATATCCAGTGTGCATAGTTTTTTTAACCATTTCAAGTCTGAGCTCATTTAATGAGAGGTTATTGATGAACAAAATTGCTCAATTTTATTATTAAGTGATTAGTTAAATGAAGTATTTGCTTCTTATTAATGTAGTGTAATTTTTAAATTCTGTTAAATTTTTGCCAGCTAGAGTCACCATTATTAATATAAGAGTTAAACATTGTGCTTAAAGAAATTAACAACTAGTTGATTCCTTAATTCTAGTTTTCGGGCAGCTAATTAAAAAATGGAAGGAATAAATTTGAAATGTCAATGAGAGATTTCAATTAAATTACTTAATAAACATAAAGCTTTGTGATTATTGACAGGTAGGCATTGCTTACAATAAAGTTATGTTACAATTAGCTAATGTACATATGTCTGGCTTTCACTTTTCAGAAGGAACAAAAATCACATGCAATTTACAACCATGCTTTATGTGCTTACGTAGTAGCCACATAGTTTTTGATTAAGAAATAAATGTCATATAATAAAATATTTTATGATTTCATAGGGAGTAAATTATTTTCCTTTCACAGTCCATGACAAGGTACATGCTCAAAGGGATCATACATTTAGGTATAAAATTTATATAATTCATTTATTATTTGGAATTATTTGGAGTTTGGAGGAACCTGCATTGGATTGCACATTGATTTATTAAAATATATATATATATATATATATATAATTTATTTATTAGAAAATATTTTACTTCAATGGCTTTATTGAAATAAACATCTCTAATCAGAGGAGAAAAAGACAGAAAGGGATAAAAGAAGAGATGCATGTCTAATCGCCACATGCCATCATTCAAGGAGGCAATCTTGGTCATAAAACATTTGGCTTTTGAAATAAAAGCTTAAAATTGTTTATTATCTAATTACATCCACTGGTATTTTAATAAATAAGACACTAGAATTTTAGGATTTCAGCTGATAAGTTCTATTATTTTTATTCATTTCTTGATTCTATTTTTTGTTGCTTTTTTGAGAGTAATGAGGAATTCTCTTAATTTTTCTTTATATCAACCCAGATCTTCAATTGCTATCTATCCTGTGTAGATTAATTATAGGCATTACTTTGTGATTTTATTGTTTTAAATCTTGACATTGTAATTTATTTACATTATCTCTCCTTTCTATCTCCTCCCTCCACACTCCTATATCCTTCTCTGCTCCTATTCAAATCCATGGTCTTCTTTCTCTCATCAAATTCTGTTATATGTATGTGTGTGTATATATATATATATATATATATATATATATATATATATATATATCATGTATTTTATATATATATGTATGTATGTATATACATATATGTTTCTAAACATAACTGGCTCAGTCTGAAAAATGTTAGTTGTATGTATGTTTTTAGTATTAACCATTTGGTATTTGATGACAAAATGTTCTGCTTTTCCTAGGGGAAGATTATTTATTTTTCTGAATTTCCACTTTCCCAGAGGCCTGTAAAATTGAGGCCTCATGCCTTTCCTCTGTTCCCTTTGGCATGTCTACTGTTAGTCCTTTTTAACCCATGTTTAGGGAGTCATGTTTGTGAAATATATGTCTTATCACATATCTCAGTATTCTGACTTATAAGTAAGAAGCAGAAGAGTGACCTCAAAAGTTACTGCAAGGACCACCTGTATTTCTATATGTACTGGGTCAAACACTTAATGTCTGCCATATTGCCTAGCACATGAATTTGTATTTTATATCATTGTCCTTAGTCAACCATGTTCAAGGTGGTATTTTATTATTGCTGCTTCTTTTCCTTTAATACAGTTTTACATATCCTCACTTTTACATGATAAATTTTCTGGTAATCACAATTGTAAAAATAAATCACTCATTTTGTTTCATTCCTTTTTTGTTTGTGTTGTTTTGGGTTTTTTTGTTTATTTGTTTTTTCTTTTTTGTTGTTTGTTTTGGAAACAGTGTGTTCAGAGTTTTACTGTGGTTCAGGTGTCCTGAAGGTCACTATGTAGCTTAGACTGTCCTCCAACTCCCTGAGAGCTTCTTACCTCTGCCTTCCAAGGGTTCAGATTATAGGTATGCTTTATCATTCCTGGTCCTGGTGTTGTTGCTGCTATTCATTCTTAGTTCTCTGCCTAACAATTTTAGTCATGGGCTTTTTCAAATAAGCACATGTGATATTTATTCATTAAATAATGAACTAGAATGCCATAGCTTATCTTCCTATTAAATACAATCTAATTTGTTTATGTGACTAGTAGGTTATTTAGAGTTTTATGTTTTAGCAATGATTCTCCAATGGTGTGAGAATACAGACAAAATATTAACAACTAAACATGTAGTCCTGATATACATTGGAAATTCTACTACACAGCTTGGAGTTAGGGTAAATGTGATGTATAGTCACGATGGCCCAAGGAAGCCTCCTTGGAAACCTAGAGCATAAAGGATAAGATAGTCAACATCTCAAAGTAGATCAATTCAAGAAATAGAAACACTCCTGTGAATAGGCATGAACGATTTTAGGAAAAAAGAATGAAGACTGGAAAAAGTGAGGTGCAATGTTCCCATGAGACAAAAAAGAAGACATCAGCAAAGTGTTGTCCACTGAGATCAAGCTCAGCATTATGGACAGCAGTCACTATGATAGTTTTGGTTTGGTTTGCAATGTGAAGCCACTAGAGATTTCAAAGAATAGAGTGTGTGAGGTCCTCTTTAGCATATCAGAAATCCTATGGGAGTCCCCCTTATTAAAGTCTCATCTGTCAAATTCTAATATATTTATAACTTTAATGAGCACTAATATTTTGAAGGCATTATACATTCAGTAGGTTGCTTGTAAATCATTGGGTTTTTATGCCACTATCAACAGCTAGACTCAGAGGTACAGGTGTAGAGAATAAAACTTTAGTGGAAGAATCACCCTGCACATCTCTAATCAGCCACTGCTTATAATTAGCTAGGAAGCTCTTCACATGGGTACCTTCATGTTGCTTCTCTCTCTAGGTCTTCAGACCCCAGAGGAAGCTTGTTGCATTTATTGGGTAATAAATTAACAGCAAAGTGCTTCCAGCGACAACATGCTTTTTAATTCCCTTACCCTTGCGGGCCTGCCTTCCCTTCTGCAGCTCACAGACAATGGGAGAAATATACTAAGTGAATGCTGAAAGCATTTTGTCAGCTTTGTAAATCATGGGAAGTTTTTTCTTTCTTTTGCTTGGTAAAAATAGAAAGTTCCTTTCAGCATAGAAAAAAAGAAAAAAAAAAAAAAACCCTAAATACTGAATACTAAAATATTTTATGTAGACAGTCCAGGATCATGTCTTTCATAGAAAATCTACTTTTTACACTCAAATTCCCTTAAAGTTCTAGTCAACACAATTTCTGAGAAGCATTGACTTCAGTAGAAAATAGTTCTTCAAAAGGAACTACAATCATTAAATAGACAACAATACTCACTTTTTAAGGTACTAGACAGAGGGAGAAATTACTATCATAAAAGACAGTACTGTCCTTAACCCAAGTAACTTCTAAGACAGTTGCAGAATAATTCTGGAAAAAAAAAAGTGCCAACTCTGAGGTAATTAAGAACGGGAAATGTGGCCAAAGACAACCTCTTGATAGGACCTAAAAATATATCAAAATAAATTAATTGAAGTCATGAACAAAGACACTATTCAACTTTAAATGTAAATGATGAGATCTATTATTTTTTAGGTAGCTAATTCCAACTCATTCTAAAAAGAATTCTGGTAGTATAGAAAATAAAGAAGGAAAGAAAATTGCTTTTGTTGCTTTTATGTTGTTTCGCGAATTTTATGTATTTAGTAAATGCACAAAAAATGTTTTTGTGTTACAAATTCACCTTGAAATAAAATAAATGACAGAATTGCCTTTTATGATATTTTCCTCAAATGTTTCAAGATGTGTCTGTCTCACTTGGTAAAGATGCTTGCTAGGAAACTCTATGACCTGAGTTTGATCACCAGGATTCTTATAATGGAGAGAGAAACTGGCTTCAGCAAATTATACTCTGATCTTCAGACACACAGTGGAATGTTCACACACATGTATACATACATGTATACACATGCACTCACATGAATAAATAAATAAAATAAAATCAGTAATATCACAGCTTCTTGATATTTAATAAAATATTATTTAATATACCTTCATAAACTAACATTCTATAATTTCTGTGATGCTGAGAAACTAGAAAATGAAACTTCTTTACCCGTCTTGCCATTCCATATGGATTTTCTTTATGTTCTTTAGTGTTAGTTGTTCATCTTTCTAAACCCTCCTTTAGCCTTCTCTTCCTTCTTCCTCTCGATCTCTTCTAGTTTTCTGTTTACCTCCCTCTGTCACTGTATTCTCTTTCACTTTCCTTGGAAGAGGTTCTCCCACCCACAAAACTATTCCTCGGGAGATATCTAATCTCTTTAGTTATTTACATTGGTAACTTAAAAGTTAACATTCACATATAAGAGAAACCAAACTGTATCTGTCTTGTTGAGGTCTAAGTTATATCATGCACGATGAAATTTCTAGCTCTATTCATTTACCTGTAGAACTCCTAACTTCCTAAGATTTTAAATTTTTCTTAAGATCTGAATAATACTCTATGTGATAAGGTCCCACACTTTCTTTATCCATTTATCAGTTAATGGACATCTAAGGGTTTTCCAATTTTTAGCTATTATAAATAGAGCAGCAATGAACTAAGATTCAACTCCATGAACGGAAACCCATACCTGACAGTGCTAAGGTGTCTATGAACCTGGAAGTAAGGTGTCTATGAACCTGGAAGTAGGTGGTTGTGGTCCTAAAGGAAACCTAATACTATTATTCTAATGAAGAACCATAGCTAGAAAATGCTTCCTAATGGCATTCTGCTATAACTGTAGATAAGTATTTCACTCAGCCCACATCAGAGAAGCTTCTTTATGTAATGGATGAGAAATAACATAGATACAACTGGACAACTGCAGAGAGTGGGAGACATTGGAGCACCCAGGCATAAATGGGATGCCTTCATCAAACCCCTACTTCAAAGTTCAAGGATCTGTGTTAAAGAACAGGGAGAAAGATGGTAGGAGCTAGAGATGGTAGGTGACTCCAAGTACCTCCCAGAAACCACAGGACTGATGCACTTATGAACTCCCAGAGATTATGGTAGGACACATAAAACTTGCATGGGTCTAAGTCAAAATGAGTCCAAGCCCTGAGAAGGGGAAATAGACATTGGGTTCCGCACATATGCAAGAAGCTATATACAATTTGTTCCCACTGACAAGGTGCAATCAGTGATTTCCTGTGGAGTCTTACTGGATATATAAAGCGTACTCCAATCAGTGCAGATCCTACGCTCACAAGTAGTTAGCCAACACAAAACAAAGTTCAGTGTGTGTGTGTGTGTGTGTGTGTGTCTGTGTGTCTGTGTGTCTGTGTGTCTGTGTGTGTATGTGTGTCTGTGTGTGTGTGTGTGTGTGTGTGTTTGTGTATATGTGTTGAATTTCATTTGCTTGTTTTAGTTTGGCTTTTATTTTTTAGTCTCACTGGTCTACTTCTTTGTTTTAATTTTTATTTTTATGGGATATTTTTGTTTTATTTTGAGAGAGAGAGAGAGAGAGAGAGAGAGAGAGAGAGAGAGAACAAAAAAGTGAGTAAGTGGTGAGTGGAGATGATCTGAGAGGGCTTAAGGGGAAGGAGAAACTAGATCAAAATATAGTATGCAAAAATAAACCAATATCATAAAATAAGCAAATAGAAAAATATTTTCACTCTGGTGTGTGTGAATGTGTGTGCCAGTGTGTATTTGAGCATGTGCATGATGTGTGTGGTGGACATATATATTTGCATTTGTAGGTCAGAGGGCAACATTGTAGAGACATTCTTTCCATTTACTTTCCCATGGGGTTCCAGTAGTGAGACTCAGGCTTCCATGATGGCTGTGGTGAGTGCAATAACTAGCCAGCTTTCTTGCTCAGAGATACACAAAAGAAGCAAACAAACAAACAGCAATCGTAATAGTTTTACAAAGTTTGATATATATACAAATTATAAGCTGAATAGATAATTCAAATTATTAATAGCTCATTAATTAAAACTATGCCTTAATTTACATGTGTATGTTTCAGTATCTTTAGAAATACTAAATGGATAGAAAACTCTTGTGTTTTAAGAAATATGTTTACTTTATCATCCTTATGAACATATTACAAATTTTATTGGCTTTAATGATATCCCTTTTATAAGGTGTGAATATAAGGATATTTCTTAGGCCTCATTTCTGTAAGGAAAGATTATTGAATCCAGTATCTTGAGAAGTCTTGGTTGTGGATGAATTACTATGGCTATGATTTAAAAAAATGAAGTCATAGTGTTGTAGCATAGTATATTATGAAAGTGAAACTTTATCAGACTTAATGATATTTTTCTTCAAATCTAGCAATTATTTTATATTTATAACACACATATAGAGGGCAATTGCTCTTCCCAAAATATATTAACTTGTAACATTATTATGATGTGTTCTTGGCCTACTTTTTAAAAACATATTTCTTTTTGTAATTAGGAAGAGATTATATCTGGTTTCAGTCATTCTTAAAAAGGACAAAGTTGTTAGAAGATAAATATACGTGAATAGTTGCATATATTTCTTTGATGTTGAAAATAAACCTTAAATGAAAGATTATGTGCATTATAATTTAACTTATTATATCTATTATGTCATTTGACAATGGCATGTCTAATGAGCCAAACCTATTTTTAATTTTTCTAGAGAAAACTTACTTAAAACAGGTTTTCCCATGTCTTTGACACTTAAAATAATTAATTTGTTTTTACTCTATTTGATAGATCTATCTCAAATTATTCTTATTATGTCTTAAAAGCAACTTTAAGACATAATGTACCTCATTCTCCATGAGAGAAGAAATCCTAGTAGTAAAATGGGGTATATCTAAACTTTAGTTTCTAAATTCCTCAGTTAGAAAATCAAAAGTGACTTCACATTTCTTGTACATTTTTATGAAGTTTAGAAATGATAATGAGCAGGAGTGAAAGATAAATACTCATGGGGCATTTGTGGGTCATCTGTGTTCAACCTCTATTCATAGTACTTGACTTGTTGCCATGTGTAGAACATTAAAGATAGTAGATCAATTTATAGATGATACTATTGATTCCTGCTAAAGATAAATATAAGGAAATCATTCATCTGCTCATGATACATACATATACTCACTTTGTTAAAATTTAAATAAATTTGGTTATCTATCTTAATAATATTTTATTAATGAGAGCTGAGAAGTATGAAGATGTTTATAAGACAGGCAGCCACTCTAAGAAGAGAAAATGTCTTCTACAAGTCACAGTCATAGTTTTAAAAACTCATGGTTGACTTGGTAACATACTTTATAAAAAGAAGAAATTCTATGACTCATAAAGTACAAACAGAGCAATCAACTATGCAAAGATACCTTCAGAAATGAATCAATGTATCAGAAATTATATAAATATATGAATAATATTTTATTCAATGTCAAAATATGTCCTGAGTTTGGTTGTAGAAGGAAATCCAAAGCATTAAAGCCAAATGGCATTACTCTGTCCTTCGTCTTTCTTTCACTACACCTTCCCCTCTGTGCTGTGGTGTGTGTGTGTGTGTGTGTGTGTGTGTTTCTTTGTATGTGTGTGTGTTTTCTGAATTATAAGAGTCAAATCTCATTGGTTATATTATAAATAAAAAGGGGTTTTCAAATTAGGTAAGAAGACTTGTATTTTTAAGGACATGAAGGGATCAAAAGTAAACATAAAAGAATTCAAGGCTTAGCAACTTGTTTTGAAGTTTAAATGGACTGATTGTATCATTTGAATATGAAGTTCCAAAAGCTGCCAAAATGATTGAGCGATGAAGCACAGGTTGGCTCTGGGGTGGAAGAGATAAATTCCAGTGATTACAAAAGAAGATGTGTCCAGTTAATATTTTAATGATAATAAAATTTCATGGAAATAAATATTCAATCAGCAGAGAGAGAGGAAAAGGTACGTGAAACAGTTTCTGTGTTTTGATTTTCATAGTGGCTACACTAAAATTTACTTACCAAACCTCAAAGTCAACAATGATCATTTGTATGTTGTAATCTCATGTTACTTCCATGAAGACCACTAAATCTAAAGCATGTGTGGTTGTGTGATAAGCTGAGAAATTAAGTAATTATTCAGTGTAAATAAATTAATCTTTATTTTTTCTTATATAAAATATGTAATTTTAACCAACAGGGTTCTTTCTTCAGAATGTTTCATGGATGTACTAATTTTAAGTTTTCATTTCCGTTTCTATTCTCAGTTAGTACAAAACCCAAGAAGCTCATGAGCAAATCTGCACAGATAAATGTTTGTATAGTTAACCAAAAGTAAGATGATTCTGCATGCTTATTAAAAGAAGTACAAAGGAAATAAAAAGAAATTGTAGTTGAGAAGGGAATGGGCACGGGAGGAGAATGCAGAGAAGGGAAAGGGGGAGAAATGATCAAAATGTGTTATATGCATGCATAAAATCCATCAATAACAACAAATACAGGAACTAAATACGCTAAATAAATCCAGAACACACAACTACATAAAATGATAAAATTTTGTGTTGTTTCTTGAGAAACTTTTGTTATAATATTATTGCTTTTTTGTCAAAATTCCTACTAAGTTACTTTGTATATGCCTAAGAAAAATGATAGATTTGTGGGAGTTATTATTATACACATTTAGCTGGATAGACATTTAACTTATTGTAAACTCTCCTACAGGAAATAATTCAGATACGTATACAATATCAAAGGAAGAACTCACCTGTTCATTAAACATAAAGTATGCTCTCAAGGCTGTGGGAAATATGAGTTTCATATCAAAAAGTAATGAAAAATATAACGAATGTGAAGAGACAATGTACACTTTATTTTTTGTGTGTTTTTAATACAAATATTAAACTATGGAGGAAGATAGGTATATTCTAGAACTGAAAAGCAAATCTACTCTTTTTAATGACAATAGTAAACATTTTTAGAAAAACAATCCACTCACAATGCCTCAAATAGTTATAATAATTATTATGAAGACAATAACCATAAAAATAAAGTATTTGAATAAACCTGAGGATGGCAAAGACCTATAAAATAAAAATTTAAAACGATTGATTGATTGGTTGGTTGACTGAGAGATGGATTTATCTACAGGTTGGCTCTAGGGTAGAAGAGAAAAGTTCCACCATGTTAACACTAGTTAAGGTCTAGGATATTGACACTAGAAAAAATAGTAGAAAATGAAAAGATCATCTCTGCTCATATATTGTAGGAATCAATTTTTTAAGACTTATTTATTTATATGAGTACACTGTAGCCATCTTCAGACACACCAAAAGAGGTCATCCGATCCCATTACAGATGGTTGTGAGCCACCATGTGAGGAATCAATCTTATGAAAAACACTTTCCAACCAAATCATAACCACTAGGAAGTATAATACCCATTGAAATTCCATACTATGGGATACACACACACACACACACACACACACACACACACATGCACACATATATGGAAGGACATATACAAACACAAAATAAAAACTAAGTAAAGAAATATAATTAGTCAAATAAATTATGAGTGAAACATATAAAGCTAGATGTATCAGCATATGTGGTTTCAAGCTATGTTTCAAAAACAAGCCATTGTAAGCAGTTTGCTTGCTGTATTGTAGCTCCCTATGTATCTATAATGCGTATGAAATTCATGGGAACTGCTACTCTTCTTTTATTAACAAACAAATCGAGTAAATCTATATGTCCATCAACTGATAAATTATTTTTACTTTTTATTGAAAATAGACCTTTTTTTATACAATATATTTTGACTGTGGTTTGCATTCCCTGGCTACTTGCAGATTCTTTCCACCTCCTCTTCCTTCCAATTCCTCAACCAGTCTTTCTATTAGAAAACACTCAGGAATATAAAACATATTAATAAGATGAAAACAAACAAACAAACAAACCAAAGTAGAACAAAATAAACAAGCAAACAAATGAAAGAAAATGAACAAAAGAAAAAATACAAGAAACACATAAGTATGCAGAGGCATACTCACATGATAAGAAATCCCATATAAACACAAAACAAACACCCTAATAAATATGCAAAATAAATATAAGGGATAAAATCATTGACAGAGAATTATACAACAAGGAAACCCTCAAAGCTCCATTGAGTTATTTTTGTTGTTGTTGTTGCTGTTGTTGGCCATCTCTTGCCGGGCATGAGCGCTGCCCCAAAGTGTGGTTTGAGATTCCCTTGCAGAAAGTTATTTTTTCCTTTGAAAGTATTATCAACTGGAAATGACTTCTGGGCTAGGGACAGAGGCTTATATCAGCTGAATAATTCTTACACAAAATGTAGCTCATATATTACTAGAGAATTTTACTACCCCACTATGAAAATTTAAATTACGAAATTTTCAGAAATCATGAAAGAAATGATAAAATATTGTGTGAGATAATACTGACTTGAAAACACAACCACCACATGTTCCCACCTACAAAAATGATAGCATCTAGTTTTTATATATGTGAATTTTTCTGAAAATTAGCATATATATATGTATATGTATATACATCATATTCATCATATACATCATGTACAGACACATACATCATACACACATACATCATTAACATCATATACATCATATTCATATAATACACACACACACACACACACATGCATATACACCTATACATTTGACAAAGAAAGAGGAAGAAAAGTGGCATGTGTGGTCGTAAAAGGGGCTTTAAGAAAGCCAGTGACAAGAGTGAAGGAACACTAATATTTAGACACAGGATGCAATTAATGTGGATGCAAATATTGAATCACAGAGAGGAGCTAGAAGATGGAGGTGCTTAAAGTCAACTAAGCAAGTATGAACATGCCATAAAGAAACCTGTCATTGTAGTTAGGATATTGAAAATACAAATAAAACAATAAAAACCATATTGGAACACTGGCAATATGTAGCTTTTTTTTTAAAAATAAGATTACATTCAAGTCCTTTCTCTAAATATGGGAAACTCAAGGTATTGTCTCAGGGATAGCATTTTCCCCATACAAAGAGTCAATTGATGAAGAGAGGCTATTTAACAAAAAACAAGAGATTTTTCTCACTATCATATATATATAAAACTAGGTTTTTATGATGCATACACATTAATATAATAACTACGAAGCCATAGTTCATTTATTGATTTTTTTACATTCCAGATTTTATTCCCTCCTGTTCCCTCCGACTGTTCCACAACCCATATTTCCCTCCCACCCCTGTCTCTACAAGGGTGTCCCCACCCCCATCCCCCAACTTCCACCCCACCTGACCTCTAAACTCCCTGGGGCCTCCAATCTCTTGAGGGTTAGATGATCTTCTCTACCTGAACACAGACTCAGCACTCCTCTGCTGCATATGTGCTAGGGGCCTCATATCAGCTGCCTGGTCGGTGGTCCAGTGTCTGAGAGATCTCAGGAGTCCAGGTTAATTGAGACTGCTGGTCACCCTACAGGTTTGCCGTCCTCCTCAATTCTTCTGGCTTTTCCCTAATTCAAACAGCTTCTATCCATTGATTGGGTGCAAATATCTACATCTGACTCTTTCAGCTGCTTGTTGGGTCTTTCTGAGGGCAGTCATGATAGGTCCCTTTTTGTGAGCACTCCATAGCCTCAGTAATAGTGTCAGGCCTTGGGGCCTCCCCCTGAGCTGGATCCCACTTTGGGCCTGTCGCTGGACCGTCTTTTCCTAGGCTTCTCTCCATTTCCAGCCCTGCAGTTCTTTCAGACAGGAACAACTATGGGTCAGAGTGACTGTGGGATGGAAACCCCTCCCTCATTTGATGCCCTGTCTTCCTGCTGGAGGTGGGCTCTATATGTTCTCTCTCCCCACTGTTGGGCATTTCATCTAAGGTCTCTCCCTTTGAGTTCTGAGAGGCTCTTACCTCCCAGGTCTCTGGTGCATTCTGGAGGGTTCCCCCCCCCCACCTCCTACCTCCCAGGTTGCCTGTTTCCATTCTTTCTGCTGGCCATCAGGGCTTCAGTCCTTTTCCCTCACTCAATACCAGATCAGGCTCCCCTTCCCTCTCCAGCCCCACCTCTGTC
>CM052709.1:88181872-88217156 GCA_028551405.1 Uromys caudimaculatus | reverse complement strand
ATGTGTGTGTGTGTGTGTGTGTGTGTGTGTGTGTGTGTGTATGTATATACACACGTAATGTATAGATAGGTAGATGTGTATAGATGTGTGTACATATCAATAATTAATGAAAACAGAGACCATTAATTTGAAATAAAAACAAGGTGGATGTATGGGGGTGTTTGGAGGGAAGAAAGGGGAAAATTATGTAATTATGTTACAAATTTAAATAAATGTTTTTTTAAAAACCTAATGTTTTTAAATTTATTGTCTGAAAATATCAAGAAAACATTCAAGATTAATTTGAAAAATCAGGAACAGACAATAAAGCCCGACAAATTTATAATATATAATAGTATATTATATTTAAGATATATAATTTTTCACAATATAGGGATTTCTGAGACCTGACGGGAGGAATCTGAATTACATATTGTTGACTGAGCCTGCCGTCAAGTCGGATATCAATCGCTTTCTCCCCCAGCCCTGTGCTACCATCACACAAGCAGACAAGTCAACATAGTAGATCAAAGGGTAGCTGGATTGGTGTTTACATTTTTTTCTTTGACAACATGAGAGTAGCTTCTAGTAAAAAGAATGCCAGCTTATAGAGGTGAAGGCTTTATGTAGGCAACAACCACACTTTACCATGTTCAGTGAGTTGTGTAGGTGTTGTTGGCTGTAGTGGGGCCTTACTGCCAGTTTGTAAAGGGCAACTTTTAGTATTGGAAATAACCTTGGGTCTTTGAATATCTATCTGTCTGCCTGTTTGTGTGTATGTGTGTGATTTACATACGTGTATCACATGTGTAAATCTTCTACAGTATTAGGATTAAAGTTTAGGAGACAGAGGAGACAGAGAACTCCAAGGAAATTAGTTCTTCCTAACCAAACTGGAGTGATCCATGTATGTGAACAGAGCCTGAGGCAGCATGCACAGGATATGCATGTGTCTGCATCAGATGAGGTTCTAGAGCTGAAAGGAGAAGTGGATGTATGCCCTCATCCCTAATTCCCAAATATCTCTAGTACATAAGCTCTTGCAAACGAAAATTTACTTTTCTCCAAGAAAGTCTCAGTTCTACTGGGATTTACTCTTACTCTTACTCTTAAGGGAAGGCTGCATGTCCAACAGTAGATGGACACAGAAATTATCTCAATGGCTTTTTTGAAGGTTCTTTCTCCCACAATATCATATCATTGATTTGTCTTTCTTATTTTTATATTTTTATATTTTTTCTCTTTTTTTTAACTTATGCATTATCTGTACATATAATTTGTCTTCTGGTGTTTGCTTCTTATGGAATTACTCAGTGTGAGAAGAAGGGAGTCTCTGTGTTTGTATTTGATTCTTGTACCTTTTCTTGTGTTCCTTCCCTTGCCTGTATTTTGTCCTCTTCAGATGGGTTTGTTTTAGTTTTATCTTATTTTATTTCACTTTTATCCCTTTGATGTCTGTTTGCTTTTCTATGAGAGATGGAAAGTGGAAGGAGTAAAGGAAGGAAAACATTACTAGGATATACTGTATGAAGAAAACTTGCTATTTTCAATAAAAAGAAATAAATTAAAAATAAAAATAAATATAGGGTATCACAAACATTTCAAATAAGTATGTCATTTTCATCCCTCTTATGTCAAAAAGATAGAGAAAAATAATTGTTAAGCACAAACACGTATTAAATTTTTGCTACATTTTACTTATATTGTTTGTATATGTTAATCCTGTGTCATCATGTCTGTTGGTATACATATGTCACAGCACACACTTGATGATGGTCAGAAGAAAATATTTGGGACTTGGTTCTCTCCTTCTACGATGTGGGTCCTGGATATTCAACTAAGGAGGTCATTGATGGTTGTAAATGACTTCACAGACTGAACTCTTTCACTGGCCGTGAAATACATAGTAAACATAAATAAATAAATAAATAAATAAATAAATAAATAAATAAATAAATAAATACATACATACATACATACATACATACATACATAAGAAAGAAAGAAAGAAAGAAAGAAAGAAAGAAAGAAAGAAAGAAAGAAAGAAAGAAAGAAAGAATGCTGTTTAAGTGGGTATACAATTTAAGAAAATTGGCAAGCAGTGATCCCTATGGACTAGTATCTAACAACACCCACACAGTAAGTAAGGATCATTTTTTTTAAAGTCACTTAATCCTCACTTATTGAGTCATTATAAGAGATTTTCTAATTAAAGGTAGAAAGTTGTATCCGTGTTTCCTTCATGGCTTCATTTGGCGACAGAATGTAGTTTTAATTTAAAGAAATGCTTTCAATAGTCTGTGGCTGACTGATGTATTAGCCTCTGCTTAGGTCATGGAGTCCAACTTTCCAAGTACTTTCTGCAAAAATCCTTGAAATTTCTAGCCCTGGCTTCTCACAAAAACATAATCTTAGACAACAAAAGAAATAACTATTAAAAATCCATAGCGGGCAGAGGCTATATAGTTGTACATAATCAGTTCATGTAAATGTGTATAGAAGAAATTGCACTCTATGACAGCATCAAATGATTAAATGTATATTTAAACCCTAAAAATGTAAACCTCAACACACACCTTGCTAAGGCAATGGGAATAGATAAAGATTATAGATGATTTTTAAAAAACTGTACTGATATTTATTCAAAATTCAATTAATACATTGCAGTTTCCAGCTATGATATTAATATTAAACAAAAATGGTGATTTCAGAGTTACTGGGGTTAAATAAAAATGTTAATTTAATAGTGTGTATCCATATTACAGAGAGTAGTAACGATAATAGGCTGGACTTTGCAGGTTTGTTAGGTTCTAACAGTTTTAAGGGAGTTAACTACCATACCAACTCCCTGGTTGGTAAGAAAGTATCTCATTTTCTTTCTCATATCAGTGTTCTCCACAGTCTTAGAATAGACACTGGGAAAAATAATAGTTTATTTCACTCAATTATATGTATTTCAAAAGGTTTTAAATTCTTTCCAGATGCTTTAGCTTTATATGTTTTGAAAAACATCTAATTTTATTGGTTTAAAAGGGGGGTAATTTTGTGTAATTTATGGTCTAAACAGAACGTTATAGTGTTTCAGATTTTTTTTTTTGTATCAACTATCAATTAAAATTTCAGACATAAAGAGTAAATAATACTCTGAGTTTTTAAAACTCCAATGGTAAATATTGGCAGATAATTTTATAGTGTAGAATTATTAAGTAATGATTTAGAAAGCATCTATCATTCGAAAACTGTAAGAAACAAACAAAAATGTTGGCGAATATAAACTTCACATTGTCTCAAAAGCCAAAGCTGGCTTGTGGAATCACTTTGGCAGGTCTTGACATTATGAGTCTAGTACATGACTAGCATTCAGTTTTAAGGTGATTATTTATAACTGAAATTAGATACTTCAAATTTTAGCTGAGTTCTCTGCTTAACCTTAAATGGCTGAAAAGTCTCATGTAATAAAGCACATGCCAATGCTGCTGACTTGAATCCTCTATCCCTGGATAGATTACTATGAAAACCAAACAAGAAGCAGTTGAAAACTGAGCGCAGTTGTGGCGAGGTATGTTACCATAGTCATTACTGAATTTGGTAATGGCTCACAGCCACCTTTACATAGTAAGCTCCCTTCCGTATAGTACCAGGAACTGCATTCTTCTTCCTGAGGAATTATCAGGCACCCTGACTTAGCCCTCGAACATCCTGTTCTATTGTCTGACAGAATTCACACTCCAGTTAGTAAACATTGAGTAATTTCCTTTATGTGCATGCCTGCATTTATAAAGGAACCAGTTCACATTAGTAAATTAATAATGTGCTTAAATTCAATAAGGACTTTAAAAGAAACATTTCTTAAATTATATTTACAGGCATTTCTCCATTGAGATCAGCGCTTTGTCTTATGGAAGACTATTTTCTGTGACAATTTCTCTTTATCCCAGTTTCTTATAGTCTTCTGCCTCTGAATTTCAAATACTACACAATCACCTAAAGAACAAGTTTTTCTTCTCTCCCACAAGAGCTTCTATAGCCAACCTGAGGAGCTTTGTGGGAGTAGGCTAGAAGTGTCAATAGGAATAAAGCCAAGAACAGCAATGAAAAAGCACACAAGTGTTTACAACAGAGAAAAATATAAGACAATTATCAGGATTTTCCCAGTAAACAAAAGCAAAATGATGAGACAGAAAGGCACAAATACACAGGAATCCACTATCACTTTTTGGGTCCCTCCATAGTGCTGTCAGTCACTGGGCTCAGCGCAAGGATGGGGAGGAAGGAGGAGTTCTGACGACAGATGCACCAGGAGGGAGCACTCTATTTTCACAGGATGATCTCAGTGTTTCTCTCAAATGACCTTCATCTGGGTTGGTAAGGTTTCTCTGCATTGTGGAATTCATGTGCTAAACTATACAGAGGTAAATGTTAATTTTAACTTATAAATGTTAACTAATAAATGTATACATTGTTTTGTCCAAATATTTGGTTACTATAATCTAGATAATTGAGAGCCATACAATGGACAATTATCCATTACAAAAATAGCTACGGAAATCATAAAAATGATGTTTGAGGTTTAAATATATAGGTAAGACTAAACACTTTCTCCTAAAGTAACAATTAGTATAATGACATAGAATCATTTTTATGATTCAATTTCATACAGAAAAATCAGACAGACATTTAGCCAATTACTTTTCAGAAAATAGTGTAAATTTAATAATAAATTACAAGCATTTATACTTAATTTTTCAATTAATGACTACAAAGTATAATCTTGAATCTTTTAGTTTGCCCTTTGCTCTCTGTCTCTCTGTCTTTCTCTGTCTCTCTCTATCTTTCTGTTTGTCTCTGTCTCACCCTCTATACACACACACACACACACACACACAGGCACACACACACACACACATTTTTATATATTGAATACCCACATATAAATACATTGATAAGTGTGTAGATGTGGCTGATGCTTGTGGACTCAGCATGGAAGAGATGGGTGCCAGACATTCAGGAGTGTGAGGTCATTCAGTCTGGGATGGACAGTGAGTTAAGACTTATTCTCCTGGTATGTAGTTTGGGAGACTAGAGATAGCTCAATGGATAAAGAGCTTGTTTTAAACGGGAAGGACTTCAGAGCCAACTTAAAAAGTGAGAAGGTGGATAGAGGAGAATTCCCTAGGATTTAAGAGCCAGTTGGCCTAGTGTAAGCATAACCAAACAAAAAGAATTCTCACCTCAAAAATTATAAGGCAGAGACTGACCATCAAGATACCCTGGCCCCTCAATGTGTGCATACTCACACTCACAGACACATGCATACACAAATCACACACACACACACACACACACACACACACACACACACACACACACACACTTAGACATTTTTTTAAAACCAAGAGCCATATTGTCTTACAAGTTAATAATTTCAACAACCAAACAAAAGATACAATTGCTTAGTAATATTGTATTACATTTCATATTCTGCTTTCCCATACAGTAACATTCTAATGCTTGATGAAGTTACTTTCCTTAACATATTATATTAAGATGCTGAGTTTTTTCAACATAAAATGCTTTTATCTCTGTATCCTCAGCCATATAAGTCATTCCTTTATGGTCATTATAATGCTGAGCAATGATAAACTCAGTACACACAGTGAATACAAATGAAAGTAATAGTTAGCTAAATAACATGTGCCACATACTTGCAAGAAGCACTAATTTAGAAATTTGGAGCAACCAAAGGGAATATCAATGAGGAATAACCTAGAGCAAGAAGAACTCAGTTTGATGAATTGGTCTATATTAAAGAAGTTCTGAGACTTTTTTTTTTCCTCTTCTCAACTATAGCAATAAAACAGACAAAACTTTCAAGTGAGAAAGTAATATTTTACTCTTGGAAAAATGAAAACTTCGAACCTTTTCCTTAAGGGAAGAATTTTGCATTTAAACCATTGGCTCTTTAGAGACTTTTCAGGATGAAAAAAAAAATCAAAAGATTCATTTTACTTGGAGCATTAAAAAAGATGAAACACAAGGGGCTCCTGGTATTTCTCTCATTTGAGTTCAGTGTCACGATGGCTTGATAGGGCCGGAACATCCATTTAAAAAGATATGCCAGGTAATTAAAAATATTGTAGGTAAGTTGAACATTTGACCTATTTGCTTATTTTAAGCTCTGCCTCGGGATCGCTCCTATTCCATATTGGAGGCTATTCTGCAGAACTTACAGGCCACGCATATATTTAGCATGATGAATGCCAGTGCTAAAAGGCTACAGGGTGTCCCACCTGAGGCAGCATTTTATATAAGTGTGGAAACTTAGTGTGAGATTGAGGTTTACTGCAGCACACAAAGGAATTAAGAAAAGTTATATTCTAATATATGAATATTCAGGAGGAATAGCCCAATAAATGTACTAAGTTTCCATCAAGCCTCTCAAGCCGGATGATAAAATACAGCTTTAAATGAGAGGATTTTATTTTCATTGCTGTATTTGTTCAACATTATGTTTTAATGTCCTCATTAATGTATTCATTTATATGTTCATCTACTCATTTATTCAACATGTATTGACTGAGCATCAATTCTGTCTCTAGAAGCACCACAGTGGTACAAAGTGGTGAGAAAAGAGGATGACAAGTTCCCTCTTTACGTTGGTATTGAAAATATAAGAAAATAAGTACAGAAAAATACAGAATATCCCTTTTTTCCCACTAAAAAGAAAACTGGAAAAACTAACTCGTAATGATCAAATATTTGTTTTGGCTCCTCATTTTGAAGGTGGTTTTGCTTGTTTGTTTCTTCATGACAGATGGCTTCTTTGCTTTGGCATTTGTGGTAGGTCAGCCCATTGCAGTAGTTCCACAGGACAGACTGAAACCTCCTCACACACAGGGCACCAATAAAAAAATAATAATGATTAAAACAGAAAACAAGGGTGGTGGGTGGATGGTGTTAGAGTACACAGTCTGCTTCAAGATCATCACTTCAATGACCTAATGACTTCCTATAAATTTCCTCCTCTGAAAGCTCTACCACACACACCTAGACACAAATCTTTTAATATATGAGCCTCTGAAGAAGAATTATTGTCTAAATCAGAGGCTCTCAGCCTTTGTGTGCTGATTCCTTTGGTAGCTGAACAACCCTTGTGCAAGGCTTGCCTAAGATCACTTGCATATCAGATATTAGCATTATGATTAGCAACAGTAGCAAAAGTTCAGTTGCGAAATAGCATTTAAAATATTTGTATGGTTGCCAGTCAGTCACTGCAAAATGATGACCTGTTTTAAAGGAACAAAGCATTAGGAAGACTGAAAACTACTGTTCTAGACCATGTCAGGGTTTGTTGGTTAACACTTTCTGTGTGATATGGGCACATTGGGAGGGTACAAAGGATGAAGTGCAGTCTTAGCAAACATGCTTTCACAAGCCACAGTTAGCTGCTGCTACCAAGAAAGTCTCAAGGGAGGAGAGAGACATGCATAGCTTATTGGGAAACAGAACATTTTGGCAGAAATAGAAACAAAATACAAAACCCCGGAAATTGGAGTGTGATTGACAGATTTGGAAAACACCATCAGGCCTCTTGCTGGTGTGGAAATTAATCCAGAGAAGGATCCTTGAGGGATTTTTTTTCTTTAGAAAACATTTATTTTTTGCTAGATATGGATGTAATGGAAGACATCAGTTGGGAATAAGATGATATAATGTAGGTTTCAATAGGAAAACATGGCTTCTGTACTGAGAATTGCTGATACGTGAACTGCTGTTTCACTCAGAATCTTTACCAATAACCCAGACGAGAAATGATAGTGACAGATTAGGTCCTAGACAGTGGCCATCTGCTTGATGTACTCTGACTCTACAGCAAATAGAATCTGACCACCAGAGACATTGCTGCCCCTTTCGTTTGAAGAACAGACTTGTTTGCTTGTGACTAGGGGTTGCCAGTTACAATATAGTGTTCCCAAAATAATTTGAATTTGTGATACTCTTATAATATAATTTTTAGTATATCACATGTAATTTAATTTTCATACAAATTCAACCTATATAATATATAGTATCAGAGTTATGCTAAAATGGGATTTGTATTTGAAATCAAATCTAACTGGGCATCCTGTAATTTTATTTGACAAATATAGGTATCTTAATTTAATTTAACAGTCTCCCTAGCTTCAATGAATATCTATCTACTTCTTCCTTTTGTTGAAACTGTTTGTCTTTCTCTACATGCAGATGTAATAGTATAGTAACTCCAACTCTCTGACGCAATGACTTTTTCTACAACACCCCAGGATCTGGTGAGTTTTTCTTTCTCACTAGTGTGCTGACTTTATATCAGTTAAAGAATAGTTTACAGGACAGGGTAATTGTTATTTTTTCACTAATCTCTGCCACAGTGGCTGATCTTACCTAGTATCTTACATCCTGTGTCTTGCATCCTGCATCCTAAGTCATGTGGAGGGCACTTCTCCGCTATGTCTCATCATTCTTGGGAACACCCTTAAAAAAGACACTTCCTCAACTCTGTTCAAAACAGCTTTATCGGTAAATAGCCAGAATTGGAAAAAACAGAGGTATCCCTCAGCCAAAATTATATAATGAAAATGTGGTACATTCACACAGTGGACTACTCAGCTATTAAAAGCAAAGACATCATGAAATTTACAGGCAAATAGATGGAACTAGAAGCTACCAAGGCAAATAAATCATTCACTTGGTAGAAATTCATTTAAAAAGAGAATCTTACTAATAGATTTGTTTAAGTGAAGGTCCAGCCAGTAATCCTCCCCCTCAAATCACACTCAGCCTTGGAAGCTAGGTCCAGCTTGCGGTCAGCATTGTTCTGCTAGGCTTAACAGTGTTAAATGTTTCATTTATCTTGGTCTTTTAAAATGCCCTTCAATATCTAAAGTTCATGTGTACTAGAATTTGTATTTTGTAAAATGTTTTCTGGGCTGATTATTTGATACTGGTTAAGCAATTGTGCTTTTCAAGAGAAGACTATTTCTCCCAGTCTTAGCATTCCTTAGTTGACTATGGTTCTTTGTGTCTGAGTGAGGCCTCCTGGGGTTTCTTCCATCCATTCTAGTTAGTATGTCTTTTGTTGCTCTCCTTTTTGAGCTCATATTTAGACAGTCATGTGGGGGAGACTTTGAGGATGTAACATGTACCACTACTAGAAGAAACAGTCTCTTAGCAAACTACCTAATGTTCTGGATACAAGAATCTTCCTGCCCACTTTTCTACAATGGTCCCTGTCCCTTAAGTGAGAAGATGTTTTGTAGAGTTATCTATTGGGACTGGATTCCAAAACTGCATTTTGATTGGTTGTGGTTTTCTGTAATGATGTCTATCTGTTGCAAACAGAATTATCCTTGATTGAACAATGAGATTGAAACTACTATGTTTTTTTGTTTGTTTGTTTTTCTATATTTTTTAGAAAAGGAATGGCTGTAGGTTCTCTTCCAACATCCATAATGTCACCAGACCGACAGGGTAGTCATTTCCAGGCATAATCCTTATCTGGTTGAGCAACTCCTAAGTCCTACTAGAGAGCAGATGGTTATAGACAAGTTCTGTGTACACTGCTGCAGTCTTCGTCCTTGTGGCATGCTGGTCATTGTCATAGAAATCATAGCGGAGTTGGACAGTTAGTTGCTTCCCACCTTTGGAAACTTGCATGACAGTATTTGGCATTTTGAAAGATAATCCTCAGAGAGGGGGCTTTCAGACCATTTCCAGTTCAGGGACTTCCGGATCACCTTTTGCAGTGAATGGTATCTTCAAAAATAGGGACCTAAGTTTCAGATCTAGAGAATAACAAATGGCAATGACAGTAGCCTGTTGCATTCTGGTAATCTCTTGGAGAATTCTATCAAACATCTCCAAAAAATAAAAATAAAAAAATAAATAAAGTTTCTAATGCTTGCTGTTGGGGATTTTGAGAGATGATTTTTGGCTACTGGAGGGAGCATTGTCAGGTCAGAAATGGAAAATCTCTTTTATATAATATATTACATTGTTGATTTAGCAATTCCTTATAATTTTTTCAAGTATCCTTATTGTTATTTTACCATGATCCCTCATTCTTATTCATCTCCACTACTCTACATATTAGAGTGTCCAGCCTATTTATCTATTTCCCCAATCAGGTCACTTACAACCTGCTATTCCCCTCTCTATCACCACACACCCACCTCCAAATTCCCTGTCCTCCAACACACACACACTGGCAATGGTCTCTTTTTACGTCCAAGCTTTCTGAAGCTACTCTAGGCTATGGACCACATCTGAAGTTTTGGAGCTATGACCCTCACATGAGAGACCATGTGGTTGTGTCTTTCTCAATCTGTTATCTTGCTTAAAAATGACTTTTTAAAAAAATTCCATTAAGTTATCTGCAAATGTCATGATTTCATTCTTCTTTAAAACCAAATATTATTCTCTAGGTATATGTCCAAACCTTCACTTGTTATTTATCAATTGAAGGACATTTGTGGCTACTACAAATAAAGAAATAGGAAACATTATTGAAGAAGGTTCTAGAATTGTTTGGACATATTTTAAGATGTGGTATAACTGGAATGTGGTAGTCTTAGCATTGTGATAATTGTGTAAAACTATTTTGAGAATTGTTGGCCTCATTTGTCATCTATTCAATAGTGAATAAGTCCACCCCCACCGCCTCTTTAAGATTTTGTTGCCCCTTGTTTGATTTATCTTTGCCATTCAGACTGGGATAAGAGGATAGCTCTAAGTTGTTTTGATTTGGATTTTCCTAATTACTAAGGATAATGAACATTTTGAAGTATTTCTTTGTATTTTCTGGATATTAATGCTCTCAAATTAGCAGCGAAAAAGACTCTTTCCCATTCTGTGGGCTTCTTCTTTATTATGTTGACATTTATTTAGCTATGCAGAAGGTTTTTCATTTCACAAAATCCATCTATTGTTGCCAGGTTTGTACTCAATCCTTGGGTAAGGGTAGCCTTAGTCAGAAAGCCCTTTCCTACATATAATTAATATAGGATACCACTATAGGGTTTTTCTTAGATATTTCCTGTGTTTGGAAAAGTAAATCATGTATCCTACCAAGTTGATGAATGTGTTGCCTTATCAAGAAGTTTTCTGACAGAATTCGGAGGTTCTGTAATGTATGATGTCATGTCATCTGCAAAGAGGAATAATTTTGATTATTGTTTTCCTTAAAATCACTTTAATTTTCTACTCATGCCTTTTTGTTCCAGCTAGTGCTTTGAAGAATACATTGGACAGGCTTAGTGGCTATCACTGTCTAGTTCTTGATTTCACTGACATTGTTTCAAGATTTTATTCACCTAGAGAGATACTGGTTATGGACTTTGTGGTGCCAACGCCTTCACTTTTCTAAGCTTGTAGATGGCTGGAAAACTGCTTTCTTGTTGCTGCTTTCCTGCTTTACTACAAGTTCTGTGTGCTTTTTTAAAAATTCTTTTTCTCCACCTTAATTTTTGTTTTTAATTTTTTAAGTATTTAAGTAATTCTTATTCGTGAATTTTATTTGAAATCTGATTACCTAGTATTCATTCACTCTAACTTTTCCCTTTTCCAGAAAAAAATTAAGTGTTTTACACTTATTATCCCAGTTATGACACAGGTTTTCCTTGACATATTATTGAGCAATCTCTCTGATATCCATTTTTTGTAGTCTCTCCCTTATACTTACAGTCTGCCTCTCTCTGCAGCACCTATGCCTACAAATGTTCTGTGATTTTTAATGAAACAGCTCTATATTAGGTACATCCTCAAATGCTTAGAAACATTAACTTAGCATTGTCAGATCTTATCTAAATGTGTCTCTAAACACTATTGATGCCAAAGCTGACTCTATCTTCTTTTCTTAAGTATCTAATTGTATCACTGTAGGTGTAATAGGAAATATTTTACCAGGTAAAGATTTCTAAATGTCCAGATTAATTTTCAGAATTTACCTATCATTTACCCATGATGTTCAATGCGCTCTCTCTCTCTCTCTCTCTCTCTCTCTCTCTCTCTCTCTCTCTCTCTCTCTCTCCTCCCTCTTTTCAGAGTATGTGCTTTGCCAACAGGTAAGATTTCAGCCATTGGGAGAAAAGTGTCACTTGGTATATTTTCTGACAACAAATACTTTAATGTAACTTCATTAGAAATATATCAGACAAATCTTATGAAAGCTTGTGGGAAGACCTTTCAATGTTACAATTGCAGCAATCAAGAGAAAAACCAAATGAGTGTAGAACATTTGATTCAACACTGAAAAAATACTAAACCAGACATTTGAAAGTTAAAAAGTGTATTCCATTTCAAAACACCAGGACGCACAAGGCCATTTTCATTCCCTCAATTACTATGTGCACTAATGCCTGATTATATCTTTTTTTTTTATTTGCTTGAGTCTTGTTTTCTTTTTTGCCAAAGTCTATTATGACATACCAGAATACTTCTCTAAACTCCAAATTAAAGATCCAAACTTTAGTTGGAAAAGGAAAATGATTGTTTCTCTAATTATCTGTGATGTTCTCTTAGTTTACAGTATCTTCTGCTCTCCACGTGCCTGCCTGGGCTTTAGCATATTGGAGTATTTGGTGGCAGCAATACTTATCTGAAATGCCATCACCTTTTGTCCCCCGGTTTTGAAATTTTCCATCTTTCAAGATACATACTTTGAGCTCTTTTCCTTCTGAACTCTCTCTAGATATACTTATTACTTTGCTGTTGTAATTTTTTCTTTTGGTCATTAAATCAATCATCATTAAATATCCTCTATGTTTAGTATTTAAGCAGGATGATTTACATATTTCTATAGTTTGTATAAATTCATGGTTATTTTTTCTACTTAATTCTGAAAAATTATTGACCATTATCGTCAACAACAATCTTATTGATATGCAATGTCTATTGTATGACATTTTTCCTTTGTTTGATTTTCTGTGAGCCTATCAATGTTTTAAAACCACACTACTTCCTTTTAGTTGATCTTTGCTTCTTGAGTCAAATCTTTGTTAACAGATAGGATTTTAGAACATTTCCCCTAGAGAGCTACTTCAAGCTATTTAAGCCACCATCAGCTCCTGATTTAGCATTTTTAATAAACTTCCTAGGGCAAAGGATTAATTTCCCAGGACTCTCTTTATTCTTGATGTAGAAGTGTAATGTGCAATTGAGGATGGATCATTGTCTGCCTGCTGCCCTCCCTGCATGTTCATGTTCAGGGACTGAATAATGCCAGGGCAGACAAACCTATTCACTGTCCTTAAAATTCATTGCTAAATAAAAATAGAAACAAATACTTATGAATGCAAACACAATTACTGCCACCAATTTAAAGTTAGCATATTAGAAAAAAATCCCTTCTCCTGAGGTAGTTTATAGTCAAACTGCTTAGGCTAAATTGCCAACATGCATGTTGATTCTTAACTCAATCTAGTAAAAGCAATTCTACTGCTGTAACTCCTAACAGTGGACTGGAAACAGTGAGCTTCAGCATTGATAGGTCAATGTGAATTAGGAAAATAACTGAATAATTTCTGAGTATTTTGAAAACAAACCCAAGAAAACACCAAATCATTCATCAAATATATAATGTAAGTACTAGAAATATGCGCATATATGTATGCATATATTTCTAATTTATGTATATATTCTTTCATCAAATATTCATGTGAATTAGGAATATAGATGCATATGTATTTGTCTGTATCTATCTATCTATCTATCTATCTATCTATCTATCTATCTATCTATCTATCTATAATCTCAAACTATTTTACATGATTCCTTACTCTCAAGATTAAGGTCATGGACAAGTCTTTCAAGGGACGGAGATCTAGGGGAAGCCATCAGGGAATTAGAAGACAAAACTGATATTGGCAATAATCTTCTCATGATTTCTGATATAGTCTGCTACAACTCTTTTATAACAAACATAGGCTTCAATCTGTGTTCAGAGACAGTACATCCTGCCAGAGCAGTACAAGTCAAAGCCATTGGCAATCTTCTCATGGTAGTATTTATTAATGAAAGCTTTTTAAAATTATGAATATATTTACTTCATTGAGTAATCTTCCTGTAAATGAATAATTTTTAATTTTTTTCATAATATGTCCACAATGAGATGGAGATTTAAATATCAACATACAATCATTTTTATTCAGTAATTGAAACTACATTATTCTGGTGCTTAAAAGATGACTAGTGTTACAAGCACTCTCCTCTCTTCCAGAGGACTCAGGCTTGGTTACTAGTACAACAAATCAGCTTGCTGCTGTCTGGGACCTTACAGAGAAAATATAGTATTTGTTTTCCTGAGTCTGGCTTATATGATTGGCACAATAATTTCAGTGCCATCCATTGCACTCACAGGCCATGATTTTATTTTTTTTTTAAATTTTATTTATGACCAAATAAAATTACATTGTATATGCACCCATTTTCTTCCTTTATTTATTCATCTTACCTGATTCCATTTTTTACAGTTGTAAACATAGATGTAAACAAAGTAGTAAACATAGATGTGGCAATAACTCTGTAGCATTATTTAGAGCTTTTGAATATACCTCAGAAATGGTATAACTGGATCACTTGTCAGATTTTTTTAGTGTGTGCGTTTTGTTCTTTATTTTAGCAGTTCCCATATTGATTTTCATAGTGACTACACCAATTTATATTTTCACCAACAGCTAGGTTTACCCTTTTACTAGTCCTAACCAACATTTGATCTTTTGTTTTTTTTTAAATTTTTAAAATTTAATGTAATATTTTAACTCATTCATTTTACATTCTCCTTACTGCCTGCCTCCCACTCACCCCCTTCCACAGCCCTTGTCCCATCCACCCTTTACATTCTCCTCTGAGTGGGTGGCCTCCCCTGGTTATCTACACCCCCCCCCCCCCAACTCTGGCATATCAAGTCTCTGTGAGGCTACGCACTTCCTTTCCCATTGAGGCCAGACCAGGCAGCCCAGCTAGTAGAACATATCCCAAGTACAAGCAACAACTTTTGGGATAGCCTCTGATCCAGTTGTTCAGACTCACATATAGATCAAGTTGTACATCTGCTACATATGTGCAGGGAGGCCTATGTCCAGCCCATGTATGTTTTTTGGTTGGTAGTTCAGAATCTGAAAGGATTGCCAGCCAAGAAGAGGATAGGAACTTCAGAGGAAGACAACCAGAGTCAGCATCTCTTTTCTTGACTGCAGGAAGTTTTAAGTTGTCATTCCCTGATGGCAAAGAATTAACAAATTTTTAAAATGTGTTTTCTGTTTGTGTATTTCCCTTTGAGAACAGGCTATTCAATTCATTAGCTCATTTATTGACTGGGTGATCTGCATTTATTTTCCTTATTTGTGAGGGATTTTGGTATTTAATTTTGTATTTCGTTATATATTCTAGATATTATCACATATTCAGCATATAAATTATAAACATATTATCCCATTGTTTTGGCTATTATTTCACACTAGTAATTATTTATTTTGCCATACAGAATCTTTTAAATTTCATATTTTTTTTATTTTTTCTACTTTTCTGTTCTTCTGAATTTCTTTCAAGTCTCTCGCATATGTTTTCCTCTGTTGTTTTCTCACTCTATATCTGATTGAACCTTCTTAATCAGCTTTGATTTTACTTCACTGAAGAAGGGAAAGTATGAACCTAATTTAATTTTTCTGTGTGTCTGTATCAGAATGTCCCACCAATTTATGTGTCTCACAACTTAGCCATTTTTCTCTTCCTTTGAGAATTTTTTGTTTAGTTTTGTAGTCCAATTTTAAATTGGATTGCTTGTTCAGTTAATTTTGAATATTTTTATTTGATTATTTGAATATTTCTATTCCTGTTTGATTATTTCTGAATATTCTACCCTCTAAGCCAAAGTTGTATATGACCCCCATTCTGGGAGCTACTCCTTCATGATGCTGTTGTTCTTTTTACTGTAAAGACTTTCTGAAGTTCATAACATTCATTTGTCAAGTGTTGCTCTTATTTCATTAGCTACTAGAGTCCTATTCAAAAAAGAACCACTTCCTAGAGCTACGCACTACAAGGCACCCCTCCTTTGCTTCTAGCACTTAAGAGTACCTGACCCTGTGCCGAGGGCTGACCCATTTACAGTCGAGCTTTGCTTGTTTGTTTTAGATTATAACATAATTAAAATATTTCCCACTTCCTTTACTTTCCTCTAATTTCCCCCATATTCCTGACCTTTCCTTCACTAACTATTATTGGATGTATATGTGTATTTGTATTAAATAAATCCTACAGAGTCCATACGTTACTAGTATGTGTGCTCCCTTCCCTGATCATTTCACGCTAGACAATCCAGTGGTGTGCTTTTCCCAGAAGGCCACTTCTCGCACTCCCAGAATTCCTCAGTTGCCTATAGTTCTTTGTGTGTGGTTGAGACACCACGGGATTTTTATGTTCACTTTAGCACGCGTATTGCCTTTATTTATCTCATATTATCTCAGTCATGCTGGTAAGACTTTATGGGTGTTGCTTCTGACATTACCAGAGGAGACAATCTCATGTCAAACTCCCTGATCCTCCACCTCTTACAGTCTTTCTGCCCTCACTTCCTCAGTGTTCCGAGCTGTAGGCACCGGAGTTTGGTTGTAGATGTGTCCACTGGGACATGGCTCCACACCTCGACATTTTGATTCATTGTGCATTTCTCTGGAGGTCGCTATATGTTGCAAAGAGAAGTTGCTTTGATAAGGGATGGGGACTACAGTTATTTGTGGTTATCCAGACATATATTTATAGAAGTTTGTTACAAATTATGCCATTCATAGATTAATGGTTGTAGATTCTCCTCCAATAACCCAGAATTTACTAGTTTTGAGATATGTAACTAGGTTTCCCACCTTTTGATTGCATATTAATCTAGTTTTATTCTTCATGTTGATATCCAAGTTGGACAGCACTGAATATTCTACAATGCTGTCTTTTCTCCAGTGTATATGTCTTCTGTTTTTGCCAAAATGTGGCTATCTAAACTTTCACTAACTTATCTGGTTTCTCTACTCTATTAATTTGACTATTTTTGTGCTACTATCATGCTGATTTATTACTATGCTCTATTGCATAACTTAAAATTAAGTATAGTGATAACTCCTGCCATATTTTTTTCCTAGATGGCTTTTGCTATTTTGGATCTTCTTTGCTTTCATACAGAATTTAGGAGTTTTTTGGTCTGTTTGTTTGCATATCTGTGAAGAATGGACCTAGAATGCTGACAGAAATTGCACTGACTCTGCCGTGATTCTGATTTCCTAACGAAGGATGTTAGTCTCTTGACTTATACTCCAGCTTTAGAATATATTCTCCTGCTTGCTATTGTCTGATGTTGATTTCTATTTTTCTTGTGATTTTATTTCACTAATTAATTTCTTGTTTCATCAATTGCTTCTTCTTCACAGAGAAAACCCCAACAAGGCCTACTTCTATTTCTTGAGCTCTTTCTTTGATAGGGATGTATTTACATTTTTATCTTCACATAATATTCTTTACTAAATCACAAAGGAGTTTATTCTAATCCAACATTTCCCTTAGAAGTTGTTGTACTTTTATTTTATAATTCTTATTTTTTTTTCATATAATGGATTTTGATCAAATTTCCCCTCCACCACCTCCTCCCATCTCATTCCACCTTGAACCCACCTAAATAATTTTAGGTTCTATTGCTCTCTTCTCTTTCTGTCTCTCTCTCTGTCTCTCTCTCTGTCTCTGTCTCTCTCTCTCTGTCTCTCTCTCTCTCTCTCTCTCTCTCTCTTTCTCTCTCTCACACACACACAGAGTGGTGAATTAATAAAATCTAATTTTTGTTTGTTTAGTTTGTTTAATTTGAAGTTTTCATATTTTTATTTCATGTTATTTTATAGAGGAAGTATGTCATTTGGTAAGTCGAGATGTCTTGAAGTTTGTGGTAATCTTTCTACCTCAAAATGCAAAGTATTGGCATTTAGGCCAGCAGCCACTAAGTCCAGCTTTACTGGTGATTTTACTTAATTTGTGTGATTATGTCACTCCTTACTGTGAGAATTATGTAATTAATATGCATGTATGAGATATTTGAATATACCTTGGACTTTCTGAAAATGATTTGGAGAGATCAGAATTCAATAGCGTTGATTACAAGCAAACTAAGATATTGACAATGACTATTTAGCACAGTGGTTCTCAACTCCTTAATGCTGGTACCCTTTAATACAGTTCCTCATCTTGTGGTGATTCCCAATCATAAAATTACTTTCATTGCTACTTCATAACTGTAAGTTTGCTTCTCTTATAAATCATGATGTAAATATCTGATATACAAGACATGTGATATGTGAAAAAGCCCTTCAACCCCAAAAGGGTCATGATCTAGATGAAGAACTGCTGACTTAAATACATTTAATACTTCTTTTCAAATGATCTCTTTTCCTCTACTAACATACAAGACATTCAAAATATCAATGTATTTTTATAGAAAATAGTGAGGTGGACTTTATGAGATATTTAAAAGTATTCACAAAATATGTCTTCTAAGTTGAAAGTGTTTGAGATCTAAGATTAATCTTGTATTTAATATAGGTATACTAAGCCAAAACAATCATACAAAATGTGTAGAAAATAATTAAGAGATTTTTTTGTTACATTTCAGATAACTAATCAAAAGACTTTCAAAAGTTTGAAACTTCTTTCTTGACTCTTTAAAATCTTTCACAAAAAGGGGAATCAACTGGTTGTGAAATTTAACATTTCTAAATTTGTAAGTAATAATGAAGCTACTATTTGCCCTGCATCAAAATCCATATTTTAAATTATTGACAGTCAAGGCATTTTGGAATTTAAATACGTATATACTCACAAAGATTTCATTGACTTTATCATAGTTCTTATTTCAATAATATTATAGTTTACATTTAATAGTAATTATTATTATTTTGTGGATGCTGGACTTAACAATTCAGTTCTTGAATTTCAGGTTTATGATAGTATGAACTCATGAGAGTACCCTCACTCACAAGATATTTCAATTTTTCATTTCCACCTTTTTTTTTGTATAGTGTAGAAAATAAACAGCAACCATTGGTATTTGGTGTCTGATTGTAAGGGTCAGCATCCTTCCCTGCAGAGTACACATTATTCATCTGTGGCATTGAATTACTCAGGTGTTATGAATGCAGCTGCAACCCAAAGTATCTCAACTCACCATATTTTCAACTCAATATGGGTTTGTGAGGTAACCCACTGTAAATTCAAGAGCATTCATATGCTAGTATGGAATTGGACAAATAGTTTTAGTTTTAAGAAAATATTTTTAATATCCTATCTCATGTTTGCATCATTCCTTCATATTTTTTTCATGTTCTCTTCATATTGAGTTTGGAAACCTTAGGTTAATATGTTACCTTTTCCTTAAAGTAAAATTCTAATAATGCTGATAGTTTTTGAAAACATTTTTGAGACTTCTCAAGTTTCTGTTCAGCTGTTAAAATTGTTGACACCTATAACTTAGAAATTAAATAGAAATATTGAAGTAATAAACATTTTAAAACTACAGTATATCATTGATGGCTGAGGAATGAGTTATATTAGGATAAACAGGCTTGAAAAAGGTGGGGAAAGCTAACTCACCACAACCCCTCCACTCATATAAAGAAGCTGTCAGTTGTGTGGGGCGGTTCTGATGCTAATGTCCTGCTCCCCAATTGATTTTTGATCTATCAGTAAAGATGCCATAGGCAGAAGGAATGGAAGGACTTCTGGAGCACCACAGGCAAGGGAGCAGACACAGAAGAGAGAGAGGAAGAGAGTTTACTATGCTTCAGAGGGAGAAAAGCCAGCCAGCCATGTGAGATCTTGGGCTGAGCATTCACAGGCTGCTTCTACAGACTGGAGGTTGAGGATGTTGAGCTGTCAATGATGGCTGAGCAAGTGAAATTGAGTGGAGATTTAGGGTGCTGAGCCAGAAGATGTGGGAAGGGCACACTAGCCTAGGTAGAGTGGATGTGCCAAGCAATTGAGCCAACTGGGCAAGTTGAAATTGAACAACTGTGTGTGCCTGTGTTTTTCATCCGCAGATCTAATAGTCCCTGGGTGAGGGCTGGTAGCACTGTCCATTCCCAGAATTAAGGTAGGGTAGCAAAACTATACGCAACAGTCGGTGGTCATTGTAACGAATATATATTATGGGTCACTACATTTACAGATTTTAACACAGCTAAGCTATTGCACTAATTGAGAGACTGTTTTGAGAGAAGGAAGTTCAAAACACTTCTCTATTCTTTCAGAGTTGATACTTTCAATGTGAAATTTCTTTTTCCAAAGTCTATATATCATACTCAAAATACACTCCTATCTACAATAAGAGTTTCAGTATTTCCCTTCAAAATGTCTGCTTACGTGTGTTGGGAAGACAGAATTAGAGTTGAATATCACTATCAAGGAAAACATCAAGTTTCCAACTGTATAGAGTTCAGATTGCTACTACCTATGACTGTTACATATGTGTTAAAACTTCAGTAAAGCTATTTTTCTTTCAAATGCATTATCAGTAAATAAAAAGAGTTTGCATAAATTACCTTCGAAAAAGTACTGAGGCAGAAGTAAGAAATCAGGGTTAGATTATTCTTAATTTTAACCATTTTCTCACACCTGAAACTGACTTTTTTTTTTAATGAAAATAACCTTTTACACTGTTTTGTTAAAATTGCCCTCACAATGGCATGCCAGCTTCCTGCAGTAATGTGTTTAAAGTATTCTGGCGCTATGAAGAATATTTAATTATGTGATTATTTCCATGAGGTGTACAATTAATTGTCTTTACACCAGATGTAAATGATTTTGAACAATAAGTGTGAATGAATGATGTTCTGGCTGTGAGTAACAGATGTCATGCAGATTTTGATTTCTCAGTCATTTTAAAACATTTCTTTCAAGTCTAGAAAAGCAATTAGTTAAGATCACAAACTAATAACCATCAAAATCTGGGCTTAGCAACAAAAGGGGATATTAAGAGTAGAATTCAAAAACACTGTCATTGAAAGAAAGTCATTACATTTATGGTCTTCAGCTATCAAAAATGATTTTTAAGGAAGTGTGCATAGACTGGTTATAATTCTCCAAATGTAGCTTCTTAGTATAAATTGTTGAAAAATTTACAGCACTATCATAAAAGAAACAGGGCCTTCCTGTGACTCTGAGTCATATGTCCTATTTTCATTTATACTTAAAGGCTAATGAGCATGAACAGAGGTTCAATGTTAGTCATATGGCAGTGAGTGGAGTTGCCTTCTGACAGTGTGAGAATGCTATTTGTTTGTTTTGCTTAACTTTTCTTTTTTTTTTTTTTCTACGTCTAAAGTATTCAGTGTCCTTCCATTGACACCAGAACAAGGCTCTTGCTCATAGGTGCTAAATTCCTTTCAGTGTAGATGACTAACATACAGGGATTAAAACTATTAGTGGGATGTTCATATTATATTGATGTTATTCTAAGAATTGTACTGCATTTCAATCGCTGCAACAACTTGCTACTGTTTGTCTAACTTAGGGTAAGTCTTCACCTCTTCCAGGAGATCATCATTCTCTCATGAATGTTTCCAGGCTACATAAATCATTTACAACAGGCTCACATAAATGAAGGAAACGACTGTCTCGCAATAAGAATCTATCAGCAACAATCTCAGTGTGGATGAATTGGGACCCGTGAGTCCCTCACATGTCTGGTGGCCTTTCTTCTGGTGATCACTCTTGTGCCACTGGAATTGCCTGGTCCAGAAAATCATGAGTAGACCAAGGGATTTTTTTTTCTTTTCTACATTTAGAGTCATCCATTCCCTTCCATTGGATGCTCTACAGCAGTGAGGAGAGCCGGATGCTCAGGGGTCCCCACAGCAAGTTGCATTGCTTAGAAGAGAAAACCATGCAGAAGGAAAAAGCAAGGTGGACATAAACGGTTGATCACGTTCTCTCTCTGAATTGAGTTCTCTTGAATCTGAACTCCATCTTACTATGCTCCCCTGACCCATTTCGACTAGACCACAAATACGTTCTGCTGAAAAGCATTAGCAAGTTACTAACCCCTGAGGCTGCATCACAAGGTTGATCCTTGACTCCCTTTAAAGTTGGCACCTGATGAACAACTCAAGATTGAAAGCAGAAATGTTTATGCTCTTTTCCTGCCAACAAGGAACCTGAGCCTCTGACTCCTAGGCTGGTGGGAGTGTGGGGCTTCACTTTCACACATGAAGCAGGCATCAACCTCAGTTGCATTTTTCACTCACCTCTGTTTTTCCCACTTATATATATTTTTTGAAATACTTTCATTCCCTCACTCAGAGATCCCATCTCTATCCCACTATCAACTTTCCAGTTGCATTTTTAAGCTTGCCTGTCACCTAAATTAAGAAAAAAAAAAGTAGTTTAGTTTAGTTCTCATTGGGCTCCTTTTCTTATTCCAATAATATGTATCAGGGTAAAAATTTTCCCTGAATGTTTTTAATTGCTCTTTGCTACTGATTGAATTCTCTTTGACAGCATTATACATGTATTGCTATATTGCACAGTTTGTTATCCCCTCCAAGCTGTTCCAAGTCCTCCCTCCCTCCATCATTTATTTATATTCTCGCAGGTCCTTTTTCCATTACCTTTCATTGGTTACACACTGACTTTAACTCTGACCATCGGTGAGGTCACAGGTTTGGAAGTACCCATTGGCGATGGGTTGAGTTCTTTTATTCCCTGCACACCAGCAAAGAATGATGGAACTGCCCATTGAAAATTGAGGGGTTTACATAAGTGAGGGTAATGGCTTTCACTGAATAAGAGTCTACCAGTTGCAAACTCAGGGTGAATGAATTGGGACTTGAGTCCTTCACATGTCTGTGAGTTGCTGTTGACACATGCAGTGCTGTGTAGAGCTGGTGCACTCAACTGAAGCTGCAGTGAAATGTCTGTGATGACTGTGTTGTGTCCTGAGAATAGGTTGTCTGAGCCCTGCCCCTCTCTTCCAGTTCATAATTCTTTCTGTTCACTCTATGAAAATTTTCCGGAGCATAAGTAGCAACTATACATTTGCAAAATTTATGTCACTATAACTTAATTACAACTTTCCCCTCTATAGTTTTCTCCTTCTGAACACTACTGTATACACTGCTCTGCTGCTCTTTGAAACTCACAGGCCTCTTGAGTCAATAAATGCTATTGCATGCTTATAGGCCTCTCTCTCTCATACACAAATATACACACACATATTCATAAATATACCCTGTTCAGTCAACTTAGTGTTACTTATATATATGTTTTCAAGACTGACCATTTTGAAATGGAAAAACAATTACTGTGCTTTTTTCTGTAAAAGAACTCTTATACAGCTTCCAGCTTTTGAAAGTTGGGTATATTTCTTTGTGTAGGGTTGGGTTGGGGCCTTGTGGGCTTTTCCCCATCTATTTGGCATCTCTATTGCTATCATCTTTGTTCAGCTCATGTTCACCTTGGACAGTATGTCAGTGAGATTTTACTTACATAGCTTTTGCCTTAAGTATGTCCTGTGTTCTTTTTTTTATTATCTCTTCATATTCACAATTTATTTACTTTGGATACAAACCTAAAAGTAATATTGTTAGATTATATAGCATGTCATTTTTCACTCCTTGGCAAAAATATTTATGCTGTTTTCAATAATGGGAATCCCATTTACAATCCTGTATTCATTAGAAAGAAATACATTGTATGTTAAGGCCTAAATAATTTTATAAAGGATGTCAAGAGACTTTAAAGCAATTATGGATTATTTTAGTATTTATTTTCTAACAACATGTGTCAAAAGCTAATATTATTATAAAATCTTATTTGAATGATAAGTTTTAAGAAAAAGCAATTTATCTATAAATAAAAAGACTATGTTGTTTACTTCATAGACCTTAGTCATGGATATAAAATAAATATAAGTGAATTGTCTGAGCCAAAATTATATGTTCTTTTCTTTGAATAACAATAACAAGTTTTGTTAGAGAACATTAAACTAATTGACTGATTTCTAACAACAACAAATATGAGCAGAATCAAGTTGCAAATTTTTTGAGTGTAAACATTAATATAAACTAATTAATTTTACTTGAGTGTTAATTTGTATGTTTTAATCACAAAATAATTTGCAATACATTCACATATTTCTAAATTATTTGTCTTTTGCAAATTTGTTGATTACTCACTCTTCTTAGCCTAGGTGTGTTCTCATCATGCTTACTGGAGATATCACATTGTTTAAGTGCAAGTAGTTCTGTTATGTGAGTGATTGTGCATGATAAAATCATGTTATTTAACTTGTTAATTGATTTTGGACTCCTTAGTATTCCCAGAATAGTAAAACATTTACAAATCAATTTATGAAACCCTTCCGATCATGCAAATTGTCTCTTTATTGCATTTCTTATCTTGCTTAGGATGTTTTCTTCTCTCTAATAACATAAAAACAATATTCTTGCAGGCTTTCAAATAATTTCTCTGTCAGTTTTTAAGATATTTCACCTCTTTTCCCTGGAGCTGTTACATCACACACACATTCCTGATGTAAAGAGTTGAGAATTGCAACTAAAGTATGGAGAATGAGACAAGCATACCATGAGTCCAGAATTAATTTTCTACAGAAACAGTAACAAATGAGCACAGAAAAAGTAGACTTCAGTTTATCAAATTCCAGGTCAGAATTATAAATCCGTAGCTAGGATGTTTTCTTCCTTTGAAAATTTCTGCTACAGGTGTCTGGGATGTAATTTTCCTCAGGAGTCTCTGAGCGAGGACTATTATTTGGGAGCACTCTAATCCTTCTGTTTAAAAGTTTGCTAGAATGCTTCTCTCAACTGTGCTCATGACAAAGAATTTATACTTATAACTACATCAGGGCACCATGTTATTATTTAAGTGATTGCATGCATGAGCTGAACTAATAACTTCTCTCTTCATGTACAGAAAAAAATGTGATGCCTCTGGTAAGCACGGTGAGAATACACATGGCCTAAGATGACTGACATTAACAAATTTGCAAAACAAATAATTTAGAAACAGGTGAATGCATTACAAATTACTGTCTTTTGTATATTCACTTTCAGTCCTCAGATATTGTCTTTTTCTTATTTCCTTACTTCTTTCTTCAATTTTTATTATTTTATTTATTTTCATTTCCACTGTTGTGCGTTGTGCCCCTCTTGGTCCCCCCCCTCCGTCAGTTTCTCATCCCATTCCTCCTGAGGACGCTCCTTTCCCTGGAGCCTCAAGTCTCCCTAGGATTAAGAGCATCTTCTTCCACTAAGGCTTGACCAGGCAGACCTGTGATATATTTGTTCCAGGGACTTCACACTGATCCATGTATACTCCTGGTTGGTGGCTCAACCTCTGGAAGCTCCCTAGGATCTGAATAAATTGAAACGACTGGTCTTCCTATGGGATCGCTCTTCTCTTCAGTTTCTTCAGTCCTTCCCCTAATTTAACCATAAGGGACCCCAACTTCAGTTCAATGGTTGGGTGTAAAGTATCTGCATCTGTCTCAGTTAGTTGCTGGTAGGGCCTCTCAGGAAACAGTCATGCCAGGTTCCTGTCTGTAAGCACATCATATAGTATCAATAATAGTGTTGGGCCTTGGTGCCCTCCTATGAGATGGATCACAAATTGGGCCAGTCACTGGACTGCCTTCCCTTTAGTCTCTTCTCCATTTTTACCCCTGAAGTTCTTTTAGACTGGAACAGTTTGTGGGTTATGAACCCTTACTCTCCCCTTAAGGCCCTGCCTATCTATTGGAGAGGGATCTTTGAGTTCTCTCTCCCCAATGTTGGGCATTTTGGCTATGGTTACCCTCATTGAGTCCTTAGAGTCTCTCATCCCCGAGTCACTGGTACTTTCTAGAGGGTCCCCACCTTCCACTGCACTGCTATGCTGCTTATCTCCATTCATTCTTTTGGCCTTCTGGGATTCTCTCCTATCCCCTCTCCCATACCTCATCCTGTTCTGCTTTTCCCTTCCCCCTCCTCTCCCTCCGCCTCCCATGATTATTTCCTTCCCCCTTCTAAGTGGAATTGAAACACCCTCACTTAGGCCTTTCATATCCAAATACTGATACTTTGACTTTTCCTTTTCAATTTGTATCCCCTTGATCTTTTGTCGTCTAAATTGCTCTTACTAGAACTTTGAGTACTATTTTTAATAGATTGGGAGATAGTGAGCAACTTTGTCTTGATCATTTAATTTGATGTTGGCTGTTGGTTTGCTATATGCTGCTTTTATTATGTGTTACACATTCCTGATCTCTCCAAGACATTTTACATGAAGGGGTGTTGTATTTTGTCAAAGGCTTTTTCAGTATCTAATGAGACGATCATGTGGCTCTTTTCCTTGAGTTTGTTTATATAGTGTATTAAGTTGATTGATTTTCATATATTGAACCATCCCTGCATCCCTGGAATGAAGCCTACTTGATTTTGGTCAATGATGGTTTTGATGTGTTCTTGGATTTGGTTTGCAAGAATTTTTTTCTGAGTATTTTTGCATTGATATTCATAAGCGACATTGGTCTAAAGTTCTTTGTTGGGTCTTCGTGTGGTTTAAGTATCAGAGTAACTGTGTCTTCAAAGAATGAATTAGGCAGTATTCCTTCTGTTTCTATTTCATGGAATAATTTGAGGAGTATTGGTATTAGATCTTCTTGATGATTTGGTAGAATTCTGTACTAAAGACATTTGGTCAAGGGCTTTCTTTTGGTTGGGAGGTTTTTAATGTCTTCTTCTATTTCCTTAGGGGATATAGGCCTGTTTAGATAGTTTAACTGCCTGATTTAACTTTGGTTTATGGTATTTGTCTAGGAAACTATCCCTTTAATCTAGATTTTCCAGTTTTGTTGAGTAAAGGCTTTTGTAGTAGATTCTGATGATTTTTTTTTAATTTCTTCAGTTTCTATAGTTATGTCTACCTTTTCATGTCTGATATTGTTAATTTGTATACTGTCTCTATGTCCTTTAGTTAGTTTGGTCTAGGGTTTATCTATCTTGTTGATTTTCTCAAAGAACTAGCTCTTGGTTTTGGTGATTCTTTGCCCAGCTCTTAGTTTTGGTGATTCTTTGTCCAGCTCTTGGTTTTGGTGATCCTTTGTCTCATTCTCTTGGTGTGTTTTTTGTTTGTTTGTTTTGCTTTGTTTTGTTTTTTGTTTATTTAATTTGTTTGTTTGTTTGTTTTTTTCAAGATTCTCTTGATTTTTACCTGGTTGATTTTTGACTCTGAGTTTGACTATTTCCTGCCTTCTACTCCTCTTGGATGTGTTTGCTTCTTTCTGTTCTAGATCTTTCAGGTGTGTTGTTAAGTTGCTTATATGGGATCACTCCAATTTCTCAATAAAGTGACTTAACTGCTATGAATTTTCTTCTGAACAGTGCTTTCATTATGTCCCATGAATTTTGGTATGATATGTCTTCATTGTCATTGAATTCTACAAAGTCCTTGATTCCTGTCTTTATTTCTTCCCTGAAAATTTATCATTGAGTAGAGAGTTGTTTAGTTTCCATGAGTATGTGGGCTTCTATAGTTTTTGTTGTTACTTAGCTCATTGTGACTTGATAAAATGCATGGGATTATTTCAATCTTCTTGTATCTTTTAAGGCTTGTTTCATGTCTGATTATATGGTCAGTTTTGGAGAAGGTTCCAGGAGGTGTTCAGAAGAAGGTGTATTATCTTGTTTTGACGTGATATGTTCTGTAGGTATCTGCTAAATCCATTTGTTTTGTAACTTCTATTAGTTTCATTGTGTCTCTGTTGAGTTTCTATTTCAATGACCTGTCCATTAGTGAGAGTGAGGTGCTGAAGTCTCTCACTATTGTTGTGTAAGGTTCAATGTGACAATATTATGCACGCATTGCCATATTTATATTGTACAGGTTGTTATCTTCTCCAAGCTGTCTTATGTTCTTTCTCTCTCCATCATTTATTTGTATTCTCACAGGTTCCTTTCCCATAACCTTTTATTGGTTACACCTGATTTTATCTATGACTATCTGTGAAGTCACAGGTTTGGAACTATCCATTGGTGATGGGTTGAGCTCTTTTATTCCCTGAACACCAGAAAATAATGATGGAACTACCAATTGAAAATTGAGGGGCTTCCATAAATGAAAGTAATGGCTTTCACACAGTAAGAGTCTACCAGTTGTAAACTGTGCCTTGTGAGCCCTTCATATGTCTGTGATTTGCTGTTACCACATCCAGTGTTGTGTAATCTAGTGAATTCAATTGAAGCTGCGGTGAAACATGTTTGCAATGATGGTGTTGTGTTCTGAGAATAGATTGTCTGAGCCCAACTTTGCTCTTGCAGTTCTTAATTCTTTCTGTTCATTCTATGAAATATATTTTTTATTGACAGAAATATTTTTGTTTCATTTCATACCCCACTTTTTAAATGAGTTGCTTGTTTTCTTGATATTCATGTTTTTAGCTCTTTTTATATAATAGATATGAACCTTTGGTTAGATGTATAGCTAGGAAAGAATTTTTACATTCTGTAGACTACCTATTCACTTGTGTGATCATACCATTTATTCTAAAGAAACATTAATTTATTGCAGTACCATTTATCAGCTGTTGTTCTTTATGGAGTTATTGCTACATAGGTCTTTTTTGCTTTTTTTTTTTTTTTCCTGTATCTATGAGTTCAAGCATTTCCCTATTTTTTCACTATCAGATTCAGGCTATTGGTCTTAGGTTGAAGGCTTTGACCCATTTGAACTTCTTTTTTGGTGTATGTCAAAAAATAAGAGTATAATTTCATTCTTTTACATGCAGCTATAATGGTTGATCATTATGATGTGTTGTAGATGCTAGTTTTTTCTCTAATCTGTATTTTTTAACATCCTTGTTTTAAAAAACAGAAACAAAAAGCAAACACAAACATTGGGTGAATGTCAATGCTAGGAGTTGAATCCACATTCTCAACTGGAATACTCTGAACCTCATGGCTGTCTTCATTGTTATGCATGTTGTTTCTATAGCTATGCAATTTAAAATTAGGAATGCTGATTCTGCAGTAGTCTTTTTATTGTTTTGACCTTTTGGAATTTTAATATTTTCATGTGAAATAAAAGTTTTAAATTTTCTTCTGTGAGAAATTGCATTGGAGTTTTGCTAGGGATTATGTTGAATCTATAAATTGTTTTTAGTGAAATGTATATTTTCACAATATTGACCCACCCACTCCATTAAGTGTGGGAATTCTATCCATCATCTAGTGTTTTCTTCAATTTATTTTTTTAATTTTTAAAAGTTTTTATTATATACAGTTTTTACTTCCTGGTGAGATTAATTTTGGGATATTATTTTAGACTTGTGAATTGTTTCCCTTATTTATTTATTTGTATGTTTACTTTTTAATATAAGAAGGCTATTGATATTATGTATGTGTAAACCACTAATTTGCTGAATCTGTTTATCAGCTATAGATTTCTGGTTGAGTCTACTACATCTTTTGTTTATAGAATTATATAATTGTTAAATAAAGATATTTTGCTTTTTCCTTTCCTATTTGTAATCCTTTTCAGTAACCCCTTTTGCTTTCAATTGTCTTATTTTTTTAGATAAGACCTTCAAGAAGTATCTTAAAGTGTGTGTGTGTGTATATATATATATATATATATATATATATATATATATATATATATGCTTTGAGAATATATCTGCTAAACATGGATGCTGTTCTTTGTGATCATCCCATGGTACTGGCATCTACAATACAGTGGGGTTTTCCACTGTAACTAGGCTTCACCAATAGCATCTCATAGGCGCTCTTCATGTTGCCAATCTTCAAATCCTTTCCATGACCCCTTTAGTCCTGGGCCATCAATTACAACTGAGGCTGTACCTTCAACAATGACCTTCCATGGCCTCTCACAATTCCAAGCTTCAGCTATTCTTCATAACTCCTGCATTCCTTCAAAACCAGTACCTCCTGGGTGACTCTTACACTTTAGCAAGTACAGATGCAGCACAAGGTACAACCCTGGCTATCTCTGGAACACAGCTTCTTTGTGCACTCAGAAAATACTTTCCAGAAGATTTCACTTCAGTGATACTGGTCTCTTCTTAATCACCATTAATTCCTTAGCATCAATTGTCCCAGTAGTTCCTCCTATTCTGGACTCTAAAGCCAGAGTCACAAGGCCAAAGCTGCTGAGTTCCACTGCTTGCTGGAACTGGAATATGGCCCCCTTATTACACTGTCACTAGCTTTCTGTTTTCCAACTCCTTCACTGCCTAAGCTTGACTGTCCTGGAACTTGCTCTGTAGACTGACTTTGAACTCAGAGATCTACATGTCTGTCTCCTATGCACTGGGATTAAAGGCATGGTCCACCAAGCCTGGACTTCAGCTTTTCTTCACCTAAAACTTGCTCTGTTCTAGGCTGGTCTTAAACTCAAGAGATCTGCTTGTCATTGCCTACTGGGATTAAAGGCTTGTACTAGCATGCCTGGACCTAAACTTAACTGGGAGGGATCTTATCCCAAGGTCACTACTCCTTTAATTCAATTCAATATCCTTGAACACAGGATTCAGCTCCATTTCACTTCCTGGTGCCCCTTTAATACCATATATTTTATATTTTATTACTATGCTTGTTCAAAATGTTCTACATGTGACTTAACCTGAAAACAAAGTCTCTGATGAGCTTTTTTGAGATTTCCTTTGTCAATGTAATTAATAGAAATCTCTTTACCTTAACCTCAGTTAGACTCTTCATACAAGGCCAAAAAGCAGCCACATTCTTCACCCAAATCCCACAAAAACAGTCTCTAGACCACATATTAAAATTCTCCACTGAGACCTCTTGGGCCAGGTCTGCATAGTTCAAATTACTCTCAGTAACAAAGTCTTCCATATTCCTACTAGAATAGCCCATTAATCTCCACTTAAAGCATTCCACTGCTTTCCAAATCCAAAATCCAGAAATCCACATTCCTCCAAACAAATGCATGGTCAGGCCTATCACAGCAGTACCCTACTCCCAGTACCAACTTCCGTCTTAGTCAGGGTTTTACTGCTGTGAACAGACACCATGACCAAGGCAACTCTTATAAGGACAACATTTAATTGGTGCTGGTTTACAGGTTCAGAGGTTCAGAGGTTCAGTCTATTACCAAGGCAGGAACATGACAGCATCCAGGAAGGCTTGGTGAAGGAAGAGCTGAAAGTTCTACATCTTCATCTGAAGGCTGCTAGCAGAATACTGGCTTCCAGGCAGCAAGGACAAGGGCCTTAAGCCACACAGTGACACACCTACTCCAACATGGCTACACCTCATAATAGGGCCACCTCTCCCTGGGCCAAGCATATACAAACCATCCCCATGAATTTTAACATTTTCGTGTATATATATGTTGAGCCATTCATGTAGCTCTGTGATTTTGGACACTTGATATTTTGATAATCTCGTCCATTTGCTATTATATTCACTTTGCCAGCATTTTATTGAGACTATTTACATTTTTATCTTTATATTCATCATTGGCCTTGGCCTTTAATTTTCTTTTTCTAGGTTTTGTACCAGGTTAATTTACCTCCAAAAAGAAATTTGAAATTCAAAATGCATGGAATAAAGAAGCCACTTATCCCCAAAGTTATATCTGCCACACAGTCGCTACATCTAAGGGTCAGGGGAAAAATGAAAGAGGGGACAGAGAATTATAAGAGACCAAGATATAGACAATCAGAAGTTCTGATGTGGGATAGTGTCTCTATCTACGATGGGAATGATTCATTTATGAATCTTAGCAATGTAAAAGTGGAGGGAGGGGAAAAGAGGGAGGAGAGGAGGGAGCGAGCGAGACACCAAAAGTATGGATCTTGTTTTTTAATCCAATTCTTTTTATTATTGTTTTTATTAGGGAATTAAGTCTATTAATATTGAGAGTTAATAATGAACGATGTTTAATAATTGCTGTTATTTTGTTTTTGCATCCTTTTCCTACACCTGTTTGTTAACTGATATGGTATTGTTTATTTATTCTTTAGGTCCTTCTGTATTTGTATACGTTACTCTTAAGACTAAACTATTCCTTGTAGTATCCTCTTCTATAAAGCCAAAATAGCAGGCATAAATTTCTTAAGTCTGTTTTGATTATGAAAAGTTTTTCTTCTTTAATTATAACTATTGTGCCATGTATTATAGTCTGGGCTGGTATCTGTGGTCTTTGACAACTTATAGAATGTTACATTTCAATATCCTTATTTCGTAAATACAGTGAGAAGTCAAGCATTATTATTATTTTATTATTATTATTTTTGATACTTTATTTACATTTCCAATGTTTTCCCCTTTCTAGGTCTCCTCTTTGGAAACCACCTGTCCCCTCCCCTCCCCCACCTCTATGAGGGAATTCCACCTCCCACCCACCTGTCCACCCACTCCTGTATTCCCACCAGTCAAACATTATTTTGATTGGTCCACTTTTACAGATGACTAATTCTTTCTCTCTTACACCTTTCAATAAACTTTCTTTGTTCTATAAATTTGATATTTAATTATTATGCGATATGGTGAGTTTCTTTTCTGGTCCTTTCCACTTCATATTCTGTATCTCTCTTGCACCTTGATAGGCATCTCTTTATTAGGATTAAGGTAGCCTTACCTAAGACTAGGGCAGATAGGTGCCCTGTAGTGTTATGAATTTGTGTAAGTAGGGTGGAAAGACGGCTTGAGCATCTGTATATTATGTTACAGGGCATAAAAATTCATGTGTCCCAGAGTGGCTTAGGCTGGGTGACTGATAGGGAGAAAGGGGTGAGGGTTACGTCCTCTGGGTTGCCTACCTGAGTTGAACTTCATTAGGTTTTGCAGTGATGTGATCAGTGAAAGAAGTGGTGAATATGTTTGCTCTGTTGCCATGTTGCTTGTCTGTCTCTGCCTAAAGCAGTTCAGTGCCATGCACTTTAAGAATCTGCTCCTTTTCAAAAGATCTTCCCACAGTTCTTTGTTGGGTATTTCTTTTTGTACTATTCTGCCTGGTACAGATCATTCCTTAATCAGGATTGGCATCACTGAGATTACTGTTTTGCTTTTTTCTCCTCCAGTGTGTGAACTTCAATCTTCTTCTGGAATGAGGGATGTTTAACTGGCTTGCACGGAGAGACTCAGACGGTGTCCAAAACACATTGTCAACCCACTTTCCACTACTTTCCTCTTTCAATTTTAACTTGTGCTTTGGGAGGCTCTGGTGTCTTCAGCAATTGGCTATAGTGCAGTTATTGTATTCCTTCTGGCTGATGTTTTCTTTCAGACACATTCTGCATGCATTACTTGTATGCTTTTTAAAAATTCACTATTATTTTGTATACTTTGTATTCACAAATTGGTAAAGCATACTCCAACAATATATATATATATATATATATATATATATATATATATATATATATATATATATATATACACACACACACACATACTCTTATGCATTACATCTTTCTTGTAAAAATATAATATGGGAATTTTATTTGAATTTTTCTTTAGACTTCTTAAATGATTAGCCCTTATTTTTCTGGCATTCCCAAACTGTGATCTTGCTGGAGAAGTCTTCCCTGATAATATCACTAATCTCACTGCTTCTTGTTCCTTAGTGCTGCATATTATTGGATATTTTCCTACTGTAACCTGTTGTAAGGAAGATACCATGGTGAAAATACCCAAAGCATACATTTATTTAACACTGAATTTCAGGTATATTTTAATATGCACAGTTAGGTGTAAGAAGCATAGATATTTGATTGATGAAAAGATAAGAGTTGTAAGACAATTTGCATATCAATGACCTTTGATTATTGAAAATATGTAAAGAAAGCCAGGCTTATTGTCATGGGCTATTTATCTTTGGTGCACCTATCACATAGGCACAACATGAAACAAAATCAAGTAGTAATTTCTAAAATTGAACTTCAATTGTCATTTTATTTATTAATAAATCCCATGTGCACCAAAGACCAGAACTTATCCTTAGAGCATTTACACTGTCCTAATTTTGCAATTCCTTTTCAAAACATGACTGACTTTAAATTCATAAATAGCACGCAGGTAAGCCCAGTGTTCGCATCAGAAGTATAAATATATTTTTGCTATTGCCTTTATGTAGCTATGGCACCATGAAAACTCTGCTGCATGATCAGAGGCATGGATATATCTTAGATGACCTGTATTCTTCTCTATAGAAAGATCAATCCCTTCCTCTTTGACTATTTGTGAAGTTTTATACATTATTGCATGTTTATGATTAAAAAAAAGCTCTCTAAAAGAAAAGTCCCTCCAAGGACTAAAAGAAAAATTGAAAGCTTTAAAACATCAAAGTGAAATGCATATTTCATGTCATGGTGGTAAGTGCTGCATTATATTAGCAATTTAGCTATAGGATCAGTGACTTTTCTGTCCGTTACTGAATCTCTAATATCATAAGAAAGTTACTAATGTGATAAAAGTCTTAAAGTATTACTGATTTTATATCATGCTCTTGAAGTGAATTTTTATAGTATTAGCAAAAACAGAGTTTCAGAATACCATATAAACTGACCAAAATGATAATAAAAGGAGCTTGAAAATCAATAATACAGTTTATTCTGCTGGTCTGTTTGAAGCTTCTCATATTTCATCTTCTGAACTTTGTGTTTTAGTGGTTTCTGCTCCGCGATGAGTTGCAAGGTCCTGGCTTCCTTTGAAACAATGGCTAGCCTGCTATAGATTGTCTTGCTAAGAAAAGACTTTAATTTTTCTCTATTAGAATTCACAGCAAAGACTGCTAACAAGGTATCTGTAACTCAATAAATGTTCCTGTTGTTGGAAATGATAATCCCAGTAACTCCATCAGTCTCTCAATGTCACCGTTTGTGTTTCTAAGGGCCTTTTTCCCTTTTACTTTCTATACATGTAGAAAGGTCCTCCTATCACAGGTACATGGTATATCTCCTGGACTTTCTGGGAATTATGTTAATGTTTAAATTATACTTAATATTAGATAGAGGCAAGAACCATTTTTTTTACTAGAAATTTATATATATATATTTCTTTTTTTATTTATTTTTGATACTTTATTTACATCTCCAATGTTTCCCTTTTTCTGGGTCTCCTCTTTGGAAACACCCTATCCCCTTCCCCTCCCCACCTCTGTGAGGGAATTCCTCCTCCCAACTACCCGCCCACCCATTCCCATATTCCCACCTTGACATTCCCCTTTACTGGGGCCTCTAGCACCCTCAGGCCCAAGGGCCTCTCCT
>CM052709.1:88124669-88181372 GCA_028551405.1 Uromys caudimaculatus | reverse complement strand
GCATTTCCCTAATGACTAGGGAAGTTGAGCATTTCTTTAGGTGTTTCTCATCCCTGCGAATTTCCTCAGTTGAGAATTCTCTGCTTAGCTCTGTTCCCCATTTTTTGATAGGGTTATTTGGTATTTTAGAGTCTAACTTCTTGGGTTCTTTGTATATATTGGATATTAGCCCTCTATCGGACATAGGATTGGTTAAGATCTTTTCCCAATCTGTTGGTTGCCGTTTTGTCCTATTGATAGTGTCCTTTGCCTTACAGATGCTTTGCAATTTCATGAGGTCCCATTTGTCTATTCTTGATCTTAGAGCATAAGCCCCTGGTGTTCTGTTCAGGAACTTTTCTCCCGTACCCAGGTGTTCGAGAGTTTTCCCCACTTTCTCTTCTATTAGATTTGAATTCAGTATAAATTGTCCATAACTCCAATGTTATATAAGTTGAATACGAAACCATGCTTTAAAAACTTTAGAATATCAATCACGTTCCACTAGATGGCTTAAGTATCTCAGGATTCATATACTATCCTTTAAGGCAGAAATCATGGGTAACTTAATTTTTCCCATTCCATGGAAAACTACAACATGAAATATGAAAGCAAAATTATTCTCTATTACAAGAAGTGATTCCATATTTGTAAAAGGCACAAAATTAGTCATATTCCCACCATTTATTTCTATATTAGACTATAAACAAATTAATAAATGAGAATAAGATAAATGCTTATTTAATAAATTAGTCATTGGATTTTTTGTTACCATGTATAAATAATCAGTGACATAATTTTCTATAAAACTACTTCCTAATGTTTCTTTGATAATTTATTTATATTCCAAATGTTTTCCCCAGGTCTCCCCTTTAGAAATCCACTATACCATCCCCCTCCCCCTGCCTCTACGAGGGTATTCCCCCAACCACCCACCTACCCACTCCCATCTTCCCTCCTTGGCATTCCCCTATACTGGGGCATCTAACACCCTCAGGCACAAGGGCCTCTCCTCCCACTGATAGCCAACAAGGCCCTCCTCTGCCACATGTGGTCATCACAATGGGTTTCTCCATGTGTATTCTTTGGTTGGTGGTCCAGTCTCTGGGAACACTGGGAGATCTGGCCAGTTGACACTGTTGCTCCCTCCATGGGGTCGCAAACCCCCTCAGCTCCTTCAGTCCCTTCTCCAACTCCTCCATCTGGAACCCCATGCTCAGTCCAACAGTTACCGTGAATTGAATCTTGGGCCTTCTGAACTTTTGGGATAATATCCACTTATTAGTGAGTACATATCGTGTTTGTTCTTTTGTGACTGAGTTACCTCACTCAGAATGATATTTTCAAGTTCCATCCTTTTGCCTGAGAATTTCATGAAGTCATTGTTTTTAATAGCTGAGTAGTATTTCATTATGTAAATGTACCACATTTTTTTGTATCCATTCCTCTGCTGAGGGACATCTGGGTTGTCTCCAGCTTCTGGCTATTATAAATATGGCTGCTATGAACATAATGGAGCATGTGTCCTTATTACATGTTGGAGCATCTTCTGGGTATATGCCCAGGAGAGGTATAGCTGGGTCCTCAGGTAGTATTATGTCCAATTTTCTGAGGGTTCACCAAACTGATTTCCAGAGTGGTGTACCAGCTTGCAATCCCACCAGCAATAGAGGAGTATTTCTCTTTGATCCATTCCTATCTCCCTGTACAAAGCTGAAGTCCAAGTGGATCAATGACCTCCACATCAAACCAAATACACTGAGTCTAATAGAAGAGAAAGTGAGGGAAAGTCTCAAACACCTGGGTACACGGGAAAAGTTCCTGAACAGAACACCAATGGCTTATGCTCCAAGATCAAGAATCGACAAATGGGACCTCATGAAATTACAGAGCTTCTGTAAGGCAAAGGACACAGTCAATAGGACAAAACGGCAACTAACAGATTGGGAAAAGATCTTTACCAATCCTATGTCTGATAGAGGGCTAATATCCAATATATACAAAGAACTCAAGAAGTTAGACTCCAGAGAACCAAATAACCCTATCAAAAAATGGGGAACAGAGCTAAACAGAGAATTCTCAACTGAGGAAACTTGAATGGCTGAGAAGCACCTAAAGAAATGTTCAACATCCTTAGTCATCAGGGAAATGCAAATCAAACAAGTCTGAGATTTCACCTCACACCAGTCAGAATGGCTAAAATCAAAAACTCAGGTGACAGCAGATGCTGGCAAGGATGTGGAGAAAGAGGAACACTTCTAATAATGTTTTTACTTTTTGTTTTATTTTTTTATGTTTTTACTTAAACTATAATTACATCATATTTCCCTTTCCTTTTCTTACTCCAGCTCTTCCTAAGTCCCCTCCTTCTCACTCCTTCCATGTTCTCATATGCATGAGAGCATGTGCACATTCTAAAATATTTCACTACAACCTGCTGTGTCTGTTTTGTTGTTGTGTTCCAGGATTGACCACTTTATATGGACAGCCAATTAGAGACATATCTTTGTGAAATGCTAAGTCTTTCCCTCTCCATTTAGTGGCTGTAGCCCCTTGTTTATGAATGTGAGCCCCAGTGACTTCTTACATTAGTTTTACCATGTCCTCTGATACTGCCATTGTTCAGAATATGTTTATGAAGTAAGTTGTATGAGAAGGTATTTTACCACTGACTTTCTAGTGTTTTGGCTTTTAGAATCTTTCTGGCCCCTCTTCCAAGGTATTTTCTGAGCCATATGTGTCAGAGCTCGGTTCTCTATAATTTGTTGATCTTTGCCTTGTGTCCTCTTGTGGTTTCTAAAATGGTCTCTATTTTAAAGAGATATTGCACTGATGAGAACTCATATCTTAAGTAATTCATGGGTATAACTACAAGACTTAGAATGTACTTAGGGGAATTATAGTGATGTAGCAAATTGACAGTACTAGATTCTCTTCAGAGATCCATGACTTTGATATCTCCGGTAAGTTGGCTATGTTTCTAGTACCAGAGTGTTTTTGCTTCTAATGAGTGGGCCTTAAATCCATGACACCAAGGAGTGGTCATGAATGGCTTTTGTTGCACCTTTCAGATATTTTATCATGTTACTCACTGTTATGGTGTATAGGTGTCACAGTTAGAAGACTATAACTTGTATCCTTTGCAAACCTGCATAATGTTCCCTTGAACTATGAAAGCTAGAACACATCGTGGGGGCTGGCAGTTAGACCTAGGCCCAAGAATATGAGTAATGTGTTAAAATTATGAGGTATCTTCAACAGTAGCAGTTTAGCTTCAACCTCTGAGAGGTGTCTAGGGCAGCATCCATAGGCTATATTGTGTGAGGCTCAATTAACCTACCATGAACAACCCTTGAAAAGTTAGATTTCTAGTAGCTGGCACTGGAGTTTTTATTCATTTATGGTTATTGCGGTAAGCACTGTCAGTTCTAGTGGAAGAACATATTTTATTCTCTCTCTCTATTTCCCTCCTCTTGGTGTATATGTATGTATGGTGGTGTATATGTATGTATGGTGTATGATTTTAGATAAATTTCAGATAATAAGATTCCTTGAATTTGCTATCATGCTTAATCTAGCACAAACAATTTTCATAAAGTAAAATACTACTTAAAAAGCAAATTAAATTAATCCAATCATATATTTACTAAAATATTAGGAAAATATTACATATTTTCCTAATCAAATACATTTATAATTCTATAGTGTTATTGTTAGATTTTTATTTGAATAGTTAAAAACTATAATATTACCAGGTATCTCATTAAAATGCATAATTTCATTTATATTATATCAATGGCTTTTAGCCAAAAACCCAGCTAGAATATACTTATATTTTTATAAACCTGGTTTTCCTTCCTGGATAAACATACACCAGGCTCAATTGTAAGAGACTGTAACAGACTATTTCATAATTTGGAGTATATTTAACGAATATTTCTCATATGGATTTGTATGTCACCAAGTAATGAGATACAGCTAAAACTTTAAAATATTACGTAAAATACTCTCAACACACTGAGAGTAAAAGACACATGTACAAAACCAGTGGCCAGATATCAGTCTGAGAAAGAGACACATATTATGTTGACTGACATTGTTTATTTGTTTTCTGTAGCTGATATGTCTGTGTGGTATCTTAGTTATTGTATTGATTCATCATGTCCAGAATGACTCATCTGATGATGATGTACTTTGAAACCAATAATGTTCTAGAACAGAATTTTAAGGATGAAGAGTGAGTACTATGTTAGTTGACAATAACACTCACACCTGACTAACAGAACAGACCATTTCTGATTGTCAGAGATGACATTTCTATTTCTCTAGATCTTAACATATAATTTTAATATATTTACTCGCAGTTAAAACATCTATTATATCCCTATTAATCTATTTTGAATTTGTATCATCTAAATTTTCCAATAACTATTTGAGAAATTTTTTAAACAGATTATTCATGATGGACAGATAGAGAGATAGACACATACCATTGTGTATTTTTCAAATTAAAATATACTTGAATATGGGTCAATAAACCTATATAAATAGAGACAAAACACTCTCTCTCTCTCTCTCTCTCTCTCTCTCTCTCTCTCTCACACACACACACACACACACACACACACACAGAGCTCAGCACCATGTGTGAAAAGTGATCATTTGTTTCGAACTCCATCTCAGTAACATTGTGTGATTGTAACTAAAATATCAAAATAAGTACAACTGCTTTCCATACTCCAGAATTAGCTGACTTCCATCTTTAATGTAATTTTGCAGTTTGGTGTTAAGTTCTTAGAATAACCTGATATTTAGGACATTCTAAATACAACAGTCAGAGGAGGACCAGCTTTGAAGGTCATCAATGTTTGGACCACTTTTGCCCCTCTCAGATGAAGTACATTGCAGGCAGAGAAAATCCATTGTTAGCTTTAACTGCCAGTTTCAATCTTACTGGCTGTGTTAATTGTAACTGAATGCTTGATGAACAATTTTAGACCAGTATGAGCTTGTGTGAGGGTTCTTCTCCTAAGCCTTGCTTTGGAAAATAAATTAAAATTTCATGAATGTGAAATTTAAGACTACACTCCTAGAACTTAAGGTATTTCTCCAACTTATATTGAGTAGAACCTCTTCATTAATTTAATAAATAGTCTATGTTTGCAGGCTAAAGAAATAGCATCTCAGAAGTTGATAAGGAACTGCCTAAAGGCACAAGAAAAGACTAAAGCATGCTGTGATTATCATTTCCACAAGTTTCCCTCACAACCACATTGGAGAGCCAATAGTGATGTTGTTTGCTTTTTAAATCTATAAAGGAACCTGAAATATTATGCAAGATGGACAACTATTACTATGCAGCCTGTGTGACTCCAACTCAGCCAGCATGGGGCTAAGGAGTCATATTTGGTTTACAGCTTTCCTGCACTAGCTACCCCTTCAAAATACTACCAAAACTACTAAAGCAAAAGTGTTCAGGGAGAAAAATGGATTTATAGCTGATATTGACTAATCAAAAATTAATTAAACATTTTCTGCATAAGGGCAACACTATAGTTGCTAATCTTATTTGAATCATCGTTGAATTGATGTGCTTCAGAACAAGGTGATATACCCTATTGTTGGTCAATTAAAAGAGAACAACAGTGTGGCTGCAATTTGCCTCTCCCTCTGCAAAAAATCTATTAGTAGCTGTTAAAGCAATTTCTCCTAATAAGACAGCAGTCACATCACTAGATAGGAAAGAGTAGATTGCAACCAGCCAAGAAAGATCATCAACCGTTGCCCAGCAACCAAACCAAAGTGATATTGTCAGTTTTATTTTCATTTCAATGCTCTAAATATCATTTTTATGAAGACATAAAGATACATTTTCCTGAAACAAATGTAAAGTAATAAGAAATTGTCTTTTTTACCAACAATAGAATATTTCAAATAACTTGACATTTTTCACTCTTAATAAAAGTTTCAAATTTGAAGATAAAATATGCACCCTAATTTCCTAGTCTTTGTTTATATAACAACAAGCAAACAAGACTACAATCATGTGCACTCAGTGAGATTTAGACATGCTTCCTTAATTATATCGCTCCAGGTCATTACTAGAAAAAATAATTAAATGTCATTTTCTCAATTAATTAATTGAGTTTCTTACTTATCAAATGACAAAGGAAGTAACTAATTTACATGATGAAGGAACGTGATAATTAATAAAAGCACCATGAATAATTCCATTTTATAGATGAAGAAACTGAGAATACAAAGTGTTCAACTACTTTTTATGAATTATACAACTAGGATTATTAGAATCCATCTCAATAATTTATTTTGGACCAATAAAATTAGCACAAAAATGTGGTCAACCAGTTAGCATAAGATAATTATATAGTTAGTTTTCTCAAAAATGTGTCTCTAAATTATGAATGCTCAGGTGAAAGGGAATAGTTATGCAGTTAGTCTTCCCAGCAAATGTTTATGTGAAGCATCGTTATAGTGAATTATGAAAACCATCACCACTGTATATGTTTTTAATTAATTAATTAGCTTTACATCCTAAATTAATGTAAATTAATTAATTTACATCCTAACTGTATTTTCTCCCTCCCTTCTTGCCTCCCTATCTCTCCACCTGCCCAGTATCCTATCTTCTCTTCCTCCCTTTCTCTTCAAAACATTGAATTTCACTGAGGAGAATGGTGGGAGATGGAAATGGGAGGGATTAGGTCAGGAAGGATGGAGGCAGAGAGTACCAGAAGAGACAACTGGAAAGGGGTTATCTCTGGGACTAACTAGAAACATACAGCAATAGAAACAGACAGGAATCTACGAGGGTGAACCTAGCTAAGACTCCTAGCAACGGTAGCTACAGAGCCTGAACCATCTATCTCCTGTAACCAGGCAACACATTCAATGGAGAGACTGGGGCATTAACCCAGGAATAAGAATTTGTCCTACCTACAAGACTTGCAGAAGTAAAGTTAGAGAAGAAATTAAGGCAATGGTCAAACATTGGCTGGCCCAACTTGAGGCCCATGCTATGAGAGGGACCCCGCCCATCAGTATTAATGACATTCTGTCATACTTGCAGAGAGTAGCCTAACATAGATGGTATCAGAGAGGCTTCATGTAGATATTGATAGAAACAGATGCAGAGACCAACAGCCAAACATTAGGCAGAGCTGGGGCAATCTTGTGAAAGAGGGGGAGGAAGAATTATAGGAACTGAAAGGGTCAAGGACACCACAATAAACACCTACAGAATCAACTAATGTGATGCCGAAGGGGGTCACAGAGACTGAACGTCAACCAGGCAGCATGCCTGGGACAGACCTGGGCCCTCTGCACATATGTAATAGTTGTATAGCTGGGTAATCATGTTGGGCTCCTAACAGCCAGAGCAGAGACTGTCTCTAAATCTGTTGCCTGCATTTAGGACCCTTTTCCTCTACTGGGTTGCCTTTTCTAACCTCAACAGAAGATGTGTCTAGTCTTACTGCAATTTGATACCCCAAGCCAGTTAATGCCCACTGCTGTATAAGTGTTTTCCAGAGAAGTTTACATGATGGTGCTTATAAATAATAGATTAATGTTGAGTAAAAGTGTGTATCAACAATTATATTAATATATTCCCTATTCCTGTAGACTTACAAGTCAAGCAAAACAAAATATAATTGTTTTAAGATATATTTTAATATTTTGCTGCTGATTTTTTTTCTGTATTTGAGAACAAACACAAATGAGTAAGTAAAACAAGACAAAATACTCAGTTTTGTCCTTTTCAACATCCTACAAAAACATGGATGTTTGTTCAAATCTAAAATTGCCTGTATTGACTAGAACTGTGATCTTGTATTTCACAAAAGATATGACTACTGTGCATACTTGAGCTTCACAATATAAATATCTAATACACACATGGGCACTTTCAGTGTGGACACAATGTGTTAAAATTTGTTTCTCTAAAATGTCCTACAGGTTGTTAAAAGGACATTCTTTAAATCTTAGAGAAAAAAAGGCAAAATATACCCATATTCAGTCTTAGTAAGAATATTACATTCCATTGAAACCTAAGAACAAATATTCCAGCCTTAAGAAATTTTCTTGGAAATCTAATGGCTATAAAATCTTGGAATACAAAGAACATATAATAACAAGATTATCTGCTTTGTCCCTCTCAAAATCTTCAGTGATATCGTGTGTACTCTCTATTTACTGTCAGATTTGTATTTTGGTTTGTTTTATCTTGCTTCAATGGTTAACAAATGCTCAGTGAAATCTTCTGTGAATTTGGGCTTAGTAATTTATATTTTGACATTTAAAACTATCATTACAGTGTTCCTTGCCTACTTATATCACAAATCCTGCCATTTCACTTTCAGTAGATGTATGCATATGAAAACCGAGTATTAAGCTTGAAATATCAAGTTCGCAGCTTTACATCTCATTGGGTAAAGCAAAATTCCTTGCCAGTAATGTGTGTTAATAAATTTGATGAGATTATTTTCCCGTTAGGGTACTGTGGAAGTTGATTTTCAATTTAACACTTGAAAATATTTGCAATCATTCCTCAAACTTCAAACTCATCTCAGGGATCATTGTAGTTTTTCTTGGAGCTGGGAGATTTAATAATTATTTGAGAGTGCTGAGATGTGTTTTAAATGTAATAACGGCCTGCTAATGTTAAAAAATTATCCTATGTATAGGATCTTAGAAAAACAATAACTTTTTGAGAATTTCATATTTGAGTTTTTGTAACAGCACTTCTACCATGTTTTCTCCTCTCTCCAATATCTTTCATGTTTCACTCTTACTCCCCTTCAAATTCATAACTTCTTATTCTTCAAGAGTACTGGTACACAGTCATAGATATGGTTTCAGATATTCTGTGGAATCTATTTAGTGTTAAACAAATAAATATATGTTTAGGGCTCATCACTTAATCTTGTAAAGCAACTGGGGATTTCTTCCCTGGGAAGGCTGTTTTTCACACTGTGAGCAGTCACTAAGTCTCTCATCCTCCTGTAATCTTTATCCTTCTTTGTGTTTATTTTGCTTTACATGCAGGGCTAAAAACAACAAAATCAATGCCAGCAAAAATAATAGTGTTCGTTATAAACAGCTGTGACAGTCATTCCTGTATAACTTTTTCTGATCTTCTCAAATAAGAAGAAGTATAAATACTAGGTATATCATAAATTATCCTTCATGGGTTAATAGTTATATTTTAAAATAGTAAATAGTAAATAATGAACAGTAATTACATCATAAGTATTTACTAATTCAAAATGATATTACTTTAACTTGAATCCTCACGAAAGATGAGGTGAATGAAGTTTACAAAGCAGCATGAACTTGTAGCGTATGTCTGTAATCCATATTCATCAGGCAGCTGACGCTGGAAGATTATACATTCAAGGCAAGCGTGGGCAACTAAGTGAGACTCTGTTCAAAATCAAATGATAGTGATGTGACGTTACATTACACTCGAGCGCAGCGATAAAAACAGAATCCTAGTGGACTAAACCCGACATGTGGATCCACGGAACAGAAAAGGATATCTAGATGTAAACATGCACATCTGAATTTTGACAGAGATTCAAAACAATGATCCTTGGAGAAAAAAACCCTCCTCAAAAAAAAAAAAAAATAGTACTAGAAAACTGGGTATCCACATGTAAAAAATGGAGATATTTCCATATCTCTCATGCTAAAAAAAAAAAAAAAAAAAAAAAAAATCAACTCCAAATAGAGTTAATGTAAGACAGGAACTCTGAAACTGAAAAGAAAAAAACAGTAGTGAAAATATTCTAAATGAAAATATATAGTAGGGTTTTCTTGAGAGGAATTTTCAGCAAACAAATTAACTGAGAACAAAGGGTAAGAGTTATCAATTATACATCTAAGAATGAGGTAATACCAAGATTATACAAAAATAAAAAAAAATAAAATAAAATCTAAAACTTCCCATAAATGAAAAAAATCACTGCAATCAGAAAATGAGCTGATGAATTGACCATAACACACTCAAAAGATAAAACACAAATAGCCAATAAATGCTTTGCGAAGTGTTCAGCATTAGCCTTCAGGGAAATGTAAACTGGAACTACATGGAGATTCCATCTCATCTGAGTCATAAATGGTTATCATCATAAAAACAAATGACAACAAATTCTACTTTGGAATAAAGAACCCTAATTCACCGTTGATTGAGGGTAACTGCTATGTCCATTGTAGGAATCAGTGCAGATTTTCTTAGAGAGCTAAATGTACAACTCAAATATGACTGAGGAACATTACTCCTACGTATATAACAAAGGGACTTTATATTCTAACACGGAGATATTCAGACATCCATGTCTATTCCTGCTTTACTAATAACAGTAATGAGATGGAATCAGGTTAGATGCTCATCAACTGAGGAATGCATAATGAAAATATGGTATAGATGCACAATTTAATCATATTTATAAACAATAAATAATAAAGTGCAATTTAGAGAAAAACTGATAGAACTGCAAAGTGTTATATTAAGTGCACTTTATAGCAACAGTATTAATCATTAATTCATTCATATTTTTGTGCTAGGGTCAAGACCAGGACCGCCTGCATGCAAAGTACATGCGCTAGTACTGGCCTAAATCTTCATATCCCTTATTAAAACATTGTAAGATATATATGGATAAATGATTTATTAATTTAATTTTTATGAAATGTGTATTATATCACCAAGTAAGTTATTGAGATTCACAGGTGAGTTGGTGAAGCTAGAAAAATATCATCTTGAATGAATAAACAGAGATTCAAAGAGACAGACATTGTGTATTCTCTTACATGTGAATATTAGCTTTGAAGTCTTCAATATGCATGCTATATTCCATATACCCACAGATGTTCGGTACTTATTAAGATTTGAGAGGATGGGGGATCTCTCAAAGAATGGGAAATAGAATATATGGTTATGAAGAGACAGATGGGGGACTGAAGTCAGAGGACTAAATGGAGAGAAAGCCTGGGAAAGCGAGGGACTGCGAGGAGGAACAATTCAAACTAAAGGCTATCTGAAAGGCCATATAGAAAAATTATACTCTATAATCTTGCTATAATATATACACATATGAAAAACCCTAAATGCAGTCATCAAAGAATGGAGGAGAACATTTCCCAACTACACGTCTAATACCACCAAGTGCCGGAAATATGTTACATATAGTTAAGTTATTGTCTGAGAGAGTTCCAAGGAATCCCTGATCATCACAGGGATATTTTCAAGGCTACTAATTGCTCACCAAAAAGTGATGGTCATGCCCTATTGTTAAACACAACAGTTACACATCTCTTTGATTACCCCTGAATATGGAGCTAGCACGATGCTTCACCACTACTGACTAGTGCTTATGTTATTGGAACATATTTTGCATGCTTCTAGAGGAGAAAGGTAAACATCAATGTAGCTACAAATGATTCAGTCTACAATGGTGTCCTGCCTTTAAGATACACTGGGATTACAGTGTCACAGAAGTTGTGGGAACAAACCACAATCTGATTGAACTTGAGGCCCAATCAATGAGATGCAGCCATGCACAACACTGCTAATGTGGCCAAGAACTCAAAAGAAAGTAGACAATAAGATCAAATAATTATGATGTCCATCTACATATAGACAGTTGAATGAATGAATACTTTAGATTCCAGACATTTTGAAGTTAAGAAGTGGTCCTATAGGGATGAATAATTATTGTTGGAAAGTGTATCGTAAAAGTAACATGCAACAGAGCATCCATGGGGTGCAGCACCAGACTCTACTTGACTCTAAGAGGTTCTTTGTCTTATTTGATCCACCACCTCATCTTAATTTGTACTACATTGGCACCCATTAATGTGCTGTAAAATAGTCTTTTGAATATTACGGTTTTGTATCTTATTTTAATCATGAATTTTAATCAAAACATGTTAATATATCCATAAAATTTACCTTTCAGTTTATAAATAGTTAACATTCTCTGACAAATTCTGTCATCTATATGAAAGAAGTGTAAATACATCTGGTAGAAATACAAATGTGCATAATAGTGAATATTTTTATGATAGAAGATAATTACTTGGTCCTATATTTTCCAATGAAACTGAATTTAGTATTTTATAAATAAAGCTTTTTAATTATTTTATTCCTTATCAATCACATCTAAGAAATGACAATAAAGTTCAGTTCTTAGTTATTGTTAATAATGACATTGAGTGCCTAGTGTCCATGTATGCTTTTTACTTACATCTGAACAGGTATAGCATTAAAATATCAACTTCCAACAAGAAATATGGAACATGTAGTGAGTTGATTAAATGCATATTTTAATATATATTAATCACACTTAATTCATCATGTTTTCAAAGAAAACACTATCAACTACCTTTGCTGTCATAAAAACCAGTCAGATTGCCTATGTAACGAAAGTATTTTATATAAACAGTATCAAATACTGGATAAACTCATCATGTTACTATATTGCCCAGCCTATCTTATCAGGAAATAAAATGAACTGAGAAAATTTTAATATATTAATTTTAAAATGTCTTAGATTAGTTAATATTTAAAATGTCTTAATACATTTTCATGGAACTTTTAAAGAGAATTTCAATGACTACAAAGCAAATTGACACCAAATTAGGTGTATATTTTTACAGAACTGTAGGGAAAGAGCATGAACTGAGTGCGTGGACCTGGGTGAGCACAAGCATGCCACTTCATCAATCCCCACCACACATCAAACTGGGGGGATGGGAATTAAAGACAAGGCAGAATGGGAAACTCCAGTTACATAATTAAGATATGCTGGGTCCCTGGCATCCTCACAGGCTGCTACCTATCCTTCCTCCTATGCCCTAGTTTCCCTCATTTCTCTTTCTGTCCTCAATCATCTGTTTTCCTTTCTACTAAACAAATTTGTATTCAGTTACTTTCCTACAGAGAACTTTAAGAACACTCAAAACAAAGAACATAGAGATGATACCTGTTCACTTGAATCATCAGAGAAAAATAATTACAACAGTTGACAGCCAGCCATGAGAAGAGGGGATGCTGGGACTTCTAGAACTGCTATATTATAATATTCCAAAGTTTCTGAGGTATTCTAACAAACTCATGAGCTGATAGAAATAAGCATAACTGCTTTTGAAGATCTTCAGATAATGAATTACAAGATAAATATTTAAATTAATTTTTAAAAATAGTCTCAGATAACTAAAGTAATCCTTAAACAAAATGAAGAAACTTGTACAAACAGTATGTCAGTAACAAAACAAATCCACTCAAAATTAAGTATAAAATCAAAGTGTTTCCCAGAGAGTTACAACCACAGATCTGAGAAAGCAGAAGATATAATCAGTAAAATAAAAATGAGAGAGAAAGACAACAATAAATGCAAATAAACACATCCTAAAATGCAGCATTCAGCAGTCAACCTGACACACCATCTATTTACAAAAGACCTACAAAACCATCAGAAGGTTTACTTGAAGTAATACTGTCCCAAAGTCCCCAAGGTTTACAACAGAATACCATTCAAATACCAGAGACATCTTGAGGACCAGTGTCCAGACCCCACAAAACCACATCAAAAACCAGGTAGCTCACACTTGTAATCCAAATAATTGAAGAGCTAAGAGGATGCTTGAGACTTGCAGGCCAGCCACTCAGGTTAATTTGTGATCACCAGATTCAGTAAGAGCTCTTAAATGAAAAAAGATAAAGTGGAGAGTAACACAGATGACAGTGCATGTGAATGTCAGGCCTCTAGCAGATGCATGCATGTCCACATACACATGGACACTGCACAAATACAGTCACGTGCAAAAAATAACTGATCAATAAATCTAATAATCAATGGTATCTAAGAACGTTTGAATAAATCAAAGAAACACTCAATGAAAAATTTTGAAGAATACTGTATATTTCTATTATCAGGAAAACTGAAGTAGTTCTGCAGTGCCCTCCGATTTCTCTGAGGCACCACATATGTCAGAATGTAGAGGGAAGGTGTATCAACAGTACTGATTAGTTGCATACTGATAATTCTGGATCTGACAAAACTTTTCTCTGAAACAAAGGAAACATTAAAACATTTAAAGTTCAATTTGATGTTAATTGAGCAGTACAGCAAGGGAGTCCTTATGGCTGAAATAAAAAAATCACAGTTAATTCATGAACTTATATTGAATAAGAATGTGAAAAATGGAAAGCTTATACGTAACTGTGAAACTAAGCTCTTTTCCTCATACTTCACCTATTTATGCACATTTTATCCTACATGGCTTTAAATGGAATCATTTTACAATATGCAAAATGGTATTGATAAGGAAGCTCTTTGTAATAATCACAAGTCGAAGAGTATTCTGAACAGGAAAGATAGTTTTCATGGAATACTTATTTAGACTACTAATAATTTAATGTGGATTTTATTAGCTAACATTTAAAACTATTGCAGTACTAAATCACGTCTAAAATATTTAAAAATAAATAAATTAATGAAATCAGTACATAAGAAATATAAATCAAACACACATACACATACACACACACACAAACACATACACACACAAATAAAACAAAGTTGTAAAGGAACAATTACAAAAAGAACACAAAAATGAAAACAAATAGTAATTGTAAAAATAACAGCTTATTTGTAACTGTATCTGTCAAGTAAATATATATTTAGCTCATATTAAAGATATAAGCCAAGGTAAAATACAAAATGACTATACTCAGTTGTATGGTCCCTACAAAAGAACATTTTGAATCCAGAGACCAAAGGCTAATGGTTAAAGAATAGGAAATGATATTCTAGATATATAATGATATTTAAAATTATCTCCCTAAATAAAAAGAAACAGACATTTTAGCACCATACCAAGTACACCTTAGTCTAAATTATGACTGTAGACAAATAATGAAATTATCTTATAGAAAGTGTAAATTCATCACAAAGATAGTCAATTAAATCATATATGCATATAACAGAGATACAAAATATGACAAAAATGACAAACTGAAGGTTAAACAACTCAAAACTGATAGCTGGAGAATTACATGCTTATATTTAGAAGTGTATAGAATGGTATACGAAAGATATCAAGAGATAGTATGATTGAAGAAAAGCTACAAAACACCTACACATAGACTTAATAGATATACATGAAAACATGATAGCAGAATAACTTTCATTTTGAATGTATGGATGTGAGGTTTTGATCAAGTAGACCATTTACAAGATGGATAGCATCCAGTCTGTGGCATGGCTAGTGCTTACTGCTGTCATCCAGCTATGTGGTGAGAAAGATCATATTATAAATATCAATGTATGAAGCTGTGTGGTTTGGCAAGAGCGAGATCAAATTTGACTTCACAGGCAAGGAAACTTCAAAAACAACTATAATTCTTAGGGAAGATAGCAGCATTACAGAGTAATAGTCTTTGCACCAAAACAACAAGAAAAATGCTTGCCTGACAAGATCCTACCCATTGACGGCTCAATTTTGTAAACAAACAAGCAAAATATAAATATACATGAAAGGAGAGAGACTAACCTGAAATTGTTACTGCTTGACAACAGCCACCTTGGTAAGTATTTTCTCAAATGCATGTGGAACTTTGTGCCAACAAAAGCTAGGCTGAATCTCAGATGGTGAGAATGACCACCAGCAACATCAAGGTGGTACAAGTTTTGCAAACAAGAAAGATGCAAGATTAAGGAGGTATTGGCGTCTTACACCACGGTTCCAGAAGCCATTGAGGTCAATGTCCCCCAGGCTCAGAATCCCTGCAAGGAGTTCTCAGGGTGACCTATGCCAAGCTGTTATGGAGATACGGGAATGAAAGCTATAGAATGTTGAAGATTCCCGACCCACATGATGAACATCAAAATGGCAGACTATGAGGAGTAGAGTTATTCCACAAAAAATGAGCTATGTATATCGCAAGCAGGAGAGCTGGAAGAAATGCATAAATGGTCTGCCGAAAAAGCTTGGAGACAGGATGGTTCCAGTTACAAGCCCCAGATGCTAGCCATGGATCTTCAGGCTTTGGGGCTTGGGTTTCTAAATTTTGACATTGCTTTCATTTAGTCTTGCTTTTTTGTGGTTCATTCTGCCTTTGAATGGTGGTTCTTACTCTGTGCCACTGTTATTAGAAATATGTACAAAGCAGAGACATTGCCTAAATCTCAGGAACTAAAGGCTTTGACCAATTTTGAAACTATTAATATACAAGGAAGTCTTTTGAAGGAAGACTAAATGGGCTTTATTCTATGAGATGGAGATGTAAATTCCATATCAAAGTAGGGTCTATTACTACATCAACTTGTCAAACTTCAGCTTACATAGATCAAGATTATTCTCCTTTATACTACCCTAACTCCTTTGGTAATGTGTTTCTCCTGAGAGCTTTGTGTGGTATTTTTTAAACTGTTTTTTGAAGCTACGGGGACTTACATCCTAAGTGTGTGCTTCCTTGGGGAGAAAATATGCAGCTTACCAGACTCATTCAAGGACCTCTTTCTAGGTATCACAAATTCATGAGGCTAGCTAAAAGTATGTAAGGATCATAAAATAATTAGCCAGTTGAGGTTGGCAGTGCCAGAGCAAGGAAGGATTGCACATAGGATTGCAGATGGTCAGAAGACTTGGTAGAAAAGTTGAGATAACCAGAAAAGCATTCATTGATGTTCTTTAAGTTATATAAGTATTGATGTTTACAAATGCTTGTTATCAACTGTTCTGTTAGTAGGCTAGAGGGACAAATCGGGTGGAATTCCTGTAAACCCATACAACTTCAACTGTGTGGATCCAAATGAGTGTCGTGGGACTACCATGATGATGGCTTCAAATAGTCAGCGAGCTTTCTCCATTCGCCACAAAGTTATTTTAACAATATCCAATTAAAGCCACTGTTTGTGTACACCAGTGTCCCCTGATTCTTCCTTTTTTAAATGTTTCAGTGTTGACAGTGTTGCCTAGGGAATGTTTCAGATTTATCAAAGGGATTGTTGAATTGTAGGTGTATTTAGCTTGAGTTTAAAAGGACAAATTTACACAGCACATATTTCTTGTGTGAATGGCGAATTTGCCATTAGGTTTTGAGTCTAGGCATGTGTTTCAGAAATCCTTTGGCTTCACAGACTTCACACAGAGGATTTTGTGGTCCTCTGGCATGAATGTGGCCTGTGGTGCATGGCGAGGGGAACATGGGGAGAAAAGGAAAAATGAATGTAGCCAACAAACAGTTGGTGAAAATTCTTCCCAACATCAAATATATAAAATGCATTCCTTATCCACACCTAGTCAAAACAGAAGTTCTTCCTGCAGTGTAAAGCGTTACAATTGCTCTGTGTGATTTTTGATAGAAAATTTTCACAAATACTATAGCACTTGTTCATGAGATCCAACTATGAAGCCAGCTGAAGATAGCCTATACTTTTGTGCGTGGCTTAACATATTTTAAAGATTCCAACTACTGATTGTAAAAGATGTTTAGAGTAAGTGTAATAGGAAGGATTAGGCCATCTTTCTAGTCCCTAAGTAGATTAAAAATACTATCAAATTGATATATATTGATTCACCTGAAGAATCAATCAGATAGCATGCAGCCCCAAACTGAAGGAGAATATAAAAGGAGAGCAAAGAGGAGCTTATGAAAGCACTGTCACATATTTTTTCAAAAACAATGTTAACTGTAATGTGTTTTATTTGTTTATTTGCTTGTTATTTATTTGCGGGGAAAGAGTGCTTTGGCATAGGATATATATGGCAGATGACAATTTGAGGGAGTTAATTCTCTCTTTACACACGTGAGTCCCAGAAATGAAACTCCACTCATCAGGCTTGATAGCAAGTTCCTTTATCTGTTGAACTACCTGTCCAGCCAAATATATTTCCTTTTGAGGGGTTAAATAATGCCCCCCCAAAATATATCTGAATTTTCATTACTAGATGTGTGTCTGTTATTTTATCTGTTGAGATAGAATTTACAATGTGATTACCTAAGGTCTTTGAATAGATGGGAACATGCATTGGGTTTTCCAGGTCACTCCTCAATATGCTCATATGTTTCTTTTGAGGGTATAGGCGTAACATGATCTGACAAACAAAAGATTTTAGAAAAATTGTAATTTCCGGAGTGCATGTATCAGTTTGTAATCCTACCAACAATGGAGGAGTGTTCCTCTTTCTCCACATCCTTCTCAGCATCTGCTGTCACCTAAGTTTCTGATCTTAGCCATTTTGATTGGTGTAAGGTGGAATCTCAGGGTCATTTTGATTTGCATTTTCCTGATAACTAAGGATGTTAAACACTTCTTCGGGTACTTTTCAGGCATCTGAGATTCTGTAGTTGAAAATTCTCTGTTTAGCTCTGTAGCACATTTTTTAATTGGGTTATTTAGTTTTTTGGAGTCTAACTTCTTGAGTTCTTTGTATATTTTGCATATTAGCCCTCTATCAGATGTAGGGTTAGTAAAGATCTTTTTCTCGATCTGTAGGCTGCCGTTTTCTTCTATTGATAGTGTCCTTTCTTTAGAGAATCCTTTTGGTTTCATAGATCCCATTTGTTAATTGTTTATATTAGAGCCTGAGACATTGGTGTTCTGTCTGGGAAATTTCCCCTGTGCTAATGTGTTCAAGTCTATTTCCCAATTTCCTTTTTATTAGATTCAGTGTATCTGGCTTTATGTGGAGGTCTTTGATCTACCTTGACTTGAGCTTTGTAGAAGAAGATAAATATGGATGAATTTGCATTCTTCTACATGCAGACCACCACTTAGATCAGCACCATTTCTTTTTCCCACTGTATGGTTTTGGCTTCTTTATAAAATATCAAGTGTCCGTAGATGTATGGGCTTATATCTGGGTTTTCAATTCTATCCACCTGTCTGTATCTGTACAAATACCATTAGTTTTTTTTTTCTTTTTTATCAATATTCTCTGTAATACAGCTTGAGTTAAGGGCTGGTTATTCCCCCAGAAGTTTTCTTATTGTTGAGATTTTTTTTTTTTTTCTATTCTGGGTTTTTTGTTTTTCCATATGAAGTTGAGAATTGCTCTTTCTATCTCTGAGAAGAATAGAGTTGGAATTTTGATGGGAAATGTATTGAATCTATTGATTGCTCTTGGTAAGATGCCCATTTTTACTATGTTATTCCTACTGATCCATGAGCTTGAATCATCTTCTGAGATCTTCTTTGATTTCTTTCTTCGGGGACTTGAAGTTATTCTCATATAGATCTTTTACTTGCTTGGTTATAGTTGCACCAAGATTTATTATATTATTTGTAACAATTATAAAGGCTGTTGTTTCCCTAATTTCTCTCTCAGCCCATTTCTCCTTTGTACAGAGAAGCATACTGATTTTGTTGAGTAAATTTTATGTCCAGTCACTTTGCTGAAGTGGTTTATAAGCTGTAGTTCTCAGGTAGAATTATTGGTGTCACGTATGTATACTATCATATAATTGGCAAATAGTGATACCTTGACTTCTTCCTTTCCAATTTGTATCCCTTTGACCTCCTTTTGTTGTCTAATTGCTCAAGTTAGAACTTCAAGTACTATATTGAATAGAGAGGGAGAGTGTGAGCGGCCTTACTTGTCCCTGATTTTAGTGGGATTGCTTCAAGCTTCTCTCCATTTAATTTGATGCTAGCTGTTAGTTTGCTGTATATTGCTTTCATGTTTAGGTATGGACCTTAAATTCCTGATCTCTATAATATTTTTAACATGAAAGAGTATTGTATTTTGTCAAAGGCTATTTCAGCAGCTAATGAGATGACCATGTGATTTTTTTTGACTCTTTTTATAGTGGATTACATTAATGGATTTCTGTATACTGAACCATACTTGCATCCCTGGGATGATGCCTACTTGATCTTAGTGAATGATAATTTTGATGTAGTCTTGGATTCATTTTGCAATAACTTTATTGAGTATTTTTGCATTCATATTCATGAGCAAAATTGGTCTGAAGTTCTCTTTCTTTTGGGGTCATTGTGGGGTTTATGTATCAGAGTAACTGTGGCTTCATAGGAAGAATTAGGTAGTGTTCCTTCTGTCTCTATTTTGCGGAATAGTTTGAGGAAAATTGGTATAAGGTCTTCTTTGAAGGTCTGATAGAATTCTGCACTAAAATTATCTAACCCTGGGTTTTTTTTTTGTTGTTGTTGTTTTGTTTTGTTTTTTGTTTGTTTGTTTGTTTATTTTTGGGTTTTTTTTTTTTTTTTTTTGAATTTGCTAAATACTGCTTCTATTTCCTTAAGGGTTATGGGACTGTTTAGATAGTTTACCTGATCCTGACTTAACTTTGGTGAATGGTAACTGTCTAGAAAAGCATCCATTTCATATAGTTTTTCCAGTTTTGTTTAAGTAAGATCTAATGATACTTGTATGTCCTCAATTTCTGTTGTTATGTCTCCCTTTTCATTTATGATTTTGTTAATTTGGATATTGACTCTGTGACCTCTAATTAGTTTGGTGAAAGATATATCTATCCTGCTGATTTTCTCAAAGAACAAGCTCTTAGTTTTGTTGATTCTTTATATTGTTCTCTTTGTTTCTAATTGGTTGATTTCAGCCCTTAGTTTGATTATTTCTTGCCATCTACTCCTCTTATATAGTTCTACTTGAGGACCCAGTTATACTGCTCCTGAGCATATACCCAAAAGCTGCCCCACCATATCACAAGGATATGTGCTCTCCTGTGTTAATAACAGCCTTATTTAAAATAGTCAGAAGATGGAAACAACCCAGATGTTCCTCAACTAAAGAATGGATACTGAAAATGTGCTATACATACACAATGAAATACTACTCAGCTATTAAAAACGAGCACATCATGAATTCTGCAGGCAAATTAATGGAATTATAAAATATCATTGAGTGAGATAACCCAGACCCAAAAGGAAATGCATGGTATGTATTCACTACTAAATGGATATTGGCAAACATTTCAGAATACCCATGATACAACTCTCAGACCTTATGAAGCTTAACAGGAAGAAGGCCCAAGTGTGCATGCTTCAATCCCACTTAGAAGGGAGAATAAAATAAATATGGAAGGCAGACACAGGGAGGTACATGGGTGGGAATGAAGATGGGAGGGAAAAAAGGGGGACAGGATCAAGTATTGGGGGGGAGACAGGAGAGAATCCCAAAGAGTCAGGAGAATGAATAGAAATATGCAGCATTGTGTGGTGGGGAACAGGCAGAATGACTAGAAAGTTCACCACACCAAGGGATGTTGGAGGCTCTATGAACCCAATGGGAATGACATTTGCCAAAATTCCCAACAGAGAGGAAATAGAACCTGAAGAAATGCCCTTCAGTAGAGAGAAATGACCCCTGGTTGAGGGATAAGGCCATCCACCCATCTCAAATTTTTAATCTAGAATTGTTCTTGTCTAAAGGAAATGCAAGGACAAAAATTGGAGCAGAAACTAAAGGAAAGGCTATCCAGAGACCACCCCACCTTGGGATCCTTTCCATGCACAGACACCACACCCCTACACTATTGCTGAAGCCAAGCAATGCTTGTAGACAGTAGTTCCTGATGGCTGTCCTCTGAGCGGTTCTGCCAGCATCTGATTGAGACAAATGCAGATACTTAAAGCCAACCATTGGAACGAGCCGAGCCTGCAGACCCCAATAGAAGAGTTAGGGGAAGGACTGACTGAGCAGAAGGGGATTGCAACCCCGTAGGAAGAACAACAGTATCAACTAAATGGACCTCTCAGAACTTCCCTTGACCCTTGCTACATATGTAGGAGAGGACTGCCTTGTCTGGCCCCAGTGGGAGGGAATGTTCTTGACCCTGTGAAGGCTTGGTGTCCAGACAAGGGGGATGCTAGAGGGGTGAGGTGGGAGTTGGGGTTGGGTAGAGGAGCACCCTCTTATAGGCAAAGGGGAAGGTTATTGGAGTGGGGGTTCATGGAGGGGAGATGGAGGGGGGGCATTTAAAATGTAAGTAAATAAAATAATTATTAAAAAAAAAAGAAAAACTATGAAATCACTCTAAATGTGAGATTTGAGATGAAATAAGGTGCTGTTCTTAGGAATGAGAGCAATGCCATTCAGTTCCAGAGATAGAAGAAAAATATCATAGATTATCCCTACAGCTTCCAGAGAAGTAAAGACACTGTTGTATCTTTGACTTTAGTGTAAAACTGATTTGACTTTCTGGCCTCCAGAATTCTAAAAGAATAAATTTGCATCCTTTGAGATTCATGATTGATATTATTTTGTTAGAGAAGCCATAGAAATTGACATGTGCCATAAAAATTATATAATCCTGGAGTTTAATTTCCCTTTCAAAATATTTAGTTGCATTTCAAGTTGATAAAAGTTTTGTTTAGAATTTGTACATGTTTATCTTTCTGTCAGTGTGTTCACATTTTCAATTTTTTAGAAAAATTGTAATATTCAAAGACACTTTTGTCAGTTTAGTTATTTTAGTGGCATAGCAAATTTAATAAAAATTTTAAATAGCTCCTAAAATACTATTTATAGAAGAAAGAATACATAAGTTGGACTATGTTATGCATAAGAACCTATGTTTTTCAATATTCTCTCTTATGAGAATGAAAAGGCCAATTAAGTGTGAATATATGTGTTATATAAAGTTAACCAATTATATCAATGCAGATTCAATGAAGAGTTATACAAAGGAAAACTGGATTACCAGCAAAACTTCTTTAGTAGACTTTTTGTAAAGATACCCTAATCTTTTTGTACCTTTTTCACACATGTTCTAAAATGTCACGAGTAGGCATTTCCTTTGGGTCTATGATCTCTCCAGATGGGAATTTGTGGCCAGGCTTGTTGTATCTCATAAAAGTTCTTTGTAATTGATTGGGTCTTAATTGCAATCATGCAATGGTTAGTTATCCCCCAAGACATCTGTGATATTATTGCTTCTTTGACCATGTTATTCTTGGCCAGTAGTTACTAGATAGCTCAAGATACATAGTTTGGTAGGATTCTCAATACTTTTCTTCTCACCTTTCATCATACTTAATAGCTTCTGACATTATGAAGCTGACCATCAGAAAAACGTCCCCAGGTCAAGAAAAGTTTGATTTCTACATGTTTTATTTCTTAATTGTGTGTTATATTCTAAAGCAGGGTTTCATCCTGTATTGTCTGGGGAGTCTCTTCATGTCTACAACCAAAAAAACTAACATTGGTGTGGCCTATACCTGACGATGAAGATTTATTTGTTATACACGGTGTCTTAGTTTGGGTTTTATTGCTGGGAAGAGATACCATGACCAAAGTAGGTCTTTGATGGTAAATGTGTTAAATATCTCTGATGTTTAAATGTTGTTCAAGGACAACATTAATTGAGGCTGGCTTACAGTTTTAGAGGTTCAGCTCATTATCATCATAGCAGGAAGCATGGCAGTGTACAGACAGGCATGTGTTGGACAAGGAACTAATTTCCACATCTTGACCTGAAGGCATCCAGGAAAAGATTGTCTCCTGCAGGTACTGGAACTTGAGAAAAAAAGGACCGTCAAAGCCTTCCCCCAAAGTGATGCACTTCCTCCAAAAGGCCACACCTATCTCACAAGGCCACACCTCCTAATAGTAACACTTCCTATGGGCCAAGCATATCAAACCACCATATGGTTTCTAGGTGGAGAATTCTTCCTACGTGTGGATCAATTGCTATTCAATAATTTTAGATGTATATTTTTTACAAAGATTACAAATTATTATATATCATTATGGCATTTTCTAACATCTTTACTGTTATTTACTCTCACTTCTTGTTACCCTCTGCTTTACCCTCCTATCTTGGGAGGCCTGCAGCTACGTAGTGTCTTTTGAAGTTGAAAGGAGTATCACGCCCATATGGTCTGAGCAGCTGTGGTTACACATGATCAAAACAGTCACCATGTTAACATGGGTGGGCAAAGAGCTCACAAAACCTTACTAGTCTTTAAGCCATTCAAAGCATTCCATAGTAGTCGATCGGAGGGAAGTGCACTTTTCTGGAAGGAAATGTTCACTAGTTGCATATCTTCCAGTGGTCAGCCTTATTGCCATGTGGTCATTGTCAAGACTAACTGGACGACGTAGATTATAGTAGATTAGGTACTTCTAAAAAATATAAGAAGTCATGAATTTGAGAGGAAGAGAAAGGGATATGTGTATAGAAAACCTAGGAGTTTCAGGCGAGATGTGAAGAATAAAGATGATCAGAATAGATTGTTCTCATATATGAAATTAGCCATGAATCAAAGCATCCTAAAAAAAACAAAAAAATTATAACATACTTAACACACACACACACACATACACGCATGCACGCACGCACACACACACATACACGCCTAAACGATTAATAAACTTAGAGAATCATATTCAGTTTGCAATTAGCTGGTCAGGGAATGCAATTTGAAATCAGTATAGAGCCTGTAGTAGTGCTGCATGCCTGAAATCTCAGCATTCCAGAATATAAAGCAGGAAGATAGGGACTTGAAAATGAGCATAGATTTCTGCTTGAAACAAAGCGAAAACCACACAAACATGTACCAAGAAAGTAACAACAGCAACCAAAACCAAAGCCAAAACAAACAAAGAAAAAAACCCAGTAATTCCAACAATGTATAAACACTGCATTTTATACAACATAGCTAAAGTAAAAAAAAAAAAAAAAACAGCACTAAACGTATCTATCATTTAGTAAGAAATTACAGTACGCAGAATGAGTTAAAAAAAACCTTAGAAGTCTAAAAAGATCTTTCATACACTTAAACATACACACACACACATATGCACACATATTAGACAATGTTAAATCTTATAAGTATATTCCAAAATGAACCATAGTATTCATGAAAAATTAACAATAATCTTTATAACATTAATCACAATAGCAAAAATCTTGTTCAATGCTGAAAACAAATAATCTAAATAAAAAAATTATGATTTCCAAATCTTTTTTTTTTATAAAAGAAACCAGAGACCAAGGAATACATTTCCCTTGGTGCAGAATACAAAAACAAGGAAAACCAATATGCGACATTACTGTTCATGTCAATTTGCCACAGAAAAAGGAGGGGAGGAAAAAGAAAAACTCCAGATGAGTCTTAATTTATGTGCTGATTACAACTGATAAGATTGATTGCAAAAACTCATTATGGTTTTACTTTACAAGCACTTTATGATATTTCACTTTAATGAAAGCTCTAAGAATGTGTTTACATCACTCAAGCCAATTCCTGTTTACCATGCAGTGTAAGAAAATAAAAACATCTTCAATAAGCCTGCCTATTGTTACCATGGTTCCTTCCTGTCATTCTTTCCATTCCTTAATTGTATTTGGCTGTGACTCAATGGAGTCTACACCATCAAATGTCACAATGATACAGCATAGAACGTTCAATTCAAACATTGGATTTTGATTGGAAGAAAGCAGTTCTCTAAAGAAATCAGTTTGTTAAAATGCTCCTGCTTTGATGGTTGGAAATTCTACTATAAGGTGACAAATAATGAGGACTTTTACAGGGAAATTAAGTTAAAAGTTACTAACGAAGACTGTCAGACATCAAGCAGACTGGGCATGCTCTAGATCAGATCGTCTGCTTCAATATTTCGTGATTTTTGTGTATTTTGTTTTGAAAGGGAATGAGTATTGCTATGAAACAAATGCTGAGCGCAGGACATCCCTTCATCAGTATCACCTATTTCTGTGTAAATGGTTTTTGACACTGTTTTCTGGTCCAGTTATTCCAAAACTATATGACTATGCTTAAATTGCTTACTAGTTAAATTTTCAGAATAAATTGTACAATTATTCAGGTAGGGCACCGAGAAGGTCAAAGCATTCTGTTTAATCCCTGAGTTTGATCTTTCTTATCTATGTTCTGGAAAGCTTCAAGATATTCGAAGAAGTAAAAATCGATCTTGATAGATGCACAATGGAGAACTATGTTTGCTTGCTTTAGAGGAAGGGTCTGGTCCTACTCAGTATGTGTGCTTAGCTAGACTGTATCTATTTCCCAACAAACCTATGGCATCTCCTGCCCTCGAAGTTCAGTTTATCTCAGTTAGAGTTTGGCAAAGAGCTATTTTTAGGCAAGAGCTTACAGTAGCTCTTTTGTTCTGTTTTTGAATGTAAACCTTCACGGGACTTCTCTGATCTGGACTAGATGGAAGTTTGGAGGCCTTACGCCACTGGTTCTCCATCTTCCTAATGCTGAGACCATTAAATGCAGTTCCTCATGTCATGGTGACCCCAATCATAAAATTATTTTGTTGTTACTTTATAACTGTAATTTTGTTACTCTTTTGAATCATAATGTAATTATCTAATATACAAGATATTTGATATGGGACCCCTGTGAAAGGGCCATCTGATCCCAAATGGGTCACGACCCACAGGTTGAGAACCACCGCTTTTGAGACTGATGTACCTGTATTAGCCTGGACTAGTGACTTATTTATGTCAAGTTTTATTATCACTTCCCTTTCCTCATCTGGATGGGAGCTTTATTTAAATGTTTTTATTTAAGCTTATAAAACACAGTTACAATAGGGTGTCTTCAAAATGTTTTCAGTGATATTTTTCCCTCCTTATATTCTGTCTTTTATATTTTAAACTCTATATTTTATTCCCTCATATTTATTATTAATTAATTAAATTATTATTTATTATTGTATTAATTATTTATCCCTCCTTATATTTCATCTTCTACCTGGTTTTCTATACACCCTACCATTATTAAATCCTTCCTTTTACAATTTCTCCTTTATGCACTTTAAACTCTATATTTGATTTCACTCTCTTTGGAAGATCCTCTATCCATGTATGGTCCTTTTCAAAAAAAATTTCTTTTATTTTAATAAAAAATCAAAATATGTGGACTCATTTATTCTAAGTCAAGGCCATCATTGCATCCTAACTTAAATAGAATGTTCTAAAACAGACATCACTGCTTTTAAATTAACAGTAAATTTAACATACAGTTTTACATTAAAGCCTAAATAATTTTGGAAGATTTTTAGTGGAGAGTTGCCATATTTTTCAATGATAGAAACTGAAAATTGTATCTCTACTGTACTCACTGGTCCAATATTTATCTCAGAAAATGATGACTATAACTTCAGCAAAAGAACTGGACATCATAACTAAAGATATATGTGTTCCATCTTTAATGAAAATTTATACATCTGAGTATAAACAAGGGACAACATAGTTTATACTTCTATGTACATGTGCTATGCACATGAGGAGCAAACTCATGTGGCTGTGTGCATGTGTCCCCATGTGCATGTGCACACATGCATGCGAAGGTAAAATGCCAATGTTGGGGTCTTCTATTTTTTTCATCCTAATTTTTAAACAGTCTATCATGGGATTGAAGCTTAACAATTCAGAAAGACTATCAATATCACTAGGTTTGATAGTCCCTTTCTTTACCTAACCAACACTAGAATTTCAGGCATAAGAACCATATAAAAACCAGGCCTGGATTTTACATGGGTTCTGTGGACCCAAACTCAGGTCTTCATGTAGTGGTGAAAAGCACTATACCAACTGGGCCATCTCCCTTGCTGGATTGTTTGTAATTCATTTTCAAAGAATAGTCTATGCATCTTATTTTTTTCAATATTATAAGATGGGATCCAGGTGGGTCAGACAAAACAAAAAAAAATCAACAAAAATAATAAATTGAAAGTGTAGACAATGTGTTCATAATGAAACACATTGATCAATGTAATTTATTAGTGCGTGAAGTTTTAAAGTGAGAAGATCTGAGCCCCTCATTATATTTGTTAACCCAATGAATAACTAGCAAGCCAATAAATTCAGGTCTCTATTTTGAATACACAGGTGGCCGATAAACGTATAGAGTCAGTGACTAAAGTAATGACAGAGAAAGTAGCTTCTTTCATGCCTCTTAGCACCACCTTCATCTCATAGGTTTGGTATGTTGTGTTATCATTTTCATTCAATTCGAAAAACGTTTTAGCTTCCTTCTTACTTTCTCTCCTTGACTCAGTTTTCATTTAGTGTTGACTAAATGAGTTTCCCTTGGATTGTATACTTTTTCTTGTTTGTGATGTCTAGTTTTAATCTATGATGGTCAGATAGACTGCAAGGGGTTATTTAAGTTTTCTTATATTTGTTGAGGTATGCTTTGTGTAATCATGTGTGATCAACCTTGGAGCAAAGTCCATGAACTATTGAGAAGAAATTGTATTATTTTATGTTTGGATGGACTGTGCTATAGTCATTTTCTAGGTCTGTTATACGTATGATAATTGTTAATTTCAACATTTTTTTGTTTAGTTTTTATTTGGATACCATGTCAATTGGTGGGATGGCAGTATTGGTGTCATCTTAACTCACTCTTTAAGTGTCCACATGTGATATAACTGCAGGTATATTTCTTCTTGGAAGTTGAGTCCTCTTTTGCTACTGCTAACGATACTGCTAGGTATGTTTTCCTATCTTTTCTGTTTAGCTTTGGTTTGAAGTATATTTTGTCAATTATTAAAACAGCTACACTTGCATGCTTCTTGTATTCATTGGCTTAGAATACCCTTTTCCAACTTTTTACCTCGAGCTGACATCTATACTTCATGGCAAATTATATTTCTTGAATGCAGCAGAAAGATAAATCCTATTTTCTACTTTAATTTATTAGTTTATGTATTATATTATTTAGAACATCAGCATAGAGAGTCATCAACGAAGAGTGTTTATTGATTTCCATTATTTTCTTGTTTTAGTGTGGGCTGTCCCACCACTCCTCCGTTTTAATTTACTCATCTGGGGTTATTTACTCCTTGTGTTTCCTTGGCTGTAGTTAATCTCTTTAGGTTGATGTTTTCCTTCTAGCACCTTCTGCTGAGCTAGACTGTTAGGTAGAAAGTATGGAAATTTACTCTCATTATGAAACGTTTTCTTTCTTTGTAGATTGCAGTTGATAGTTTTCCTGGTTCTAATAGTCTTTGCTGGCCTCTATAGTCTCTCATGTAGAATATTGTTCAGGCCATTTTGGCTTTCAGAATCTCCATTGGAAAAATCTGGGGTTTGGCCTTGCCTCTCACTGACTGTAGCACTCTGACTCTCACTTGGGGGGCAGCACTTGGGAGAGTAGGTCCTGTGCCTTGACTTGGATCCGGTGGAGCGGGACCTGGGGTCAGGGCCACAGGTGAGCCAGGCATGAGGATGAGAACATGGGCTTGTTGGCCCTGCCGTTCCTCTGCTTTTTGCCATGAAACAGCATGTGGGGGGGCATCCCCTTCTCCACCTCATCCCTTGCTACCTGGGAGAGCTGTCCTGAAGATTATAAGAGCAGGAGAGCTTTACTTTCCCCTCACTGTTGGGAGAACAGGGCTCTGTAACTCATTTGGCAACAGAGTGGAGCTCTCCCTGATAGTGAAGTCACAGGTGACCCCACCCAAGCATGAGAGTGAGAGATCTGGCCCAGCCCATTTCTGGCTGCAGCACTTGGGAGAGTAGAGCTGCAGGTGAGCCGCACAGAGGGCCTGAGAGCAGGAGAGCTGACCTTGCCTCTTGCAGGTGGCAGCATAGATTGGTGAGCAGGAGCAGTGAGGGAGAACTCATGATGGGAGTGCAGATAAGAGACAGACAGCTCTGCTGGCACTCAGGCCTAGATCCAGGGCTTTGAGTTGGCTCAGCCGAAAATCTACATCATATGTGAACTGCTGGAGTATTTGAAAGGGCTCATCCTGCTGAGCCAAAACTTCAGGATCTCCATGACACAGAGCAATAACAGGATAACTAGCGGAAGTCCTGGTGAGGAGCCAATGTTGATGCTGTCACAGAAGCCAGTAACCTCAAACCACACCATTGACTCATTGCAATAAACATTCAGAAATGACGATGTGTGGACAGAGGGATATATTTTGAGAGACACTATGGTTTCCATGACAAGGTGTTTTCTACACTTTGTTTTGTTTATTTGTTTGTGTGACTTTTTTTTTGAGGGGAGGATTCAAGGGTAGAGGGCAGATAGGAGGGAACAGAATGATGACTGGGAATGTGGTACATGACGTGAAACTCACAAACTATATATATATATATATATATATATGCCTCTGTATATGACCTGATATTGTTCCCTCAAAGCTTTTGATATATTTTTTGTTCTGTAAATTTATCATTTTTATGATTATATTATTGTAATATCTTTTCTGTCCCTGTTTATTTAGTATTCTATATACTTCTTGACTTCTTGTGCCTTGATAGGTACCTCCTTCATTGCATTGGGGGAATCTTTCTTCTATGATTCTGTTAGAAAAATATTTTTTGTGTCTTTGATCTTAGTTTATTCTTTCTTGATCCCTATTATTCTTAGATTTTGTCTTTCTATGTCCTTGATTTCCTAGATGTTCTTAGAAGGACTGTTTTAGTATTACCATTTTCTTTGACTGGGATATTTATTTCTGCTACCTTGTTTTCAGCACCTGAGATTCTACCTTGGGTATCTTGTGATTTATTAGTGATGCTCATCGTTGTTGCTGGGGTTTTCACTGACACCTCACAGTTTTCATTACCAGGTTTATTTCAGTTTTGGTTTTCCTTAGTGATTCTTGTACAGGAATTTTAATGTAGGAATATGGCTGTTCTGGCAAAGGATCACACCCAAAGACCTTCCAGGTCTGTTTGACCCCATTGAAATGACACATCTTTAATTCCAAACATCCATCCAGAGTTAAGAAAGAAGTAGAAAGAATACATTTACAGATTCTATCTCTTTCCTTTTTAATTTTTTTCTTTTATTATTATTAATCATTCCATTCGTTTATATCTCAAATGATATCCCATGTCCCAGCTACCCCTCTGCCACCTACCACCCCACATCTACCCTCTTCCCTCCCTTTTGCCTGTAAGAGAGTGTTCCCCACCCACCAACACTCTCCTGCCGAACCGCTCCAGCATCCCCCTACTCTGGGGCATCAAACCTCCCTGAGACCAAGGGCCTCCTCTCTTCTTGCTGTCTGGCAAGGCCATCCTCTGCTACATATGTATCTGGAGCCAAAGATTCCTTTTGATACACTCCTTGGTTGGTGGTCTAGTCTCTGGGAGAACTGAGTGGTCAGGCCAGCCTATGTTGTTCTTCCAATGGGGTTGTAATCCCCCTCAGCTCCTCCAATCCTTCTGCCAGCTCCCCCACCAGGTTCCCTGAGCTCAGTCTGATGGTTGGCTCCAAGCATCTGCATTGATCGGTTGCTGGCCAGATCTTTCCAGGAACCACCACACTTGGTTCCTCTCTGCAAGTACCCCTTGACCCCAGCAACAGTGTTGGGTTTGGGGTCAGCAGATGTGATGTATTCCCAGGTGGGGCTGTTTCCCTGGTTTGCCGTTGAGGTGTTTTCATGATTTAATTTCAATTCTTTTTTGTTTGCTTGTTTTCATGGTCTTTAAAGAAGGCATTTGATCATATCCTCTTAAAGATCCTTGAAGATATCCACGGTTGCTATTTTGAATTCTCTTGTCTTGTGCTTTGTCTTGATTGGTTTTCTCAAGCCTATTATAATACGGACTGGCTTCTGGGGGATGAGCATTGTATTGGAAGTTTTTATGAGTGTTTTTGTGTTGGGAACTAGGCAGCTAGAAAGATGTTTGAAGTGTTAATTAGTGTAGGTATCTTTTCTTGTCTTTGTTGGGTGGATGGACTTTTCTTTGGCTGCTGTTGACCACTTTGAACCCAGTGTTAGTGTCATGGTTGTGGGGTCCTTGACAATAAGTTTTCTAAGGATCTGTACATAAATGGAGATGGCTAGGAGGAAAAATTGAGAGTGCCTGTTGGAATGAGTTAGGGTTTGTGTAATCCTCAGCAAAGCCACAATCCCCAGGGAATGAAGGTATGGTAAATGATCACTGCAGTTTGGCAGCCACAAGACTAAGACTGAATCTGAAGAGGCAGGAATGAGGATGGGGAGCCTGGATCCATCCTGAGTCAGAGTCCCCAGGGAATGGAACTTTGGTAGGAGGAGAGGCTCCTGCATATAGGCTGCTACATGACTGAAAATAAATCTAGAGTTATCAGAATGTCGGACAGGAAGGATAGGGAAAATTACCTGGGTCCCAGCTCAGAGTGGCAGGGAACCAGGGGCTGTCCCTAGTAGAGAGTAATTTTATGGATTAGAGACTCACAGCAAAAATGGATATGGACTAGAAAGGAAGTCTGGAGTGTCCACAAGAAAGAGCTAAGTTAAGTCCACACCAGGAGATGCCTTCTTTAGATAATGAAGATTGTCTTTATGCTCAAAGTATGTCACGTATTTCCCAACTTCGACATCACTGTGTGCTATTTTTCTAAAGTGTGATGTTTCATTTCTATTTTGACCATTTTCCTATCCTTTTCTGTGTGATTTTTCCTGAGAAGACAAAGCAAACAAATAAAAACAACACCCCTCCAAAAGTAAAAAATTCACTATTCACCCTTTATAAGGCAACAATTATAGACAAAAACAAATGGCTGCTTGTAGAACCATCTAAAGTGTATCAGTGAGATTATTAGAGTTATTTACCATATTGTGCAGAAGGGATTTCTACGAACATTAAAAACTCAAAGACAGCTGTGTGTCTGAAAATCCCCAACACATGAATGATTATTCACGAATGCTGTATCTCTGGAGTTCTTTGTATGTATAAATTCCATGCAGTTCAGCTAGCTGGCCAGTGTCTCATTTTCCCTGCAACTCATTCTGCTTATAAAAGCTTATGCCTGCTGGGCAGTGGTGGCGCAGGCCTTTAATCCCAGCACTTGGGAGGCAGAGACAGGCGGATTTCTGAGTTCGAGGCCAGCCTGGTCTACAGTGTGAGTTCCAGGAGAGTCAGGGCTACACAGACAAACTCTGTCTCTAAAAACCAAAAAAAAGCTTATGCCTAGTTTTATTGTATCTTGTTAGGCCATATTCAGTAGATATCCCTGGGAGGGCTGCTCTTGTTTTTTTGAAGGGAATGGAAGAAGTGGATCTATGCAAGTGGTGTGGGGGAATGTTTTAGTTTGAGTAACATTGCTATGAAGAGACACCATGACCAAGGCACCTCTCATAAATACAAACATTCAATTGGGGCTGGCTTACAGTATCAAAGGTTCAGTCCATTATCATCATGGTGGGAAGCATTGTATCATGCAGACAATCTTGGGGCTGAAGAAGTCAAGAGTTCTACATCTTGATCTGAAGGCAACCAGTAGGAGACTATCTTCTTCAGGCAGCCAGAAGGAGGGTCTGCATCATACTGTCTAGACTAGAGAAAAATTATGAGATATCAAAGCCCCACCCCCACAGTGACACACTTTCTCTAACAAGGCTCCACCTCCTCTAATGAGGCCACGCCTCCAAACGGTGCCATGCCTTCAAACTGTGTCACCGCTGATGGTCCAAGCGTGTTTAAACCAGAACAGGGATGGACTGAGAGAAGATTAAGGAGGGGAAATTTCAACTGAGATGTGATGAATGAGAGAAGAATAAAAGAATAAAAACGTAAAACATCTTTTGATCTCATTACCATTCATTTCAATCCCGCTCATCATTAACCCCAATAATTGTGAACAAATATTATTTTGCCCTCACTTATTTCTCTCACCACTGTTATGTTAAAGCTCGAGTAAAGTAATGCATCACCTTATTTATAAGGCTTAATCAGAATTTTAAAATGAAAAGAAGTTATAAGCTACAGTTTCCAAAAGATCTTTCATGAGATTTGATAAAACTCTAAATTTTGGGACTTAATTGTGAAATCATATTATTTCTAAAACAGATTATTTTTCATGAACAGAAAATTGAACCCTGGAATCTTCTTGAGAGCTAGTTGTGTGGTGAGAAATTTTTTTCCATTCTAACATTTGAAACTGAGGTGTAGTTTTGTGGTGCAGATATTTACTGAATAAATGAAAAAATATTTTATGTTCAATTGCAAGATTTATTACATCAATGCCACACAATTTTCTTTGACATAAAATTTAAGGGGGAATTGATTCTTGATAAAACACTATTATTCACTAGCGTAGATCACAGCAAATATTTTAGCAAGTCATTGATAAAGAAAACAGTAAAAATAATAAAATTTTGTATAGCAGAGAAATTAAAGTGACAAGTTTTAATAATGGTCTTAGACAAAATATGAACAATTTTAAAAGTGATGTGCTTGTTTAATATATTTGTATTAGACAATTAGATATTTAAGTACAAATAGTAAACTTAGACAATTTAGTTTGCATATTAAACAAGCAAGAATGAATTCTAAAATGTGAGCTGTAAAAATCTCTAGAAAATATTGAAATAATTATTTATCACCCGCATTTAATATGTCTCCCATGCTTGTTCCTTTGGTATTTCAGTTCTGTTTAACATGGGAATGTATTTCCTTACAAGGACTGATAGTCAAAAACACTTGAGAGTTTTAGTCCTGGTCCTCTTATGTTTCATCACCAACAGAGAGAATATGTAATTAAGTTTACTAAGTTCAGAATGAATAGGATTATTAGGTCTTACAGTTCAGGCTTTAAAGGTAAAATATATCAATATATAGTAGAGATAGGTTAAAAAATGCTGTGCTTTGAATCCTAGTTAAGTCTGTACAGCATTTATTTTCTCTATTCATTTATAACATAATGTCTTCATGTGATTTTTGGTCCCACACTAACAAATAAGAGACTTACCTAGGATGACTTATTCAAAGGGAAGTTTTTACATAATAATAATAACAACCATGTATTTAGTGTCTTTTCTATCTACAAGTAAAGAAATACCCACATACAGAACATATGAACACACACACACACACATGCATGCATACACACACACACATACATACATGCAAACATGCATATATTTAAGGAAGATGTTATGTCTATACTTTCATAAACTACATAGTGTGCCTATATAACACTGTGCATAAATAATATTAATAATGAACCTAAATAATTGCAACATACTGATACATAGTTATAGTCATGGATTTACTTTACCTTGCAGTTATGCCTAGTTTTTGTTATCAACTTGACTATACCTGGAATTTACTAAAAGTCAAGCAGCAGGGTACACCTGTGAGAGATTATTATTATTATAATTATTATTATTATTATTATATCATTTGATGTGAGAAGACTCTCCCTTAATCTGAATCTTTTGAGATGGGAAGATCCACCTCTAACCTGGGTCACATTTTCTGCGGGCAGCTTATATAAAGGAAATACCAGAAGGAGGCTTTAGCACTTTGCCTGCTTGCCCCAGCAAGCATTCCTTCACTGGCATTAGAGTCGACTTCTTCAGGTTTCCAGAGTATTCTGAAGAATAAGTGAGACATCCAGCCTCATCGACTGAACAACTACGAACCAAAAGGCCAACTGTGCAAAAAATCAAAACAAAACAAAAACAAAAAAATAACGTCCTTCAAATAAAAAACAAACAAAGCCCTTATGTTTTATGTTAGTAGACAGTTATTATTAGACAAGTGGGACAATGATATGTAAGATATTTTAATTAATCTGAAAGGGTTCACAAGAGTCGAGAGAGGACGATGTTCAACCAGGATCTGCTTACATAGTCGCCTTGTAATGGGGGTAGATGGTGAAGAATGTTTACCCCAGATGGTGAGCTAAAGCTCTGGGGATGAGAGAGGGAATTTGATCTGGAGGAATAGGGGGAGGACGGAGGTTTGTAGTCAGACCACCTGTTTCCCTGGCAGGACTGGCCTTTGGGTTAGCTGGAGGTTCCTGCTGGAGGGAGTTAGGGACTGAGATCAAGCAACGAGTTTGGTGAGGGAGCCGAGGAGGGGAAGATCTGTAGGATCCACAGGGATGTGGGTAGTGCGGAGAAGGACTGCAGCAGGTCTTCTGCTTCCGCGCTAGGGATGAGACTGCAATTGAGTTTGGAGGAATGGGGAAATAGCAAAGGTCCTAGCTAGCTTGCCTTTTCCTGGATGCTTTGTTGATGTGTTCTCAGGGAATGCTTACTGGTGTTGGAAACAGGAATAATGGGATGAATGGGGGAAGGAAGTTTGAGGGAGAAGATCTTTGCGAATGTGATCAGAGGGGAGAGGAAGACCGCAGCAGGTTCCCTGAGCAGTGCTGGCCATGAGTCTAGTGGGGTTGAGCCTGGAGGGTCAGCAGGAGAGGTGAAGATCGGCAGTCAGCCTCTCTGTTTTAGTTTGTTTTTTTGTTTCATTTTTGGTTCTGTTCTGGGTTTTTTGGCACTTTGGCCTCTTGGTTATCAGGAGCAAAGTGAAGTTTCCAAGGCAGAAGAGGAAACAATTCTATTAAGTTACTGCAGACTTGCAGGATGTTATATAGAAAAAAATCAGAAAGGAAACTTCTTTTAATATTATTGCTAAAGTACTAAAACCAAAGAAATAAAAGTATATTGACTGTTGTAATAGAGAATGACCAACTCTGTTATAAAGGAATGCTCAAGAATGTTTTAAGACCGAGTTACCTCACTCAGGATGATATTTTTAAGTTCCATCCATTTGCCTGTGAATTTCATAAACTCATTGCTTTTAATAGCTGAGTAGTACTCCTTTGTGTTAGTGTACCATATTTTCTGTGTCCATTCCTCTGTTAAGGGACATCTCTTTTGTTTCCAGCTTCTGGATATTATAAATGAGGCTGCTATGAACATACTAGAGCATGTGTCCTTGTTATATGTTGGAACATCTTTGGGATATATCTCCAGGAGTGGTATAGTGGGTCCTTAGGTAGAAGTATTTCCATTCTCTTAGGAACCGTGAAGGAAAGGCCATCCAGAGACTGCCCCACCTCGGGATTCATCCCAGAAGCCTGGTATAGCTGTTCTCTTAGAGGCTATGCCAGAGCCCGACCTATACAGACACAAGCAGACAACCATTGGACTGAGCATGGGGAACCCAATGGAGCAGTTAGCAAGGAGCTGAAGGGATTTGCAACCCCATGGGAAGGTGAACAATAACAACCAACCATATCTCCCAAAGCTCCCAGGGACTAACCACCAACCAAAGAGTACACATGGAAGGACTCATGGCTCCAGCCGCTTATTTAGCAGAGAATGGCCTTATCTGGCATCAGTGGAAGGAGAGCCCCTTGGTCTTGTGGAGGCTAGATGCCTCAGTGTAGGTGAATACTAGGGCACTGAGATGGGAGTGGGTGGGTGGGTGGGGGAAGCACTCTCATAGAGGCAGGGAAGGGAATAAGGTGTGTGTGGAAGGGAAACTGGGAAGGGGGATAACATTTGAAATATAAATAAATTTTTAAAAATGTTTGAAAGCCAAAGGAGCCAAGACATACATATCCATATTGGGAAAGTTTTTTGCCAACCCAGATCATTTTTTCATCATAATTAAAAAAATAAAACTTCCTATAATTAAAACAAACTAATGTAGGTTATGATCACTAAGGTGTCTCTATAAAAAATACCAGAAGGAATATTTCAGTATGAAGAGAAGGACAAAAATACTCAAGAGGTCACATAAGAAGAGTAAACAAGTTGTCATTGAGTAGAGCATTGTTCAGCTTCCATGTGTATGTGGGCTTTCTGTTGTTATTTTTGCCATTGAAGACCAGCTTTAATCCGTAGTGATCTGATAGGAGGCATGGGATTATTTCAATCTTCTTGTATCTGTGGAGGTTTGTTTTGTTACCGATTATATGGTCAATCCTGTTGATAAAGATACCACATACTCTGCAGGACAAAGCAAAAATGAATAGGAAACTTCCTGCCTTCTAGCTCTTGGTACTAGGGGACAAGAGATGCTAAAATATCAAACTTCAGGTAAGATGTGGCCACTGATAAAATAGTAGCATGATTATCTTGGGGTAAGCAAACATCTTCTGAATAGATTTGAGGTGTAATCTATATGGTAGGGTTCATGTCTGGCGCTTTAAGCTTGGTCAGATACCACAGACTCAAATACCTACAGACCCTAGAGTACAAACTGTTATTGTAATTTTTGCTAAATTATGCCAAATTATCTTCTAAATATTTATATTCATACCCATAGTTCTTGGCTGTTCTCAGTCTTGGTCAGAGGCTTCCCTTTTTGCAGTAGGGAATACTTAATGTATAGTTATTAATAACTGATAAAAATTCCAGGAGTAAGTGACTTCGAGACTCAATTCACAAAGAAAGTATACATCAACCCCACAATGGCAGAAGGAATGAGGACAATGCTCTATCATACTGTCTTCTCCCCTTGAATGACTGCTACATTCATGAACTCAGTTGTTATGCTTACTTATAAGAGCTATACAAAATCAAGTCAGTCAGTATCCCAACATGAACAGAGAAGAACCCACAAGGTCCCACCCCTAGCTGGTAGGACCTATCATCAACTGATAGCTGTTGAGGGAGAAGTAGTTACTTATCAATTGGGCATGGCCAATGATGAGTTGTCTCTAGCACAGTAAATAGTGCTCCCTCTCCCCAAACCATGTGCATATACTAATTTGACTAGCTTTGGGGACCAGATTTCCTCCTACTGAGTTGCCTTGCCCAGCCTTGATGTGTGAGGGTTTGTGCCTGGTCTTATTGTATCTTGTTGTGCCATATTCATTTGGTGTCCCTGGGAGGTGGAGGTAGAGACTGAAAAGGAAGTGGATCTCGGGGAGACAAGTGGGGGGTGGGGGGGTGGGAGGAGTGAGGAGAAAGGAAACTGTGATCAGGAAGTATTGCATGAGGGAAGAAGTAAAACAAATTTAAAATACACTAGATAATAAAGGAGATGATATGAAGCTGGGAGAGAAGTGTGTTAGGTGAACTTGAGGACATAAGAAGGAGATGGAGTAAGATAGAAATGATGAAAATATTTTGTTTACATGTATAAAAAATGAGTTAGATAAATAAATATTTAGAATAGACAACATCTAAAATGCATTTGTAATTGATCTATGACATAAAACTATCACAACTGAATAACATTCTTTCAATAAGAGTTTTATGTCTGAGATCTCTGAGGCTGAGTTTCCATATGGCCCATGTGTTTTTCTTAAAAATAATAAACGGTCACTAAACCCACAAATACCACTTCCCTCTTTCCATTGAGGTAACCTTAAAGTGTATTTCTGTTTTCCTGATTGTCTGGAAGTGGTTATGCTAAGTAAATCTATAACTGTATGAATTGTTACCTTAAAGTTACTGTCTTATGAACAATATGGACAGAATCTGAAGATGACATATGTATCTGTGGACATAAGGTTTCTTCTAGTTATCTTCAGCTGTCAATCTGATGCAGCCTAAAGCTATCTGAGTCAGTTGAGAGCTATTGAGATCAGATTGGCCTGTGGCTACATCTGTGAGAGATTCTTATGATTGATGATTGATGTGGGAAGGCTCAGGCAACTGTGAATGGTAGCATCCTACGCTGTGGATGCAACTTCTGAAATGTAGTAAGGCTAGCTAGCCATCAGACTATGAGGAAGCCAGTGGGTAGGTAGCATTCCTTCACGATTTTTGCTTCAGTTCCTGTTTGAGTTTCTACCCTCACTTGCCTAGGTGATAGATTGTGGCCTGGAAGTGTAAACAGAGTAAACTCTTTGTTCCCCAAGTTGCTTTTGCTTAGAATGTTTGGGACAGCATGAGTATTATTAATATCTTTTTCAAAATCAAAATGTTTTCCCTAACAAGATTAGATATTACCCAAAGTAATTAGAAGTATGGTTAGGCTCCTTCCTTACTTTGAATTTCATTCGTCTTTAGATCAGGCTATGCCAATATTAGTAGCCATACATGTTGTCTTTCCTTATTTTTTTTTGGAGGGGGAGAGGTGCTACACACAGGAAGACATATGAATTAAATTAAAAGTGAGTTTCAAATGTTTAGTTATTTTTAGAGCATTTAGGTGATAAAAACAGATTTTGTTTTGGGATGTGCCTCAAGAAGTCTTAGTTAGTTAGATAGCTAGTTGGTTATTGTTTTATTTATTTACTTTTAGATTGTTATGAGGTGACATTTTCTACATTGCTAAGATTGGTCTTGAATTCATCTTTTCTGTGAACCCTACTGCCTCAGCCCTCTCATAACTGATACTATAAATGTATTTTCCACTTTTTCTCTCTTACATACTTTTTAATGAAATTCTCTCAGAAAGATGTTCTAATAATCCTGGTGCTATTTCCCAATGAATTACTATTGTAAAACATACTGCTTTGTGAGTAAATTCATTTACCCAAAAGAACACCAAACAGAAGTAAAAAAAAATAATAATTCCTGCTTGAACCATAGCGCACACACTTTTTGAAAGTCTGTTTAAAAATTATGCTTCTAAAAAGATTGTTAATGGAATTATGCATCACTTTATAATTAACCAAACCTACAACAAATTAAAGCACTGATTGTGAAGGCAAAATAACACTAATCTATAATTATAATCAAGAATAGCATTAACTGAAAACCTTAGCCAGCTCAACACAAAATTTTTATGGAAAGTAGGTACTGCAGGAGAGTCAACTTGAATCTAAAGCAAACCCTATAAATGTACTCACAGGCTTACAGAGCTCTGATAGATCATTATTATTTATTTTGAATAGTTCCTAGTTGTTTGCACATAAGCCAAAATTATATGTTGTTTGCTCTCATGTTTTCCACAAGTTAAAAATAACTTAAATATCGACCTATTTAACCACCATTCATTAGAACTCTTGTTCTCTGCCATAAAAACCACTTCTAAAGGACAAGAGTAGAACATAAACAGAATAATATTCTTGCAAAACCATAATGTTAGGAGATTTTGGCACTTTCAGTTGGATCTCTCTCTATCAAGTATTGATTGAGCATTACTATTGTTAGTAAAAGAGATGAGTTCATAGATAAACTGTCTTTGACTGACTTTAATTTCTTGGCAAATGTAAACATCAGATCTCAGATGCTCATCCTTTGTAATGTGTGCTTTTGTACAGAAAGGATTTCATTAATACAAAAGTTTAAATGATGTGAATTGTTTATATTAAATGCTTTTCTTCAGATGCTGACTGAGGCTTTATCCAAGTAGGGATCAATGTTACATTTTTCAGAGATGACAATAGCAATATTAAATGAGAAAATATATATTCAACATTTTACATGTTCTAGTTGACTTACAACTCAGTTAATAATAATAAGTTTTATTATTATAAGATTAATAACTTGTTTTTCCCTAGTGTATCAAATCCTAGTAACTATCTGCAAGTTCTGTATTACATTATTGAATGTATCTTCTAGTGCACTTTTAAATGTCTTTGTATAAATATTATGTCACATTAGAGAACTGCTATGTTTCATTAATTTATTTTGCTCTATAATCTCTATTGAATTAGAGTTCATCAAAATGTTATTTATTGATGGAAAAGGGATATTGATCACTCATAGAATTATTAAATATCTAAATCTGTTCCCAATGGTTTAAAATTAAATGTGTACACAGTTTGAGGGACATTGGTATCAAGTTTTCTTTCACTTAAATATACATCTTTAGATGTTTAGATAAAATTCTCAATGAAGTTCAATAAATAAAAGTATGAGATTTAATGCTATGATGACAATTTCTTCTCAAATGAGATACTGTCTCAGAAAAAAAATATTGATGTTCCAGTTGCAAATTAAACCATAAAAAGTCTGTCTACAGGAAAAAATCTGTGGGTAGAAACTTTTCCAAATTCATTATCAGCATTTAGTGAGACATTGTACTCATGGAGTTACCATACTAACATGGAGAGAATGCTATGATTCGAATAGATTATTTTCTAAATCATTTGTTTTAAATGTTATTTTAGAATTGTATGATTTCCTAATATGTACTTCAAACAAAGAGCATTTATAATTTGACATTTACAATTGTATATATACTATTTAATTGTAATTAGTTCTTTAGAAACTTGAAGTAGAAGGTACTGTGAAGCACATCCATGTCCTTACAAATAATAGAGCAATGCAGCTTCAACCACACTCTGCTTGGCACAATATAAGTTTTAATGCAGATTTTTTCATATTAATTTGTTAATTTAATTTTAGAAAAATAAAGGTACAATCTTCTGTTGTTTTGTTATATTTTTTGTTTGTTTTCTTGTTGTTTTGGATTTGTCATTTTGTTTTGTCTGTTGTTTTGGTTTTGTTCTTTTGGTTGTGCTATTGTTTTGTTTTTCAAGACAGGATTTGTCTTATAGCCCCTGATGTTCTGGAACTTGCTTTTTAGACCAGGCTAGCCTTGACAAAGATCTACCTGCATCTACCCCTTGAGTGGTGGGTTTAAAGTCATTCACCACCACTGTCCAGTTAAAAGTTACATTGTTGTTGTTATTCTAATGAGTTTTATAAATATGTAGATACAATCTGAGGAATCATTCATTGGCACTTACTATACATACATGGTGTCCTGGGCTGACTACGTGGTATTAAATAACCAATTAGAGTCTTATTCCTGGAGAAGATGAATACTTCTTCTCTCAGCACAGCTTAGTTCTTTGTCTAAAGTTGGGGTCCATTCAGTTCCTGCATTCCATGATACCATGTCTATTTTTGTTGTTATTTAAACTGTGCTTAGGCAATCATGCTGTTGATGTATCTTGGGTTAGTTTTCTTGCTATTTCTAGGTCCTTTGATTTTTCTCTCCACTGTTCTGTAGTGTTATATGACCCTTACATATGGGAATGTATTGCAGATTTACCAGTCAGAGTTGGGCTTTCCATGATCAGTTATCTAAATATTGAACTGCTGTGGCTTTTTATCATTACTAAAATGGATTTTTAGTGATCTAAGACAAATAAGTGTTTGATTGGCTTTAAAGAGTAGATATATGAAGAATAAAAGAATATCTTAAAAGAAAGTACATCTTTTATTTGGAAAGACTGAATTTTATTGATAAATATGAAAAATATAAAAGTTCATATTTAAAAATTAGTTTTCAAAATAATTTCTGTATTCATAAAATTGGAACAAATTTGTCTAATTTTGGTTTTTTTCCTATACAACATGCCCTGGAAATTTGGTTTATTAACTATAAATAAATTTGGCCAAAATTGTATAATAATTTAAGAATAATTGAAGATGTTTTAAAAAGCATTTTACATATATATAGTATATTTGAAATAATTTTATAATCTCTTTTATAATAGAAGAAATCAATTTGCTCCTTATTCTATGGAGAAAATGTTTGATAGCATAGCAGAAATGATAAGGTAGACATCTTACTCTAGATGCAACCAAAAGATATACAAAGATATTAGATTGATTACATAAATATCACTAGTTCTCTTCTTCATTACTGAAAAACTATTTTCATTATATTTTTCTCAATGTTAATTGTATTGTGTACCCATACATATATCTTCCTACCTATAAAACATTGTAAAGAAAATTAGAGATGACAAGAATGGTTTTTATTCTTTTTATTATTTTTAGTTCTGACAGCAAAAGATGTTTAATAAATCAATAAATGGATTTTCACATTGAATCATACTGCAGTTTCAAAGATATTACTGCAGAACTAAAGTGCATTGAGAAATAACATATAATTAGTGCTGAAAAGTAGGAATATTAATGGTTTTGATGGTTGTGGGGGAAGTTTGGAATTAGCTTTAGAGGCCAGATATGTTTGAAAATCCCCAAGCAATTTTGACAAATCTCAACTGAGCTAAGTTTCTTAGCTATAGTTGAAAATCATTAATTTCAAAACAAATGCTTGTTTGGAGTCTGATGTTAGAAGAAGGGATAAAAATAAATTTTTATATGCTCATCCCTTATTTAAACAAAGCCAAATATGTTTTATATTTTACTATTTATTTCATAAATACAGTATGCTGTACAAATGAATCCAAACTCCCAAATTTCATTTCTTATAAGATATTCAAATGTAATTTTTCAATATCCTAGGGATCGTGTGTCCACTGACTGAAATTTCTCTGCAGAGAAAGCATGGATATCTTTAATGATCTTTGTGTATATAAACTTCTCCTCCCTCTCTCTCTCTCTCTCTCTCTCTCTATCATATTTGATATTATGATATAATTACAACATATCTCCCTTTCCATTCCTCCCACCAAAACCTCCCGCATATCTCGTCCTGTTCTCTTTCAAATGTATGTCTTCTTCTTATTATTGCATTCTCATATGTATATAAATATACATGTATATTCTTAAATTCAACCAGTTCAATCTTTATAATATTAATTGCATATATGTTTTCAGGTCTAACAATTTTATATTGGATAAGCAATTGGTGTGCCTTCCATGGAGAAGACTATTTCTCCTGCTTTCATCATTCCTCAGTAGCCTATATTTTTTGTGGAGGATTAAGACCTCATGGAATTTCCCTAGACTACTTTGGCATGTCTTTATGTTTTTCTAGTTGAGCCCATATTTAGGCAGTCATAGTGCTAAGACTTTATGGGTATAGCTTCTGATATTGATAGGAGACAAAAAGATGCAGGGAACTTCTTTATATTCTGGCTCGTAACAATCTTTCTGTTCCCTCTCCTACAGTGTTTACCGATTCTTAGGTAGTGAAGTGTTTTGTAGATCTATCCATTGGACAGGGTTCCACACACCCATCTCAAATTTTTTTAACCCAGAAATGTTTCTGTCCAAAGGAAGAACTGGGACAAAAAATGGAGCAGAGACTGAAGGCCATCCAGGGACTGCCCCACCTGGGAATCTATCCTGTCTTCAGACACCAAACCTGACACTGTTGAACGATCAAGAGGCGCTTGCTTACAGGAACCTGGTATGACTGTTCCTTGAGAGATTCAGCCAGAAACTGACCAATAGAGATGTGGATGCTTGGAGCCAACCATCAGACTGAGCTCAGGGACTCTGGTGGGGGAGCTGGCAGAAGGGCAGAAGGAGTTTAGGGGGTTTGCAACCCTATAGAAAGAACAACATCAACTAGCCTTACCACCCAGTGCTCTCAGGGACTAGACCACCAACCAAGGAGTGTGCAGGGAGGGATTCAAAGCTCCAGATACATAGGTAGCAGAGAATGGCCTTGTCAGACATCCGTGGGAGGGGAGGCCCTTGTTCCTGTTGAGGTTTGATGCCCCAGTGTAGGGGGTTGCTGGAGGGGTGGGGCGGAAAAAGGGTGGGAGGGTGGGGGAGCACCATCATAGAGGCAAAGGGAAGGAAGGAGAGGGAGGTTGTGAGAAGGGGGCTTGTGGAGGGGTAATTGGGAAGTGGGATATTATTTGAGATGCAAACAAATGGAATGATTAATAAAATTAAAGTAAAAGTTACTATAAAGTCTTTAGGTTTTGATAAATAAAAATTACTGATAAATAATATCATTGCCAAGGTCTAGAGATATATGATGTTCTTGCATATTATACACATTTACATGCTATTTGTTATATTGAATTCACATGGGGCTTTATTAGGATTCATAGATATGCAACATTGGGGTCAAAGTAAAATCATTTGTAGTAGCACTGATGTAAAGTAGGCAGAATTCAGCATTAGTCCTCCTGAGATTAGTGTCGATACCAAATCTGTGTCTATATTCTAGGGAAAGTGTTGGTTAAATAGTTCCATCCAGTCGATGTCAGAAATAACAAAGTGACACCTGTGCAGAAATAGAACGGCTAAGGGATTCACATAAACTAGAAGTTCAAGGACTTATAAACTAACATTGTATTCCAAAGAGGTTTGATAAAATGCATTGCATTGCTTAAAAAGGAAACTTCTTATATTTCATTAAAGGGGTTTGATTGGAAACTCCAAACCTTGGTAAATTTTAACTGTTTTTTTTTTTTTTCCTGTTCTATGTGCTAAACTTTATGGTATTAAATCAGGATTAGGTTCAAGGAAAACTTCCTTTTAGCAAGATAAATGCAGTTACTATAATGGAAACTTCCAAGAGACAGGAAAGATGTATAAGAAATTCTTTGCTCATTATGTGAAATTAAAAGGGAATTTAGAAACCATGAAAGCAAATCTGAATAGCAATGTTTATAATATAAAAATCTGGCTTGACAACAGCAAAGAAGGAAAAGATTTTGTATTTTACTAACTTTTCCAAATTAGTCAATCAGAGGGAACTAACAGGGATGTAAGAATTTAACCATAGTTCAGCAGTCTTTTTGGATCCATTTCCTATGGCTTTAAGACAAAATAAAATTGTCTAGAAAGAAAAAAAAAATTAAAATGGAGTTCCCATATAAAGCTAATCTACAGTTTGGAATATATATGGAAGAGAGACAGAGTCAGAGAGAGACAGAGGATGAGAGAGAGAAAAACAAGAGAGACAGAGAGACTTTGTTTATTCTCGTCGTTCCATATGAAGAAAGTGTGTGAGTAATTCAGTACAGGGAACGAAAAGCATAGATTCTGTATAAGAATAAAGTCTTTGGTATCTTTAATTTCCATACATACTGGCCAAAAGTTGAAACTGATAAAAGTACCAATAATTGAAGAACAGCACATTTTTGATTGTTTTTATTTACCCTTGTACATGATAAGTGTTGTTTTCCTTAGAAAGGAATTATTTAATTATTTAATTTAAAAAGTGTGTGTGTGGGTGTGTGTGTGTGTGTGTGTGTGTGTGTGCGTGTGTGTGTGTGTGTGTGTGGGTGTGTGTGTGGGTGTGTGGGTGTGTGTGTGTGCGTGTGTGCGTGTGTGGGTGTGTAATTGCAGATGGCTGAGGATATCTGAAGAGATGCCAAATCTTTTAGCTAGAGTTGCAAGGGGCTGTGAGCTGTCTCAAACAAATGCTGGGGACTAAAAGAAGGTCTTTTGCAGGGGCGGCAAGCACTCTCAAGCACTGAACCACGTCTCCATCTCCTCCTTTGTTTTTTAAGGTACTGTCATGGGTCATGAAATTCAAAAGAGTGCACTTTCAATCTTAAAACATTTGCTACCAAAATTAAGACATTGGACAAGGCGTTTATTGTATGACCATATTTCCTTCCAGTAAAGCAAACACATAATCTCTTTGTAATACACAGTGCTATGTGATGCGAGAACATTATGTACATACTGATAGCTTTCGACACAGGAGTCACTTGATTGCAAATCAAAGAAATTCTGCAGCCCATGGGTGATCTACATATTTAATATGTGAGGATATATGCTAACAAGCTGATGTTTAATATGTGATTTGCAATATAATTTCCAAAGAATAATACTGCATGTAAGTTGGTATTTCTATATATCTTACTGTACCAGCTAAAATAATAGATGATTAGCACCCTCTGTATAAAAATAATATTTTTAACACTTGATCTATACCCTGAAAGAATATTCCTATTCGAGTGACTATTATTATGGTCATTCTAATTGTTTCTATTTGGTTCCATCCACATTTTAAAAGCATAGCATACAGCATGAATCATGAAAATCAAATATTTTAAGATTTGAACCCAATCACACATTTGCTCCTTACTTTCTCCAAATGTAGAGGGAAGTCAGCAGTATCTACTACATCATTTGTGAGCTTGTTAGAATCTGAATTCCCAGGGTGGCTCTCAGCAAGCTGTTCTGTAAGCCCTCAAGATGCTTGGGATGCGTGCAGTGTTTTTGGGGATTCAGGGCTCTGGGATAATTGGACTAAGGATCAGTGCTGTAGAATAATTGGAATAATACCTTAGGATATCTTCCACATTACAGCTAGCAGATCTTCAGCGGGGAAAATGAATCTGATGCTATTTAGCCAGGAGTCACAGATTACACCCCTATTTTCTTAACTCATGCTAATTGTTATAAGGCCAATGTGCTTTTTGTTCACAGCTTATCCAGTTGTCAGCATTGCATTTATGCATCCTCGATGGCAATCTAGAACATTCTCTAGCTCTTATGTTTCCAGGAGAGAGGTTTTAAGACAACTAGATAACCTGTAAAGGTATATTTTCTGGCAGAAAGAATCTGACACTTTTTTGTACACCTAATTGTTTAGGAAGGTTAGCAAACTTCCCCTTCTACTGGTAATAAAGATAAGGTAACGGAAGTCTACTAGCAGCTAGAAGCCCACAGAGGAATGAAAGTTATGCTAATACCATGCTGAGGATGCTCTCCTGCCATTGTTTTGAGTTCTGCATCTAAAGCCTGCAATTTCTGTTGCCTGTTTCTGTTTATTCTCTTTCACTTATTATTTGGAAGGTAAACAAAAATCAATTTCCCATTTTTTAGAATATAATGTAAAAAACTTTATGTTATAATGAAAACTTGTGACAATCAATTGACTTGGGTTTTGAATGAGAATATCAGGTTCTTGGTTAGTATCTCTGTGTGTTATGATAACACTAGCACCCTTTGCTATGTTGAAACCTCTTTCATTGAGATCTGCAGTATGATCTCTCTATTGAGCTAGTTCTATACCCTACACATGGCTTTACCTGGCCAATATCTCAGGATGCTATCATCACCAAATTTTTTTAGTTTCCATTGAAATTCAGATGTCCATTGCTCTTTTTCATGTGATGGTCTCTTAGAGTATCTGGCCTGCTCATGGCCAGATACTCCTGTGACACTACCTGTCCTCAGCAACAATTTCAAATGACAGAGAAAAAAATCCAAAGAAATCATTGGTGAGAGTCCAAGGATGGAGCTAAAGATGTAAAAGATGTAGATAAAATCAGAGTAAAAACTAGCACTGAGGCAAAAGTGGGTGGGCGGGGAGGGGAGCACCCTCATAGAGGCAGGAGAGAGAGAGGAGAGGATAGGGGGCTTGTGGAGGGGAAACTTGGAAGGGGAATAACATTTGAAATGTCAATAAATAAAATAACCAATAAAAACTAAAGACTTAAAAAATACTTCGGGAATACTTTATTTCAAATCTCTAAACTGGAAATGGCTACTAAAACATACAAATGTTTCAAGGCATGTGGATCATTCAAAGGCTTTTATTGAGATAGCAGATACATGCAGACTGCAATCTATAGCCTTAAGCTGTGTACTAAGTATGGGTGCTTGTGGATTGAAGATGCCAAATTGGCAGGGAGCAACTGAAATTGTTTAGAGGCTCATGAAATAGACCTGGCAAATGCAAAGCACTATATTGCAAAGCACAAGGAAAGCACAGATTAAAATAATATGAGGAACATTGGCTGATCTTAAGAAGGTCCAGGAGATAGCCCCAGGAGTTAATCTATCCAGGAAGATTACTTGAAGTAAATCAGATGATAAAAACAAGGCAGCGTATGCAAGAATGTTTGCTTAATAAGGATTAAACTTTACTTATATATTGCACATTGATTATATAAAGAATAATGTAACAATAACTGTCCACATATTATATCAGATGTGTTTCCCCAGATATTTTGACATCATTGTTTACGTAGACGTACATAAGTTCCTTCCTAATAAAGTGCTATGAAATAACAGAAATACCTTTTAAAATATTCTGTCTCATTTACACCAAGAATGTTATTTATCCAATCTTTAAATTCTTCAAAGTCTTACCAATTTTTACAATTTGTCATAACTATGTGTATTTCCAGTAGGCATGACTATGTTTTAATAAAGCTTTAGAGGACCCCAGTTTGGTTATGCGTACTTAATGTTGAGATCCTCAAAATGGGCTGCAATCCCAGCTTTAGAGGGTTTGACACTCACTTTGAACTATTCAACCTGCAAACACACATACATACACACACACGCATACACCACAAACACACATACACACATACCACAAACACATACACACACACACACACACACACACACACACACACACAATGCAAACACATACACACACACACATATATATGTTGGGTTAAAGTGGTGTGGGTCCCACATCCACCCCAGGGCTCAGGTCTCTGGGGGAGGCAAGACTGAGAAGTTTGAACTTGTTCACTCCAGGGCACCACTGTGGTAGTGGCAGGCTGTGAGAAGCCACAGGACACCACCCCACCACCTGGTTGGTGGGGGAGCACAGCCTGTGGTCCTGAGGACAGGAGCCTGGGGCCCAGGAGCAAAGCAAAAAAAACGCCTACCATCTTTTGTACCATTATCCTCTGCTGGGGACCCCCTACTGGCTCTCCAGGATTTTAAACCTTAGCTCAACCAGAAACAAGGCTGCCTTTCAAGGTCCGAAATCTCCCCCTTTTACTTTTTTAAAAGAGAGGGGTCACTGAATGTCGGAGAGGGAGAAGGGGGTGACAAGAAACATCAGGTTCTTCCCTAGGGTTTGTAGGGCTCTATCCCTACTATTTTTAATCATGCAAGCGAGTGCATCCACCTCACTTAAAATTTGGGGTGTCCCACCCATCGGGGTATGGAGCCATTCTAGCACCCCTTGAGTTTGGTAAAGGACTCCCACAAGTGTAGGGGAGGAGTTAAAGATAAGGAGTGGTTTTAGTTATTTCTACAATCTTATCTTTTAATAAATACAAAATAGATACAGAGAATGTTGCTCTAGGTTCATAAATACATACATTAACTAATGCTTTATTATAATCCCCAAGACTTTTAAAACATTATTTCATACATTATACAATTCATTATTCTCATATCAATATATCTATACTGTTTAAAATAAAATAGTAATGAATATTATCAAACTGGGATGGGGAAAAAGTCACCTATATTGCTGTCTTAGTCAGTTTTCTATTGCCGTGAAGAGACACCAAGTTCATGGCAACTAATATAAAAAAGTTTCAAAAAGTTAGTTTATTAGCCCTGTAGCAGGGACCATGGGCTCATGAAGTAGACAAGGTAGCTGAGAGCTCTATATACAGTACTGGATTCTCAGAAAATATATTTATTCCAGGGTCATAGTAATGGTTAGATATATTATGCCTGTTTATCATTTTGATAATTTTTTTCAAATTTAACTTTGAAACTTAAAGTAAGTTATACAAAAGCACTTGAGGTTGTTTAAATAAAATGGACATCATAGACCATGACCATGTTAGAGTAAGCTTGGCCTTGTTGAGGTAGGTGTGGCTTTGTTGGAGGAAGTGTGTCATTGGTGGTAGGCTTTAGGGTATAAAAAGCCCAAGCTAAACCCAGTTCTCTTTCTCTTCTTTCTGCCTGTGGATATATATATATATATATATATATATATATATATATACACACACACACACACACACACACACACACACACACACACACACATATATATATATATATATATATATGCTTCTACAGTGGTAGGTGCCCATGTGGCTGTTCAAGAGGCCTTTAGTGTTAATGCTTCTCATATTCCTTCCTCTATTCTGTTCTTTCATACATTTAAGAAGTCAGACAAGTGCATATATTAAGCCCAAGGGACAACATATTGCAGTTGTTACTCTTCTTCTATCATGTGGCTCCCTGGCATCAATCTTAGGTTTTGTAGTTTGGCAGCAAAAATGAACTCCTCACTGATTCTCTATGTATATATCTATAGCTCTGTTTATATCTACATCATCTCTATCATATATATAATATTATATATATGATATATATATATAGTCTAAGAACATTTTAATCCAAACAATAAGGCAATGAATATTAATTATTAATCATTACCAAGAACCTCATGCCAATTGCTTTTCCACACATCTCTATCAAAACATAACATCCCATCACCAATACCCATGGGATAATCTTTATCTGGCTCAAATCTGTTGAAAACTTCAAATTTTGTTCTGCGAATCAAAGAAATCCCTTACACTATGGGCCCCTGTAAAATGCAATTGATAATGACAAAAATAACTGTATAATCAACAACAACAAAACATGTTATGCACTTCCGCTAGAAAATGGCATGTACACACACAGAATTTCATCTGAAAAAGAAGAAACAGGGTAAGATTATGAAAAAAGAAGAATAATCTAATACTGAATGACAGCAACACAAATACCAATTCATGTAACTTCATGTCTAGTACCTAAGAAGGGTAAGATAAGTATGTCCTCATTTGGAGAAATAAAGTGAACTCAGTTAGCCCTAAATTCATAGTAACTGTAAAATCCAATCCAGGGGGAATTATTTCTTCTGAAAAGAATGAAACCTCTGGCATGGATGAAGATCTAACATTCTACTTGGGCTGTGAGCTCTCAACTCAGATAGGTGGGACCAACCTTAGAAAGGTGGACTTATCTTAAAACAATCTAGAAGGAATGCTTTTGAACAAATGATCCCATTGTGAACCCTAACTGCTGGGTGTGAAGCTTCAGGATATTTCCTATGGGCTTCAGTATTCCTGTGTTCTCTTTACTCCTTGGTATGATGTTTCTTCCCAGGTGGAAAGGGACTTTACATTCTGCCATTGTGGACATGAATTAGGTAACTTGACTTTGATCTTAAAGATATTCAGAAGTAAGAGATTGCGTTCAATATCACACAAGACTTGGACTGCAGGACTGCAGACTTTCAACATGTTGGGATTTTTTATTTTTTTATTTTTATTTTTTGGTGTTTTCGAGACAGGGTTTCTCTGTGTAGCCCTGGCTGTCCTGGAACTCACTCTGTAGACCAGGCTGGCCTCGAACTCAGAAATCCACCTGCCTCTGCCTCCCAAGTGCTGGGATTAAAGGCGTGCACCACCACTGCCCAGCTGGGATTTTTAAAAAACAACAGGGGTATTTTAAGTTGGAGTAAGGTCATCTAAAATACATTTTTTTTTTGTGAAATGACCATGAGTTTAAAGAAAGAAGATGTGGAAGTTTGTGGCTCACAAACAATATATTTAGGGGTCAAGTAGACAAGAGTCAGGTTTTTGATGTAGGATCATGTTTATCAACTTAATGGGATTTAAAATCAATATGGAGACAAATCTCTGTGCATATCTGTAAAAAATTATTTAGGCTGAGGTAGGAAGACTTACTCCTAAATATGGGAGAAGCAGTTACTTGGAATCCTCTAACTTCACCTAAAAACAAGAAACGAGCTGAGCACAGACATTGCTTTCAGCATCCTGATAGAAAATGTATATGACCAGATGGTAGACACCAGTCACCTTAACTGTTCCATTAAGACAGTAAGATAGGTTGTACCCTTAAGTCTTCTATAAATTACTTTTTAAGATATTTTTGTCATAACAACGGATACAAGTAACTAATATACAGTCTCTAGTGCATTTGAAGTTAAACCTGGTTTAACAAAAACAAAAACAAAAAACCAAACCAAAACAAAATACCCTCTTCTTAGGTGACTCTGTTGGTGTAGGATTTTCTTAAGACTCTCTTTGCTTAGTCATTCATTTTTGAAATAGAAGCTTTATTGTGAATTTATATTGTTTCACCCTGTAACCCTTTTATTAAATATTTTTATTTTATTCCCCCCCACCATCCACCCTCTGATTGTTCCACATCCCATACCTCCTCTCCACCCCCTGTCTCCTCAAGGATGTTCTCAACCCCCAATCCCCACCCCACCTGACCTCTAAACTCCATGGGGCCTCCAGTCCCTTAAGGGTTAGGTGCATCTTCTCTGACTGAAGCCAGATGCAGCAGCAGTCCTCGACTGTATGCGTTGGGGGCCTCATATCAGCCGGTGTTTGCTGTCTAGTGTTTGAGAGATCTCGGGGATCCAGGTTAATTGAGACTGCTGGTCATCTTACAGAGTCGCCCTCCTCCTCAATTTCTTTCAGTCATTCCCTAATTCAACCACAGGGGTCAGCAGCCTCTGTCCATTGGTGGGGTGCAAATATCTGCATCTGACTCTTTCAGCTGCTCATTGGATCTTCCGGAGTGCAGTCATACTAGGTCTCTTTTTATGAGTGTTCCATGGCCTCAATAATAGTGTCAGGCCTTGGGACCTCCCATGGAGCTGGATTGCACTTTGGGCCTGTCGCTGGACCTTCTTTTTTTCAGGCTCCTTTCCACGTCCAACCCTGCAGTTCTTTCAGACAGGAACAGTTATGGGTCAGAATTTTGACTGTGGGATGGCAACCCCCTCTCTCACTTGAGGTCCTGTCTTCCTGCTGGAGTTTCTCTCTCCCTATTGTCTGGCATTTCATCTAACGTCTCTTCCTTTGAGTCCTGAGATTCTCTTACCTTCCAGGTCTCTGGTGAATTCAAGTGAGGTAACTCAGACACAAAAGGACATGCATGGTATGTACTCACTAATAAGTGGATATTAGCCAAACAAACAAACAAACAAACAAAAAAAAAACCCTACAGAATAATCAAGATACATTCCACAGAACTCATAAAAGGTCAGCAAGCTGAAGGGCCCAGGTGAGGACGACTCAGTCCCACTTGGGAGGGAGAAGAAAGCAATCACAAGTGGGGAGGAAGGGAGGGACTTGGGAGGGAAATGGATTGGGGGGGCGGGGAGAGGGGAACCTGATCTGCTATTGGGTGAGGGAAAAAGACTGTAGCCCTGAGGGCCAGCCGGTAGAATGGAAACAGGCACCCTGTAACTCTTAAAGCAAGTAGAGTCATACCTTCATGGCATTTTCTCTGTTATCCCCGTGTAAAGTCTATGGTTTCTCTTTGCTTGAGTTACTGTTTAAATATTACAGATGTCCTTGCTACACCTGCCTCAACTGCAGTATTCAAAGGGCTCAGACTCTTGTCCTTGACAAACTACCTATCTTCTATGTTTGTGCACTTGTTTTGACTCTCTCTGATTCTAAACTCAGGAAGTGCAGTACACAAAAACTTTGCCACAGCCGTAATATTACATTGTCTGATACCTTGAGGTTTTTACAAATACCTTAATCCACTGCTTTTTATTTTATCCTTGCTCAAATATTCAGGATGCAGGCAGTATAGGCAGAATTGAGCTAGATTTTTTTTTGTTATTCTACAACATCAATAACCTGTAGCCCTGTTTCCTGTTGATTTCTTGTTATTCTCTAAATTTTTAACATAGCATTTATTTTAGAGACATGGTATCATGTAAACAAACCCACTATGTATAACTCTCCTGCATCCACCTGCCAAGTTCCAAGACCACAGATGTGAGCCAACATTCCTCATTCTTCATAAACAGAGTCTTTTGTAGCTGATTTCTCTATGAATTATGATTTTCTGATTTCCTACCAAGATTGCCTACTAATCTGTGCTTAAAGTGTTCCAGGGCTTGACTGTTCCACAATTCCAAATTTTTGACATTCCACATGAACAATTTTATTAAAGCAATAGCTTCATTTCCAGCATCAATTTTCTGTAGCTCTCTTTTTTTGTTACTACATCCAAATACCTGACAAGAAGCAACTTAACAAATGGGCGGTGTATTTTGGCTCACAGTCTCAGGTCCTCCATATTTTCAGGATGAAAGGTCTTCCCACAGTTAATATTCTTTGGAAACATGCTTATACACACACACACACACACACACACACACACACACACACACACACACACAAAGATATGCCTCCCCATCAATCTATACATCTACAGATGCATACACTGCATACACATGGACGTATACAACACACACATACACCACATATAAATCTATTCTGCCATATATACACCCAAACATTACATGTGTTGATGAAATCCACATATTTTTTCCTTAGATAGTTAAGATACTTATGGTTCTGATAAAATTTATGAAAAAGTAATGTTAACACAAAGACTTAAGGGCTTGTTCTTTTTTTTTTTTTTTTAAATACTGTCTCCAGTGTTTTTGTTTTCCATAGATTTCTTTTAAAGAGGTTTTATAAATATTTTTTCTTCCAAATTTCACTAGATTTATTTAAGGAGGCATGCTGATAAATTTTATCTGCATTTCAATTGTCTAGGTTTTTGGCCATCATACTTCGATTTTTCTTTGTGCTTTCATATATATATATACAGAGAGAGAGAGAGAGAGAGAGAGAGAGAGAGAGAGAGAGAGAGAGAGAGAGAGATGGAGAATAACTGACATTTATTTGTTATCCAGTGCCAGTCAACAACTTGCTTGGATTATTCAATTCAATGCGAGCCACACAACAACATACTCATACATTTACATTTTGAGATTGAGAATTTTCCCTTAAGTACCTGAGGCTCAGAGCAATTGAAAAACTTGCTGAAGATCTCTGAGCTTTGAGAATTGGATGCAGGATTTCAATCGCAAGCCTTGTGCTCTGTCTAATACATCTGTCACCCATTTCAAGTAAACACTAATGTGTGGAATATACAGAACGGAATTTCACATCAAGGAAGGAATAGTTGGCCACACACATCTCATTCCTAGAATAAGACCAAACCTTATACTCTGAAATCCTTGTACTTTGATCATAGAAAAGTTTTATACTTGTTGAAGGCAAACAGAGTTATGTGAAGGAAGAACTAAAGCTGAGTTATTAATACTATGAGATTACCTTAGAGAACTTGATTCCATGGCAAATTATCTGTGTAGATTTTGCATAGACTTAAGGATCTGTATTTGCTTTTTTCCTCCCACAGCTGATGCAGAGGTCAAAATCATAATATGAGCACCATAAATAACTTGCATGTTTGAAGGAAGTACTCTTCTTAGTATTGGAGTCGCAATAAACATAACCTTCACATAGAAAAAAGTGTGCTTTAATCTTCAGATGCACTTCATATCATCTTCTTTTTAACTCATAGATTTGAAAAATTATTTTGAAGTAAAATCCATAACTTGGTGAGGTAGTTATAATACATGGAATAATCTTCACTTTCCATATTTAAAACAGAAAAATAACAAATTATATAGTTCAAGATACTTTACTTACAGTAACACAAATGCCCTACCATGGTAAATAATGTGTTGTTTCTTAATGGTCCCCCCCAAAAAAAAGGTAGAAAAAAAATTAAGTTAAGAATTTCCATAGAAAATGAGGAAAAATATGATTATATTTAGGTATCCACAAAGAACTAGTTGTGTGGTGTGTGTGTGTGTGCACGTATGCATGTGAGTGTGTGTGTTCGTGTGTC
>CM052709.1:88072206-88106745 GCA_028551405.1 Uromys caudimaculatus | reverse complement strand
TCTCCCCCTCCCCCTCCCCCTCCCCCTCCCTCTCCCTCTCCCTCTCCCTCTCACCACCCCCCATCTGCCTTACATTGATTGCATTCTCTACTTGGGGTGCCTTGTCATATGAAGCTTCAGGGATCACAATGCTTACAGTTAACTTCTCAACATCCACATGGGCCAAGCCAAACTTGGCAGGCTTCACTGCATCCCCATGATGCCTCCTAACCCTAGACAGTGCTCCTTCCTTTCTGCCCATTGCATTGCAATTGTTTGGGCTTTCCAAAATCAGTAAGTAACCAACCAACTGAGCAAAAAATTGCCCCAAGAAAATCAGGGACAGCTGATTGCAGTTTTCTGGCTATCGTAATTCTAAAAAATTAAGCTTCGAAAATCCCAGATATACAATTAGAGAGCCATCAAATAAGAGCTTAGATTCACACATGATGTTGAGCAACCCAGCAGTGTAAGGAAATGAAGAACACATCAGCTCTCCCAAGCACTGCCACCCTGTATAATTGCTCTCTTTGGTACCATTCAATTCATCTCTTTGGTACCAGTTTCTACACTCTGTTATTTATGTTCTATGGGAGGTAGCGACAGGGGAAAGGTAATGGCAGTCAAGGAGGGAATGCGATATAATGAAATAATCATAAGTTATTGAATTCTTAGAAACAAAATTTCAAGTTTTTGAACTAGTAAGTACTATACTTGAGAATTTCCTATGATTTGAGTTTTATTCAGTTCATCTTTGAATATTAGCTCTTTCACCTACTTTCAGTTTGTTCAAAGGCCTATGTAGTTTTAAATGATATGTGCGACCCATCATGAAACCCCACTATTTGAAAGTTCATATTTTCATATATCTGTGTTTGCTGTTTAACTCTAGGTTCTTCTTTCATTGTATTTTCAAAATTTGGAAAAGATGAAAAACACAATAAACATAGGATGTATAATTACAAAATAGAATGCATTCGTAATATTCTCAGAAAACATTAGACTTCCACTAAGATAAATTAGTAATTAAAATTTCCTTATAAGGCTACTGTAGCTACAATTATAGCTTGGGAGAAGAATGCTTGATTTATGAGTTCAAGGGCCTGCGTTTGACCCCCACCACTACAAAGAAAGAGAGAGGATGGAAATGTCTATAAGGTTCGTTATCTTGTTTCTCATAATTTAGAATTAAATGAAACAGTCAGTAAGTTAGAATAAACCCTTATTAAGTATAGACAAAATGGTAAAATCTACAGTGGATATAACAGAAAACCTGAGAACCCATTGAATGTTCCCCTCTCTACAACTCTCCCTGCTGCGGTTTCCATCTGGCATAAGGACATTACGGAACAGACTGACATTCTTATAGAGAGATACTTTGAGACTAAATGGAAAGCTAAAATTCCATCAAAGTCATTCCCATTTAGAATGCATGGATGTGTGTAACACATTTTAGAAATATTTCTACCAAAATGGTTAATTGTAGTGTTTAGCAAGTTAAGCTTCAGCTATCTGTAAAATTAACATATGTGTAAAGATCAGTTCCCATCAGCATCAGGTTACGAGAATCTTTTCTCTGTTGCCATTAATGATCATTCTTCTGATAACCTTTGTCATTTTTCTACTACCCAAACGTGTTACAGTGATGAATAGATCCCAAGGATCTTCTCAGGGAAACTGTTATTAAGATCTATTTGTACATTAGCAAAACCCATCCTAAACCTGTTTCCACTGATCACTCTAATGTTTATGCTTCACTGTGATGTCAATGAAATACCCAGGGTAAAACTGCCATTGGAGCTGCAGTATGTGCTTGTAATCAGAGCCAGACATCTGTGAGTGTACCAAACAAGCCCCAGGGCAGGAAGACTGGCATCTTTCCACCTGCATGACTATTTAAGTAAAAGCAGCACCAGGAAGAACGAGACGGTAGTCTGTTCTCTTTGTAATTGGTGTGAGTGTATGCAATTCATAAATTGGCTCCAAGACTGTTCATTTTCAAGTTGATATTTTCACACATTGTAGCAAAAGGAGCAGGAAGATATAGGTCATTTTGGCTACATGTTATCTTGCAAACTTTTACTTATAGCTTTTGAAAGCATAGTTACCTCCTTGCCAAATAGACCACACATACACACACACACACACACACACACACACGCACCCCCGAAATATGTGACAATTTTCTTGATTTCAAAGCTTATTTAAAAAATGGGTTATAGTCTCACAGAAGTGATTTTAAAATTTCCTTTTGATGGCTGATGGAACAGAGAAATGCATGGCTGAACTAATGATTTTCTGAATAACAAATCAAAAGCAGTTATAAAACTATATTAGAATATATTTTAACAATAGGATGTAAATCATACCTTCTCAGTGTGCAACAAAATAACAACGGGTGAATATAACTGAGTGTAGAAATCAAATGGGAGCCTAACTTTGTAATCATTGTGGAGAAACAAAAAGAAACACTTGGCTATAATGGAGATGCCAGAATATTTGGCAAAGGCTGACACCATTTAGCAAAGGGTCAGCTGGTGGCACTTGTAGAGGGTCAGATATTGCTGGTGTGATTGTATCATGGCAAAGGGAACCTGCCTGGGCATAGCTAACACATTGTTAGGAGACCAATGCCCTCAGAAACAAATCTTTTGTGCTGAAGGCTGAGTCAGCTAAGACTGATTTTAGGAGGCTGCCTGAAGACACCATCTGCCTGAATCTTGCGAACATTTGGGGTCTTCAGGTCTCAAGTGTAAGTAGGCTTTCAATATGAATAACCCCTTCCTAGAGAGAAGGGTAAATAGCTACTCCCCTTTCGGTCCGTGACATACAACTCACCAAGTCATGGAAATTCTTAATTCTTTTTCTCCACAAAATTGTTAAATTAATGTATGAAATAATACCAATAAATTTGACAATAAATTTGAATGTGAGAAGTTACTTTCAGTGATTTATTCAGTGCATCAATTATACACAATTAAATATGATTCGATAAAATTATTTCAGATTGCAAAATATATGAGCTTACAGTAACTTTCTTTCTTTCTTTTTTTATTCTTTCATCTGTTTTTACAGTCCAGTCTTTATCCCTCTCGGGTCCACCCTCTGACAGCTCCACATTCCATACCCCTTCTCCTCCTCTCCTCCCACCCCCACCCCCTGTCTCCAGGAGGACGTCCCCACCCGGTACTCCCACCCAACCAGACCTCTCCACTCCCTTGGGCCTCAAGTCTCTTGAGGGTTAAATGCATGTTTTCTCACAGTGGCCAGACCAAGCAGTCCTCTACTGTATATTTGTTGGGGGTTTCACATCAACTGGTGTATGCTGCTTGGTTGGTGGCTCAGTATCAGAGCAATCTCAGGGGTTCAGGTTAGTTGAGACTGCTGGCCTTCCTATAGGGTCACCTCCTCAGCTTCTTCCAGCTTTTCCCTAATTCAACAGGGGTTCCTGGCTTCTGTCCATTCGTTGGGTGTAAATATCGGTATCTGACTCTTTCAGCTGCTTGTTGCAGTGAATACTTCCTCCCTGTGGATGAAAGTGAACGTGTGGAATAAAACACCCCCAATAAAATACAATGTTTGACCATTTAGCATAGCCATTTGTGTTTAGAAGTTTCAACAAAAGGAAAGAAACAAACAAACGAGAGAGGTGTAGCATGTTGATAGAAGAATGCTGTTCAAAAGATCCAGGGAAGCTTTAGTTCTGTGGTGCTGAGGAAAGATTCAGTTATCTAATAGATTTTTTTGAGCTTATTCATACATATTGTGTAATCTATTCACTTTATTTCTTTCTGTGTGTCCATATTACTGAGCATATGAAAAGGTAATATGAACAGCATACAAGGAGGGCAGGACTTTTTAAGCCATCTGATCATCCACTTGGCAAAAACTTAATATTTGTATTTGGAGTTTTAATCATTTTGTTTTAGTCTTTCAGTGACCCCTATTTAATATTTCACTCTGCATGACAAAAGTGTCTAATGTCATAAAGTTGGATTCCTCTTCTGCAAATATACATTTTCATTATAAAATGTGAAACCTGTCTTCAGTTAAAGCCCACTGAAATGCAAGATGTAATCCATTTCTCACTTCTCAGGCATCTCGTTTCATGTTATATGTTCTCTGTATTTCTGTCCAATCACTCTACAGCAACTACTGTCCCTCAGGCCTGACTTTTGAAAATTCATTTTCTTTTTTAAAAATTTTGTTGTAAATAATCACATAATTAGGTGATAAAATTAAACATTTTTTGGTATGTGGATACATGGTGGAACAATTAAATCAGGCTAGTTAACATATACATCACTTTAAGAACTTACCAAATCTTCATGGTATCAATATTTAAAATGTAACACCTTTGTTTCTATGAAATACACCATGCATTGTCACGGCCTTCAGAATGAGGTAACTCATCTCATAACTGCCATACTTCTAAAGCAGATGAAAGATAGCAATTATTGTTGAGGATGAGTCAATTAAGCTTCTCTTGACTGTTGGTACAACTGTCAATTAGGACAGCAGTTTTGGAGAACAGTATGCATCTTTTTTAAATAAAAAAACAAAAAACAAACAAACAAACAAAATCAATACCATATTCTCTCGATGAGAACAGAATGTACAAATAGACTTGACAGATTTAGGATAAAATCAATCCTGAAAAATGACCAGTTTCTTTCTTGACTCTTAGTCTGGGTATATATTCAAAGGAATCCACATTAATATTTCATGAAGTTGTCTAAATGTCCATATTCATTTGCATTATTGTTCACAGTGATCAAGGTACTATAGTGACTGTCCATCAACTCCATGCCATTGAGGGGAAATAAAAACTAACGAAGTATACTCTGACTATGTGTGGTAGGAACCTGTGTTATCGCAGTACTCAGGAGGCAGAGGAAGGTGGATCTCTGTAAGTTCTGGGCCATTCTAGGATAAAAAGTGAGATTCTGGTTTTTTGTTTTTAATGCCTTTGTTATTTAACAACTGTCTCCTCTTTCTCCTTTGTCTTTTTCAGATCTCACTTCTTTACTTTCCATTTCTTTCACTCCTCAATTCATTATAATTCATTGTAGATTCCAAATATCCATCTGTAACTTTTCTTAAGGAAGTAGAGACTTTTAGGAGTCAATGCTTTATTAAAAACCTCAAGGAAAAAAGGAACATGTGATATTTATTAAGAGCCTGCCATGTGTTTATTGTGACAATTACTTTTGAACTAAGTATACTGATTACACAATAGTTATAAACATTACACATGACACCTGAAATTAAATTTTCTAAGTCCAGTAAACCAACTCTATTATTTTCTATTATATTTTTGACAAAAAGAAAAGTATCTAAACCCTAATGGGCCTTCAATGAATAACTTGAATGAAGAAATCAATGCCCTAGTTGAGAGAGATCCAAGTGAGTATTTTAGTACTCTAATGACACCTGGGATTTTCTGTTATACTTTCCTGGGCCCATATGGAAGTATTGCTTTTATTTTATGAGTAATTCACATAAATTTCTGAAGCTACTACCCCAGGCAACATTTAAGTTGCTCATTTCAAATCCTACCAGTAAAGAATGGTGTTGATTCTCATATTGAGCTCCACAGAACTTACACACACACACACACACACACACACACACACACACACATGCATGCACGCACTCACGCACGCATGCACACACATGCAAACGCTCATACACACACCTTTGCACACATGCATCCACATACCCATGTACACACAAGGAATAGAACTTGTAACTGTAGCAACATTCTCCAAAATCTTTCAGCAAATGTTCAAGCTACTAAATTTCTCTCTCCTGAAACTGTCTTTTTGGTACTGCATCCTTTTAAAAATCGGCTTTTCTTTCCAGAACCTAGTTATTTGAATTGGCTTGATCTCTTCATTTAACTTGTTTCTCTTCAAGTGTTAATGGTTTTGCTTGTTATATTACACTATTGAAAAAGTTGGAACGGTTTCTAATCTAGAAAAGGGTACGTGGGAATAGGCAGTGTCTTGTTCTAATTTTGAACAAGTGAGTTTCCTAATTACAATAATTTTAAAAGGGTCTGTCCAGTGGGCTCATGCAAAGATTAGTTCAAATCTTACTTGTTTGGATCCTTTTGACCTTCGGAAGTGTGCACCTTAGCAGAGCACTCTGCTCACTTCTTGACACTGTGTTTATTCCTCATTCATTGCTGTGGTCACTCTACACGCTCATTGAGATTTGGCCCTTAAGTAAAGAAAATAGTAACAGAAATACATAACAAACAAAATCCCTCATTGGTGGATCTGAATTTCACATGAAAGAGTAGGATTTAAAAGAAAACACATGAAAGAATAGAAAATAAAAGCAAACGCTTACAATGAAAGAGAAGCGATTGGGGAGGCTTTACCACTTGAACATGGAGTCCTAGCTCAGAGAAGACTAAAGCAGGAGGAATTTTGTGAGTTTGACAGTAGTCTGGGCTATATAGTCAGTTTTTGGTTACCCTGGGCTACAGAATGAGACTTGTCTCAAAGAGGCAAGAGTAAGAGCAAGAGTATATCCTTGCTGGAGATAGATTAAGATTGTTATCAGTATCTGTGATACTTCTAAACTCTTAACATCCTCACCATCCAGCCACATAAGGACAACCTAGACCATTTCTGGATGCCTTCCTCATCAGAGGCACACCAGATAAGACTTTATTCTCAAAGAATAACAACACATTTTAAAGAGTAGAGCATGATGACTCTCTAAAAATGAAAAATAGCAATTCAGTTTGGATTAAAAGATTGTACACCTTTCTGAAGTTAGGGAACAGACAGAGACTTGATTCTTCATGCATACTCATAATGGCAGGTCAGTGTGGTAACACTGAAGGGTAGCTTCTGAGATGTGGGCCAGTGTAATTATACATTAATATTTCCTTCAGTATTAATGACATTTGTATGAAATTTAAGTTATCAACGTGAAGGAAAAAGTAATGTTTGCAGCACAACAAAGATATTATAAATGCCTTCCTTAAAAATTGAGACACGAGTAGACATTTATGAGATGGAAACAAACATTTTAGAGTCAGTAGAAGCAATTATGGAGCTACTAATTAGTAGCAACATTAGATCCTGGTTTTCAAGGTAGATATTGGGAGATTTACACTTTTAAGATGTGTGTGTGTGTGTGTGTGTGTGTGTGTGTGTGTGTGTGTGTGTATACAGTTTTTACAAGATTATCATTAGGTTAATTGATCACTTAATTTTACTATTCTTTTATAATTGAGGGTATCTTTTTGAGTACCATATTTTTTTACACAAAATGATTTTATACTTTAATAGATAAGAGCTGTATACGGATGAAATCAGTTCCTAAACAAAGTATGACTTATCTGACCTGTATTTTGACATTGTCTCAATCTTAGTAGATACTGATTCAAACCTTATCAAACAGGCTTTCATATTATAATTTTTACCAAAAAAGACTGAAGCAAATTTGCTACTGGTTTCCCTGCCCTACATTTTCCACTGCCAACACATTGATCAAGACCAGCTCTTCTTTTTTTGACACTGAGAACCTGATAGAATGCTGTGGTGCCATAAATGTAATAACTCCTATTAAGGAAGCATAGCTAGCTAATTCATCTCAGCTCACAGCTTGGGCTGAGGCAGGCTGGTTATGTTTAGAAGTCCTTTAAAGTAAAGTTTCATGCCATCATTTTGTCCATGCAATAAGCTTCCCATGATGAAAGAAGATCTCACATAAAATGCATCTATGATCTGAGGAGTACATCCTCATTACATTTTTAGATCTCCATTTCAAAGACATCATGCCTACTCCCTTGTCACAAAGTAAGACCTCTCTCATGTGCATCAGAAATGGGCTGTCACGCACTGGGTCATAAACTGCATATGGGTAGATTAGAAAGAAATAAAAGGCAATGTTGGGATTCAGTCTCCTGGATGTTGGTGTTCATGTGGTGGACTGTCTTTACCCTTGTCTGAGCTTGGGGCTCTCTCAGCACCCCATCTCATTCCTTTTAGATCAATCCATTGTACAACATCCCTGAAGGGGGCTTTATTCTCATGTTAAAGCTTGTGAATTTTAAGTCCTTTGTTTCACAAAGGACTGCTTTCACTGTATCCCTGAGCACATGTTAACCAGCTAAACAGGAGCAGCAAGACACTGACAGCTGGCAGCCTTTTCTTTGGCTTTATCTACAAGTAGATTATTTTTATAGAATTTGAACAGAAAGGTTTTTTGGGTTTTTTTTATGAAAACCCAATTTATTTCCAACATTTCTACTATATTCAAACGGTGGGGAGAGTCAGGGATATATCAGTTGAACCTGATCAACAAAATATCATATTTCTATTTAGAAAATTTCAACACAAAATGATATAGCTCGGACCTGTGTGGACTAGCTCCAGAATTCAGTAGCATCAGACATCTTTTGACAAATAATAGTTGCCCTGTATTTTCAAAAAAGAAAAAAGAAAAGAAAAAGAAAAAAGAAAGTAAAAAAAGAAAGAAAGAAAGAAAGAAAGAAAGAAAGGGAGGAAGGGAGGAAGGAAGAAAGAAAGATAAAGAGAAGTTGAGTCACTGAGCAGAGGCGAGTGTGTTCAAAGAATGTTTGCTCATAAAGAACATAAGGTAAACTTATTAACTTCAAAATATTTTTAAAAATAACCCAAGTTAAAACAAGGAAGTGCAACAAACAACTGTATGTAGTTACACAAATCCCTACAAATGTTGATGCTTAAATATGTCATTAATTGTGCTCCATATATAGAAGGTATATATTCAAAATCAAACAACATGTTTGAAAAAAATATTTTGCTAACAGTGAAATTTATACAAAAACCATGGAACTTTACAGTCTTTGTACTACCAGTATATTTCTCATAAATCATAACTCAGTGGAGATGCATTTTGCATACTTTCTATATTACATAGAGGTGATAAGAAGAGGCCTGGGGCTGGAGGCAGGTGGTTGGCAGTCTTAGGGATAGCAGTTAATTCAGAAACAGCTGCTGACAATTTTCCTATAGTATTATTCATCATTTCAAAAATTAAAATGATTATAATTACCTGATATGTCACATCATATGCAACTAAAAGGATGAAGCCTGGGTGGAGATTAGAAAGTGTCTGTTGAGGTCTGGGCTCTGTAATGCCCTAGTGGCTAGTGGCAGGCATCCATAGGGTGTTCTCCCAGTGGAAGAAGCTCAGGTGAGCAATAAAGGAGACCAGAAGGCTTGTGAGTGCCAGTGGCCACCTGATCAGGCTCATTTAGTGATTGTCATCACTTTGTAGCAACCATGCAGTTAATACCCAGTGTATCTGACACCTGCTATGTTAAATTAGTACTTGCAGAATTAACACCTGCTGTCAGCTACCCAGCAGGAATGCTGCTTTTTTTTCAGAATAAACGGGAAATAAATTATTTTCTTAGAAAGTTGTGTAAATTATTTGGTGGAAGGAGCATCACTTAGAAAGATGGAATTTGGCAATCAGATTTCTTTACTCGTTGTGTTTCTAACATTGTTAGCAACTTGGCCTGTTTCTATCCCTACAGAGGTTTGAAAAATGAGTGTAATAATATCACTCCTAACATCGAATAAGACACTGGAGGTATAAAAGTTTAAGTTGTGTAAAGCGTGAACAGCTATGCAGATGTGAAGATGTATGTAATTTGCACATTAATAATGATCGATAAATTTGTTATTTTTACATTCTCATTAACTTATAATTAATAGAAAAATATTTCTTGTTATAGGACAAGTTATTTTATATAACTATTTTTTCATTTCATAAAGTATATATTATATCTATGCCTTTTTAAAAAACATCATTCTATTGTCATAATCTATAGATTTTTTTCTATATTGCTATATATGAACAATTTCATTATTTTTCATACTACTCATAGGTACAATAATGTATTCTAGCTATTGAGCTTCAACTCTATAACTTCTTATATATGAAACAAAAACAACACCATCACTATATTCTACTGCTCTTTAGAAAACATGCAAAGAGAATGCCTAGTATTTTAAGATAACTCTTTCATTAACAAGCAACAGTAAACAGCAAAACGAAATGAAAATGCCATTGTCTTATGGCTGTTATGCACTGTATGAAACAGCAAATCTGGGACACTAGCTAAAAATATATTTTGACTTATTGTAAATTTCAGATTTAATGAAAATATCTAGTAATGGGATTTAGGAGATGCTTACATGGTAGTGTTAGTAGACAATAACAGTTTTAAATCTAAAACTGACAAATAATACAGTAAACAGTTTTAACAGTTTAAGTTAAATATCTTGCATGGCTCATTGGGAGAAAAATTTCTATACCTCCATTTTTTATCTAAAAAGGGTCACACGACAGTACGTATGTAATGAATTTGGTGAGAAGATTGGTTGTAACAGTGATTAGCACATAATTACTATACAGATGCTCATTTTATAGATGCTCATTATGTAACTGAAAAGTGGAAACGTATAAGAAAGATATCAAAAATTTTAACCTGTGCAGGCCATTGGGAAATTATTTCTTTTCTCTTTCTTTCTTTCTTTCTTTCTTTCTTTCTTTCTTTCTTTCTTTCTTTCTTTCTTTCTTTCTTTCTTTCTTTCTTTCTTTCTTTCTTTCTTTCTTTCTTTCTTGATTTTTCGAGAGAGACAGGGTTTCTCTGTGTAGCTCTGGCTGTCCTGGAACTCACTCTCTAGACCAGGCTGGCCTCGAACTCAGAAATCCGCCTGCCTCTGCCTCCCAAGTGCTGGGATTAAAGGCGTGCGCCACCACTGCCCGGCTGGGGAAATGATTTCAATGGATTAAAGGAGTAAAATGTTTCTCTGAAGGAAAAGATATAAACACAGCAGAATGCCTGGACATTCTGCCCGCCTGCGTGCCTGTCAATCACAGGAGGCAACAGAGCTGGAAGGCAGAATGGGATAGGCCCTTGTAGCCCAGAAGCTATTGTCAAGGTTTATGTAGTCTTTTAGCATTGAAAGTGGTAGAACAAACTGCTTCTTGTTTCCAGAGTGATCAGAAATAAAACAAAGTTAGTGTCAAACTGAATGAGTTTCAGTAAAAATTTATTGTAATAACGTTAGAACAGCTGGGGTTCCTTGCACAATACCTGAACAATGTAAAGCCAGTCAGTCTTGCAACAAGGTGGGAGGGAACACTCAGGAGCCTGCACATCTAACGTAGGAACTATAGAAAGCTGATTGCTTATAGGTTCACCATGGTCCCATGAATAGTTCTAAACCCATGAATATATGACGGTCCTTAAATGTATGATCTAAAGAGAAATGATATGACCATAGCTCACCCACGGTTCTGTATCTTTCTGCCCTTATGGAACATTTGCCTCTCAATGTAGAATTTGAATGTTGTCATGCTGTAGGAGCCAAGCCTGGTGCAGTAGAAAGAAGCCCCACATGTCCTTCCAGGCGCTGCGGCTCTGGGTGGGACAAGAGACACAGGGGAAGTGGCTGCGCTTCTTCCCATACAGTCCAACGGGCAGGTGGGGGCTGTGGGAAACCTTTGCGGGCCCTGCCCGTGGGTGGGGAAGGGGGCCATTCTCGGAGAACACCGGCAGCCATCTCCGTTGGTTCTCTAGCCCGGGGCATTGCAGTCACTGGAGTACAGCTGGGATTCCCACAGAGACTGGGTTTCAGTGGCTTGGGATGCCTGGCTAGCTGCTTAGGCTTGGGTGAATGGGTATCATCTGTGAATGCTGAGAAGCCCTCGGTGATAGATTAGATGCAGCTCCTTAATTGAGGGCCAGATCCCTCGCTTCCCACACAAGTCCAGTTGAAGAGACAGTCCATAACTCTAAGACATTTATTTTCATCACGTGGAGTGGAGAATGGTACTGTACCTCGTGGCCTCTGGGAGATATGAGGCAGGTATAGTAACTGGGAAGGGGCGTGGCTAAGCCTCTAGGTGTCTCATTAACATGGAGATGGCTTGGGGCTGTGTGGTCATGCCCCTACCTGAGGAGGTGTGGTTCATGACCTTGACTGGAGCCAAAAGCATCCCAGGAGCATTGAAATAACGTTTTTCCGGTCCCTCTGGGTCACCCAGATTTTACGTCTGTGCTCAACCGGGTGCCAGATTGCCTGTCATAGATCACTGCCCCACATCATGATACATCCATTTTCTGCAAGAATCCTAGAGATAGTAAGGTGAGTTGTGCCTTTAGCTGAATAATCAGATGGAACTGTGAACTCTAAGAGGCAACTATGCTATTAAAACAAAATCATGAAAGAAACCAGAAAAAAATGTTGCTCTAAAAACTTTAAATGATCAAATCATTATTTTCTCTTGCTCTTCACCTGGGTATACTTAGCTATTAACTGCTTATTAGGTCATGCAAGAACAGGAAGAAAGGGAAACGTTCATTTCCTTTTCAGTCTCTCTTATTCATTTGTAAATAGACTTGAGGAATATGTATACATCAGGAAACAGATCTAAAGCAGTTGAAGGGTTTTGATTATGTCCCCATCAAGAACATAATATACATGCATATGCGTGTTATAAAATAAAATTTGGGAGTTTCAGGAGTCTGCATATGAGATAATAGTCACATTTAAAATTGTCATTGTATAATATCATGATAATTGATATTAATAAAATAGAAATTTTCAATGGAGTTAATTTTCCTCTACTTAAAAAACAAGTAAAAAGGGAATTAACAAGCAGGTAAAAGACATTATAGAAAGCAAACCTTGTATATGGCAGAGCCTTATTGATATGTTATCTTTCTTTAATGAAAATGTCCCAGAAAGATAATTTTTCACTGGACCCAGTACATGGTCAGCCCTATCTAATGACACCACTCTTACCCAGCCCAGGAGCTCTGATGCTTCTCCGATGCTTCTCCTTGGACATGGCCAGTCCCTGTCTTTCATGGTCACTGTGTTGCTCTGCTTCTCCCTGCATGCTATTCTCCACAGGTCCATATGCTATGCTTGCTTTTTCCTCTACTGATATTTTTCCAGCCGCATCTTCTCATAAAAGCCACCTCTGAACACTGCATTAATGATTTCACCTCCATTATTTTTTCTTCATTCCTCAATTTTTTTTTCAGAAAAGTTACGGTTCTGTAACTTCTTATATAGTTAATTTGGTAATACTGGCTCTAAATCATGAATAGTTGAGAAGGTGAATGATGTACTATTGAAAAACAAACATCTTAGTAATAAAGACCAACTTAGTCATCAGTTTTCCCTTCAGTCTTCTTCACCAAATATAAAATTTTATGTCTCTTGGCTTCTAAGTTAATATCCAAAATGCAATTGAACTTGGTCACTAAATTACATCTAAAGTTTAGTATTTTTCAGTACTTTGGCAAGAGAATGAATACATATGTTAAGTGTTCAATAAAATGTAATTAAAACAAATATAAGTTGAGATTAAGCTTTATTTAATTTTAAATCCCCAACCACTACTAAACCTTAGTTTCAGTCTCCAGTTTTGACTTACACTTCATAAGCATTGTGAATGAAGAATGGCAGGTGTGAGCGCTAATTTAACAAAGCAGGTGTCAAATATTGTTTATGGGAGCAACTGCTACTCCTTCTGGGGAGTTCTTGACTTTGGGGTTTCTCCTAATTAAAAATATTTATCCATCACTCGTCAATGCTGTCTCTAAGGGACAGGGAAATCTTTGGAGAACATGACTTGAAACTGTTTAGACTAAAACAGAAAAAAAAAAAAAAGAAAACAACAGGAAAGATAAACAAGAAAAGAAGAAAGAGAAAGAAGATTACTATTAATCCTGTAAAGATCATTTTTCTCTAGTGTCAAAATTAAAGCTCCACAATATAATTCATTCATCTTGTAAAATGTTGCACCAATTCTGAGACTAGTACAGTTTGGTAGGCCATGGGATTCCATAAAACTCTATATACGAGGTGAAAATGCTACATTAGATATGTTTCACATCTTACATGATTTTCTTTCTTGCCAAGATTAAAAAACCTACATAATTTAACATTTTCTAAAATGATATAAAGACATCTATAAAAAGTGTGAGATTATGAAATTTTGGGTTTTCTTCATAATAAAGAACTTGTAGTGTACAAAGAAAATAATAGAAGCTTTCTAATAACTATGGTAGTTCAGATTTTGAACTCATTAAAACATTGTGATGTTTTTAAGAATTATACTAATGTATAAGAGTGTGTGTGTGTGTGTGTGTGTGTGTGTGTGTGTGCTTATATGTGCAGGCATGAGCGTGTATATGTATATTATGATTTATGTTGCAAAAGAGAGCTTGGAAATTTATCATTAAAAATAGAAGTTTGTTACCTAGTCTATTTTTATAGTGTATAATATTAGTCATCTAGTGATGAGGGTTCTGTCTTCAGTAGCTGAGGAATTTTTTAATAGTTACCTTTGTTTCTTAGAAATAAAAGCTAGTTTTTATTGAGTTTGTCAGAGCCACATTTTAAAAATATTTCCAATATGAATCTGCATCATGAACTGCTAGCTTAAACACATAAATGCCAGTTGTAGGGCTCTGTCAATATGAAGAAGCTAGATTGGTTCAAAAGAAAAAAGTCTGATGTAATAAACTTTGGATGTTTAATGCTTAATACAGTGCATCTATGGTGCAGTTGACAACTGATTTTACCAGAAAAATGTCTTCCTCCTTCCTTTGTTGGGTGGCAGAAAGGAAGGGAAGCATGATAAAATCGACATGGAAAAGAACTACATAGATGTCTTCCAGAACAAACTAACAGCAACATTATCTTCAGATCAATAAGAATCTAGATAGGTCATGGCAATATACGTATTTTCCCTTTTATTTTTACATGATTTCATATGTTTGAGACTTAAGAGTTTCCTGTTGTTGCTACTTCAGCAAAAAGTTATATGCACATATAGAATCTTTAATAACAAGCGTTGGGACACACGCACACCTCTCCATATATTTGTACAAATTTATGAATTTATTTCAATGCTAAGATATTTATAAAAGCATCATATTTTCAGGTTATACTAAGAATATAAAAGGAAAGGTAAGACTAAAACAGCAGCAGAAGGTCATTTACGTTTGAAAATAGACTAAATTTAATTTGGAAATGTAGATTAAGGGGCATTATAGTAAGGTATTTCTCTTGGCGTCTTAAGCTTTTGTTATTTTATACTTTTCATTTTTTACTTGACAGGTGATATACAGCATTCGTTGTCTGTCTCATAATTTAGTGGTTAGTTTTGCATTCACCTTACACTGAAACAGCAGAAATGATGCGAGCATCTAGTTACTCCAGTATGCACAAGCTTTAAGCAGTACATATAGTTGTACAGCTAGCATCTTTGCTGTAGTCAGTTGCTATTCTTCTCATTACTCATCCAGCACGTGAGTGCGAAGGGGCACCTTCTGCTGTCCTGTACACTTGAAACATTTTTATGGCAGACATTTTATTATTTGAATTTAATGGTTACTAAGCTAGGAAAATAAATTTCTGTTCTAATAGTGCAAGGAAGCTTCCACAAGATATCTAGCTATAAAAGATATAGTCATTTTATAATCCTGGTGATGAATAAGTAGTTGCCTTTACAGTCACTCATGAACAATTTGACTCATAGAAGAATTTTATCTGTGAATATTGAGATATGATGAAAATTGTTTTTTTTTTTTCATTACTGAATGAAGAACATATGGTACTAATGTCCTGTTGCTACACAGGAAAGTCTCTAATGATAACTGAATTGGGGCAACTGCAATTGCAAAACTGCAAGACACAGCATCACTAGAATGAGAATCTTATTTTGCATATTAGTTACTTTCTGGCCAGTTCATGAATGCTGAATATTTATCTTAACTGGTCATCTATCTTTTAAAAGCAATATCAAGACAAAACAAAGAATATGACATAAACTTATGAAAGATTACAAAATTTATCATTTGTTAGAGACAGATCCCCTAGATATTCTGAGATTACTATTCTCAAAGACTTTCTAACATTACCTAAAACTGAAATTTGTAGTGTATAATATTACATGACATTGAAATTTCTAAATGAAATATATTTCTGCATTATTTTGTAAAAAGGAGAAAGTTAATTGTGTGTCAATCACAAACCTACTTTGATAGCATATTAAAGAAAAAGATCAACAAGACTAGAAGCCAAGATTTACACAGTAATAAATCTGAATTATATTTCACAAACATATTCAGAAATAAATTAATAAATATTCATAGAAATGTTGTAAGATTTATTTTAGACTCAATACCCTGTTAAACACGTATATTAATAATCACAAAATTATTCTTTCATATAAAATTAGAATTTACTTGTCATGTGTGAAGGTGGTCCAATACTGAAGTTCACAAAAGTGTAATTTCATGTGATCTTATCTTCACACTGTCCACAGATCAAGTCATCTTACTCATTTAAATATTAGATCTACTCACTTGAATCCTCTGATTATAATAAGATTGAGTACTTAGTATTTGACATTAAGTTACAGTTAATTTTATTATAAAGTCACTGCTTTAGATTATCCCTATAGTGATTAAAATTTAACTGCTTTTATAATTTAGCCAGTGAGAATCTGTTTAATCAGTTGTAATAATTTTAAGTGACAGTATTTGACAAGTAGTCTTTTTCTACTTTCAATTAGTCTATAATATAGATGGCCTGATATTATAAATACTCAAACTCTGCGTGTGTGTTACATGATGTGGTTTTCTACATTGGCCAAGTTAATTGAAAAGTTGCCAAATGTACACTTCATGCTGTGCTGTGAATACAGAGCAATAATATGTTTTATACACTTGATGGTTTGATGGAAAACAGGGAGTGTACGATACTTTTTGTTGTGTTCTGTGTCACAAACTTTTAAAGTAATATAACTGGAAGAAGCCAATATGCCTATTGAATGGTTTATCATCGCTATTATTACAATTATAATAACAAAATGGACTTTTAAAATGATTTACAATTGTCATCTAAACAAATAGTTCATTAGATTGATGAAAGAATGATATTTGAAGCACAGCATTTACTTAGCCTCTGTTTTTTTTTCTTTTTTCTTTTTTCTTTTTTTGGTTTAGCTCATTGTATTGCTTTCTTTAAAACCTCAGATTTGAATGTCAGCTAATTCCTCCAGATAATTCATCTACCTTATAGTTTCATCTTGCATATTCATATTTTATGTGTTAATTTTCATTATGATTCTGGGTAGCATAAGGCTGTTTCATTCAAGGTAGTGTACTTTAAGCCTTTCTGCACCTTGACTCCCCACTCTTCCCCTTACCATTAATCTTCTCTGTGTCACACCACTCATGGTCACTTCCACTTTCATGCCATCACTACATATATGATCTTATGGGTTTATCAATCTCAACCCTACATATGACACAACACTTGCAATTTTTGTCTCTCTGAGACCGACTTGATTCATTTACCATAGTTATCTCTAGTGGCAAATATTTGTTTCATTTATGGTTGAAAAATTTTTACAGTGTTTTAAATTTTCCTTGTAGAAATTTTCAAGGCATTATTTCATTTCATTCACAGGTATTTTTGTTTATTTTTGTATTTTGACAAGTAGGAATAGGATGGACTCTCAATTTTATTTATAAGCATAATTTTTATTGGTACATTGAATAACCATTCTATTTTTCGTCTTAGTGATTTTTTTGTCTATACATCTTTATTTCAATCTATTACTTGCTTGAAGAATGGGTTTTCTGGCTGAGTCTGTAGTTTTTCTTAGATATAGAATCGCAACCTCAACACGTAGAAATGCTTTGAATTCTCCCTTTTCCATTCATGGTTTTTCATTTTTTTCTTTTGCTTATTGCTATAGCTAAAATGCCCAACACCATATTGAATGAGAGTAGAGAAGGGGTGTATTCTTCTTTTGTTCCTGATTTTACTCAAAAAAATTTTTTTCAGCTCGTCAGTATTTACTATAACGTAGGCTCTAGCTTTATGTTGAATAATCTTTCTTTGGTTGGGATATGTTTGTGTGTTTCTACTTTCATCAGGTATTTCAACATAAATGAACGATGGAGGCTTATTTTTGTTTGTTTGTTGTTTTACATCATTGCCTAATCTATTGAGATGGTTATGTTGTCTTATCCTCGAGTCTCCTTATATGTAGCACATATATTAACTTGTATATTTTGAAATAAACCTGCATCTCTGGAATGAAGCTAACTTGGTCACTGTGATGATATCACTGACATGTTACAGAATTCTATTTGAAAGTACTTTTTTGAGAATTTTTGTATCTTTATTCATTAGGAAGTTTGGCTTGTAATTCTCTTTTTCTTTAGTTGTGTATTTATCTGGATTGATATTAATGTAATCTCAATCAATTGTAGAAACTTATGGAATTCCTTTAATTTCTATATTTTACAGGTTGGGAAGTATCTGTTAGGTTTTTTTTTTTTTTTTTTTTTTTTTTTTTTTGTCTTGAAAATTCTGTAGTAAAATCATTGCTCTCTACAAACTGACAGTAGGGCCCCATGGTGAAGGAACATGAAGTCGAGCTGGTGCCTACATAGAGATAGAGGGGCCGTCTCCCTTACATTATCATCTTTCTGGTTTGGATATGTACTCTGAAAGCTAACAAAAGAGAAGTGTAAGGTAACGGGGAATCTGTGGTGGGTAAACTGGGAAGAGGGTTAACATTTGAAACGTAGATCAATAGAGTAACCAATATTATTGGAAACAGAGAGAAATTTGGACAACAACACAGCTAGCAACCTTTGATCTGTCAACTGTTCTGACAGCAAAATACTCTATGGCGGTGGTAGCGCAGAACTTGTGGGAGTAGCCAAGCCATTTCCTGTTTGACTTAAGACTCCCTCCATGGTAAGAAACCCACACCCATCATTGCATTGGATAAAGAAGATCCAGAGGAGACTGGATACCCAGAGACATAGGGTAAAACCAAACACTAATGTTCCAAAAACAAAAACAAAACCACCATAGTATAATAATTTCTAATGATACTCCGCTATACTCATAGATCAGTGTCTTATCTAGTTATCTTCAGAGGGGTTTCTCCTGTAGCACATGGGAACAGATGAAGAGACCCACAGCCAGACGCTAGGTGGACAGAGTCTAAATAGGAGGTTTCCATCAAATCCCTCTCCTCGGAGCTCAGGGAATCATGCGGAAGAGATTGTGAAAGTCAGAGAGGATAGAGGACACCAGGAAAACAAATCCCTCTTGAAGAGGAAGGTTCTGGATATGTCACGTGGTGTTTTGCTAAGACAGACTCATGCAGTGTTTTGCATACTCACATGGTGTTGTGCAGAGTCAAGACCTGTGTGAGGAGGACACATGATATTTGGAGAAAGAATAAATAGGACTCAACTGACAGTGATGTCCCGCTTGCATAGCTAGCTTTGCAATGCTTCGTTGGTCTCATGTCTTCATCTTCGCTGAGCTTCTCTTCCTTGAGAGAGGCATGGAGAATTCCTGGCGTCCCAGATGACCATGCTCACACCTACTAACTCATGTCAATTAAGCAGAGGCCCGGTACTTTCTGCTAGGTCACACTGCTGCCGATTTGTTTTTGCTATCCCGACACTACTAAACTGGATTGCTGGTACCCTGACAGCAGAGACTGGAATCACCCCGAAGGAACTAAGACAGGTCCACATATGCTTACTCTATTTACCATCTCTTCTCCCCTACCTTTGGATGGTGGGCTAGATTTGGGGGACTCAAAGCACTTGAAAAACCTTATAAAAGTAGATTTAAAAAAAAATCTAAGCCTCTACACTCTGAATCAACTAACCAAGCTACATATGAGCTCAGAGAGACTGAAGAGCAGACACAAGGCTCACATGGGTCTATATCAGGTTCTCCGTGTAAAACATTATAATTATGAGATTATCATTTTTATGGGACTCCAGACTATAAAATCAAGTAGGTCTTTGACTTTTGTTCATGTTCTTGGGACTCTTCTCCCGTTGGGTTGCCATGTCCAAATTGATATGGAAGTTTTTGTATCATTTTATATTTTATTTTGCCATGTTTGGTTGTTATCTCTTAGAAACCCAATCTCTTCTATTGAGAGAAGAAAGGCAGTGGATCCAGGAGGGAGAGACACGAGGAGCAAGTTAGAGAGAGTAGAGGAAAGGATATATTGTATGAGGAAAAAATCTGGATTTGAAGAAAAATAAACATTCTTATTATAGAGCACTATGAAAAACTTACGATCTGGGAGCAACATGAAGGAGCATCACCTGTTGAATAGCGAATCAACGCAATGTTCCTTAATAGCTTTCTTCCTCAGCCTCTGCAGATCTGGCTGAGTTTTATACAGTAGTAGAGCTTTTCAAGTGGGATTCAAGGGCATGGGCTATGTCTTCTTTGATTCGGTCAAAGAGAGATGTGCCACACGTCTCTACAAAGCATTCAGTCCTGAATGATTCATTTGGTCCTGTTCTGCCCAGGGGAGGAAGTGGCAATAAGAGAAGAAAGGAAACCATTGTCATCCTCCAGTGGGTAGCTTGGTACCCATGGCTAGGTGAGTGACCTTGGGAAAGCACTGTGTTCAGAAGGCAAAAACAAAACCAAAACAGAGCAAGATGAAAACCATGGTGAGTTGGTGGAAGAAAGATGTAGAAGGTTACTGGAGGAAAGAAAATAAAACGGAACAGAAGGATGAGTGTAATCAGAATATATTGTATATATGTATGAAATTGTCCCCTAAGAAGTAAGTTAAATAAATCTGAAAAAAATTTATGAGCTTATTTGTATTCTCTATTATTAAACATTCTTATGATCATTATTTTAAATTCTTTGTCTAGAATTCTGTCTAGAATTTTTATTTCAAATTTACTCTCATTAGGACCTATTACTGTATAATTGACCTTTTCATTATGATACTACACTGAGACCTGCATTTTCTAAAGTGATTCAGTACAATGGATTTACTTTCAACTGTAGTCTTTCAATTTAAATGTACACAAAATTCAATTGGTGCTCTGCTTTGACTGGGTTTTGCTATGTCATACGTTTTGTTAAATCTGTTTGTGTGCCCAAGTTTACTAGTTTTTCTCTACACTGAGAGTAGAGTATTAACCGTAGAAGCAAGTGCAACCCAGGAATAGGCCTGGGATACAAATATCATACTACTCATTAAAAAGAATGTATTTTTCTTTCTTTTTTTTTTTTTGTTTTTTTCAGCCTACTATTTCGTTTAATAATCATTATATTGTATTAATGTATTCATTCATTCATTCATTCATCTTTTTGTTTGTTTCCTTAAGATAAATTCTTTTTTAAAAATTGTTTTATTTATTTACATTCCAAATGTTGCCCCCACTTCCTAGTCCTTCCTCTAAGCATTCTTCACCCCATCCCTCCTCCCTTTGCCTCTGAGAGGGTGCTCCCTCTTCATCCCCTTCAAAGACTATTGCAAAGCCAAACAGCAAGGATGGTAGGCTATACACTATGCTATTAATAGGATATGGAAATGGTGTTGCAGTCAAAAAGGCAGAAAGGATTGGAGGTCTGAAGGGCATTTGGAGCTCAGACCTGGAGATACTGAGTTGGAGTTTGCGCAGCTTAGTGTTTCTTTGGTCCAGTATTTCCTTACTGTTCTCTTTTCCTACATTTTTGGGATGTCAATGTGTTTCCTGTGCCATGGCATCTTAGAAGTATGTGATCTACTTTCTGATTTTGACTTTATAGAGGATTACCGTTTAAGAGATTGCATGTATCTCAGAAGAGACCTTGATGTTTAGACTTTCAAATGTTGTTGAGACTGTGATAGACTGTAGGTACTTTTGAAGTTGAACTAAATGCATTTTGCATATGTAATGGCCACAATTCTGTGGGGGTAATGGAGTGGAATATGATGGTTTGAAGAAATTTGGACCCCAGAGATGTATGAGTTTCAGTGTTGGGCTTGTAGCTGACTGTGGATCAAGATTTAGAACTCTCAGCTCCTCACAGCATTATGTCTCCCTGGATGCTACCATGCTTCCTGCTATGGCAGTGAGGAACTAATCCTCTGAAACTGCCAGCCAGCCCCAGTTAAATGCCCTTCATAAAAGTTGCCTTGGTCTTGGTGTTTTCTTACAGCAGTAAAATCCAGAGGGGTTCTTCCTTTGTGACCTCCAGGTCTGCCATGTCTATCTAACTACCTAATAGTCTCCCATCAAAAATCATTTAGGAGACTGAAGAGTCACTATGAGTATGGCTGAGGGTTCCTGTGGATCTTTGTGTCAGCTTTTATACGTAGACTGCCAGAGACACATTGTATACCTCCACTGCTACCCTCTTTTACTATAGGCGTGTATAGGACATCTGAACTTGCCTGGCGTAGAACTCCTTGACTCTAGGAAATTCCCACTGACCATAGCCCAGCCCCATGCTTGGACTGGGGATTTTGTCAAATAAAGTCTGCAGTTTCTAGACCTCATCATAAATTTAACTGGTCTTGCAATGCCCTGTGTGGGTACGGAAGCATTTCCACAGCAGCAATAAACATCTGGCATTTTTGTTGGTCAGCTGGACACCGGCTCATAGACTCACTTGTCTGCCTCCCTATAGAGAATTTGAGTAGCTCAGTAACTTTATTTAGCACTATAGTTGCTTACAAGAACAACAAGTATTGAATATTATCCTGATGGCTTTCTTTCATGAAGTCACATCCAGGAGGCTCCCAATCCACCATCTTACCCAGAATTCTATATCTTGTAGTGTCATTTTTCAGGTTTTAGTGTTTATAGAAGTAATGTAGGTGCTCAGTAATTGTATAATGCATAGTATACATTGATTTATATTTTACTTTTAATGAGGCCTCATAAATTATATGTCTTTTCTTCCATTGTTCTTATGAAACTTCTCAATGCCGGGTGTCATCCTATTGTCTTTTGAAAATGATACACTTATTGTTATTTCCTTATTAAGATAATAAGCATTAATCAAAATATGAGCAGTTTAGATAAAGACAGGATTCAAACTTTTATATTACTGACTACGAATCTTAACAAAATTCTGTTTAGGTACATTGATATAATATTTTCCATTTAGCTGTTCTTGTAATAGTGAAACAAATAGTAGCCATTGCCATGAAGCTAACGACAAGTTTATCCTGACATGTTACAGGTATTTTTTTATTTGTTTGTTTGTTTGTTTTGCTTTTTTGTTTTTGTTTTTCTTCCCTATTTGATGCTATAAAGCAGAAGCAAGGCAAATCGCCAAATAGTTAGCCGAGTAAAACTTTTCTCAAAGCTTCACAATGGCCATTATTTAAGTGGTCCTTGTCCTTGACCCATGAAATCCAGACTGATCCCCTAGTCAACAAGTTTCTTTTGCTTTACCATGAATGCAACCCATTAGCAACTTCTACTCATTAGATTCTCTATCCTAAGCTAAACTACAGCCTAATCCCTAGACTTAAAATATCAAGTTGTCTGAAGTCCTTAATATTAGACTTTAAGTGAAATGGGGTTTTCAGGTCCGAATAAAAGCATAAGGGGGAAACAAAACGTGAGGATCATTTGCAGTTTTTGCCAGTAGAATTCTTACTAAGTAAAGTGTTTGTACTGAGTTCTCATTACAATTCTATTCTTCGTGAAAATCAATAACCTAACTTGATCTTGGCCTTATTTATAAATTGTTCCAAGGTGACTTGTCTTGTATTCCACATGGTATTTTGTATCTCAATGGAAAATCCCACCTTAATACTCTCTGTTTAATTTTGTTAATTTGTAAAATTGAGGATATATTTTTTAGCAACCCACATAGAAAACAACTTACTAGAATTACTATGATTATTAAGTGTGCTAATCTATGTTTATAAGTATTACAGCACACCATAAAACATTTTAAAATTAGGCTTTCTTCTTCTTCAAATTTATTAATGTGCATATGCTAACATGAAAATCATGAAGTACCTGGAAATGGAGATTAAAGCTAACATGGTTACTTGCTCTAAATTAGAAATTGGAAACCATATATTTTATTGTCATTTCCTTCATCTTTTTCCATTGCCATTACCTTACTATGAACATTTTATATTTTAACCTCATATTAGTTTGCATAATTAGTTTACCAAAAACTAATTCTTCTTGTTTTCTATTTCTAGAGGAAGAGTTTATTTTGTCTGCTTCTTTAAGAAGGTTTAGCTCAGCATATCAGAGAAGGCAGAGTGGAGACAGTTCATGGCTTCAACTATTGTTCATCTTTTGATGGATCTGGAAAAAGAGACACAGGCGAAAGCAAAAAGAAGATGATAAGCCTCCAGTCCTGTGACTATGCCCTGAAACTCCTGTTGATTCCAATGTTCAAACATTTCCACATTTTCCAAACATCAACTGAGAAAAAGATTTAGAAAGAAACCAGCCCAGGGGGACATTTGACATTCTAACCATAGCATCCAATAATTTTAAAATTTTAGCTACTATATCCTATAAAACTTCATTTCTTTCTTAGACATACATTTTGAAGTGTATCACTGATCATTATATTAAATTCTCTGCTTCCATAGATGCCTTTGTGGTTTCACTTTTCAATATGTTTTATATGAAAAGAGAGTAGCATAACTTTCAGATTTCCCTTTTTTCCACCCAGCTACCTTTTCTCAAACCGTTCCCAATGTGCTCATGTCTTCAAGTAGATAGCCTCTCTTTGATTCCTATCTTTATGCACATGTGTATGTGTAGATCTATATATGCATGGTTTATTGGTTTATTGACTTATTTATCACTGAGTCCATTTTTTGGTGTGTGTGGTGTTTCAAGACTAACTAGTTTTCATTGGACACCCAACAAAGGGACTTATCTTTAGGAGAGGCTAATTGTCCTTTACCCTGTAGTCATTAGTCATGTATTGATCTTTGTTTAGAGATAGGATCCAGTAAGAGTTTTCTTTTCCTTATTATCATGTCCGTTAATATTGGTACTGTTCTGGTCTTGATTGCTCAGCCATTTATAGGATACATTCCTTCATAGAAGACTTCCTTCTATCCTAGCACGTAGCTCACTTCTGAAATGTTCTCTGAGCCATTATTGCAGGAGTTGTGATGTAGATGTGTCCACTGGGTATGAGCTTCCCACAATGATCTCTGTGTCATATCCAAATTTGATTTTCTGTCACGATCTCCATTTTGCGCTCAGAGAAGCTCCTGCAATGAGGTGTGGTAACCTTATCTGTTAGTGTATGAATAAGATTTAGAATTTAGTATGGTATTATGCTGGTCTAGAAAGCAGTAGTAGTAGTAGATTTTTTTTGTAAAGTCCATGACGTCACTAGTACTAGAAAATTGGAGAGGCTTTCAATACTACCTAATATTTTCCTCTTATTGAGTAAAACTTAAGTCCAGCTAGACAGATGGCAGTTGTCACTGACATATCAACATCACTTATTGCACCATTAGGCATAGCTGACCATGCTTATGACTGTCATGGTTCAAAGAAGTTTCTGTTGGGTAGGGCTGCTTAATGGCTTTCTTCTGTTTACAGCTTGGCAGTATTTTCTCTTATCATGGGAACTAAAGCACAGGAAAGAGGGTTTCAGATCAGAGCCAGCTCAAATCATTTGAGTGCTGTGTTCTAATTGTGCTGTATCTTTAGCAGTTGGGGCCCACCCTCAACTGCTGAGAGGCAACTCTAATATCATATAATTTTTAAAACAAAATCTCAATTTTCCCATTGAAGACATAGGGGCCAGATGCTGGAATGAAAGTCTGCTAGCTCAGACAGGCAGAAAAAGCACCTAGCTGACCTTCTCAAAAGACATTCCAGAAACTATGCCCCTCTCTTATGCCATTGCTAAAACTTCCTTCAGACTGAAAGACCCTCCCTTCTACTAACTGTCCATCCTCCTGGTTCCCTCTTACTCTCTTTTTTTCTTAATAATCCTAGGTTCACTTCTTGTCAACTGCTTGCTCAACCTCTTGATCTAAAGTTGATTTTATTTAATCCTTTTTATAATATTCAACCAGAAAGCTCTTGGAAAAAAGGTGTGTGTTCAGACTGAGTCATACCACCCTTAAAAACAGTGTGTTTGTTTGTTTCAGTAAATAACACAATTTTGAAAAATATTTATATTCTGATTGTTGTTACAGTCACTTGGGCTATCATGTTCAACCATTTGAAAGAACGCTTTGAATTCTCACAAAGTCTATTATTAATTCATTTGGATCTAGATGTGTTTTAAACTGGGAAAGATTTTTAAAACAGTGTTTCAATAATATTGCTTCATTTTTTTAGATTTGTTTAAGTTATTTTGGTGGTTAATAGAATCTAAAAATACATTCATTTGTTTTAGAATATCAAGGTTAGTAGGAAATAAGTTTTTAGGATATGTCCTAATGATTTATTTATTTGAAATCTTTATAATTTATTTATAATTGTAAGATGCTATTGCTGAAGACAATGCTTATATATCTGATCAAACAGAGAAATCTAGGCAGAGCCTAACTACAGGCTTCATAAATATTGTCTAGCATTCATAGTACTGGAAGGTACTCAGAATGTACCAGATGAGAACGGTAATCCTTAACCCAGATGCAACTTACAGTAGCTACCTGCCTGTAAGATTTGCTGGTACAATAGTGGCACAAGTGTTCTGCTACAAGTGGCATAAGCATAAGTAACCAACCACTCTCTGATTGGATGTAAGTCTCAGTCCATGAGATGCAATCAGTGCCTGATACTGCTTAGGCCAAGACCATAAGAATGAATCAGCCACCAGACTAGGGAAAAACCAAATACTATTGTTCTCCTAAACACATATATGCTCTGCTAAGGAAATTAAATGACTCCATAATGACATTTTGCTATACCAATAAGTTAGAACCTCTGTTAACTATTATCAGAGAAGACTCCTCATGAAGTATATAGTAACTAACGTGGGAACACATGACTGGACAATGGAGAGATAGAGAGAGAGAGAGAGAGAGAGAGAGAGAGAGAGAGAGAGAGAGAGAGAGAGAGAGAGTTAGTTTGAAGTACACGGTTCTATTACTTGGAAAGATTTATCAAACCCTTCCCTCAGGGCTCAAGAAGCTATGTGGAAGAGATGGTAGAAAGTTAGTGAGAGCCAGAGGTGATGGATTTTTCTAAGACAAGAGTTTCTTCCAGACAAAAAAGAGGATTAATGCACATATGAATTCAAAAGACTGTGATAGCATACACAGAGCCTGCACAAATTTAAGCTAGACAGGGCCCCAGCACTGAGATTAGGTGGGCATAGTTTCTCACCCTATAGCAAGAAAATATCTATAGTAGATACCTGCTGGCAAAATATTAATTGTCTCAAATGGAGTTTCACTATATATATTAATCATGTATTTTTGTCTTAATTTTTTCTTGTATATTTTGGTATTCACTTTAGTATTTTGGGATAAGAGTTATTTTGTGAGTGTTTATTGTTCTTTTGTTTGTTTAAAGAGAGAGAAAGAACATGGAGTTGGATTTGTCAAGATGATCTGGGAAGAGGTGGGGGCAGCATGAAGTCAGAATGTATTCAATAACATTTTTATTTAATTTAAATAAGTATTTGTACTTATGTATAATATTAGGTAAATATAAATAATATAATGTCATAAGGCTTTATCATACAACGGTAGGGGCATGTGTCTTTCACCAGTCCTTCTGATATCATTTTTCTTCTGTAATGGGCCTTCTTTAGTCTCCAAGTTGGATCCCCTTCCCTTTATTCCATTTACCCCTTGGACCATCTGTCTAGCAGTATTTCCTTCGTTCTATACATTCTTGGTTTCTGTGGTTACTACATGTTGTACATTTACAATAACATCTTTTGAATAAGAAAGCTCAGATTGAGAGCAAACAGCATTTGTCCTTCTGGAGATTGGTTACCTAAGACAACATCTTCTCTTTTGGGTCAGTTCATTTAGTAGTCGTCTTTATGATTTCATTTTTCTTTCAATTGAATAACATTCCATAGTATATATCTATTACTATGTCCTTGATATTTCTCTGTTGATAGATATTTTGAATATTTCCATTTTTTTGTTTTTTTGCTATTTTGGTTTTGGTGGCATTAAATGTTAGAGAGTATGCATACATTTGCTGTGTAGGCTCCTGAATCATCTAGGCTTATGCCAAGCAGTGGTAAAGTTGAGTCATGCAGTTAGGTTTAATATTACTTTGCTGAGCGCTCTCCATAATGATATCCACAGTGATAGTACCAATTTACAATCCCACGACCTTATTTTTCAATTCCTATAACCTCTGCAGTATTACTTGTCAGTCACTTGGTTAATTTTAACCATTCTGACCTTAAGTGAGAAAACATTTCAATGTCATTTAAATTGTATTTCACTGTTGAAAATGATGAATACTTTGGAAGTATTTATTAGTTATGTCTATTTATTCTATTGAAAACTCTCTTTAAATTCAGAAATCATTATTTTATTTAATGAAAATTTGAATTAAAATATCCCCCATAGCTCATAAGTTTGAATGCTTGGTCCCCAGTTATTAAAATTGTTTAGGGAGGAGAAGCAATATTAGGAAGTGTCCCCCTTGTTGTAGTAGATATGGGTTTGTTGGAGGAGGTATTTTACTAAGTATGAGTGTTGATTTTTAAAAATTCCTTGCTGGCCACGACCCAGTCTACTTGTTTGCTGCAGATCAGGGTGTAAGATCTCAGCGGTTGTTTTAGGACACTGGGAGTCTTCTCCACATCAGGATGATCATGGACTCATCCTCTAAGACTATAAGTAAGCCCCCAAATTAAATGCCTTATTTTATAAGAGTTGCCTTGGACATAGTGTCTTTTCTTAGCAGTAGAACAACTTAGAAAATTATATTATCTATATTCTTGATCTGCTAATTTTTAGTTCTTTTTTTTATTTTGGCCATTAATACTGTGTCAGATAAACAGCTGGTAAAAAGAAAAATCTCTCCCATTCTGTGAGTTTCGTTTTGCTGAATTGATTTTTTCTTTAGCTGTACTGAAGCGTTTTAGTTTTATGACATGACAATTGTCAGTGGTTATCCTTAATTTCTTGCCAAGTGGAGTCCTGTTCAGAAAGTCTTTTTCTACATATGCATCTTGTAGATACTCCCTTTGTTTTCTTGTAGAAGTTTTAATGTTTTATGTTTTAAATTGAGCTCTGGGATCCACTTGGATCTGATTCTTCTGCATGCTGCTAGACATAGAGCTACACTTTGATTCCTCTCTGTGGTTTTTCATGCAGGTTTCATATCCACTTTTTCTAGCAACACTTGCTAAGATGTTGTGCGTTCATGTCTAAGCCAGTTCTAGAGCTTGGCTGCTGTGAAATGAACAATAACAAATATGAATTTTCAAGTTTCTCTGTGGTAAGACATACAGGGTTTGACTATATAACTGGTAATATTATTCATAGGTCATTTGCTAGTTCTATTTTTATACTGATTTCCCAGAATGGCCCCAACAACTTATATTTCCATCATCATTGGAGAAAGGAGTGTCATGTTACACATCTTCACCAGCTTTTGTTGTCATTTGATTTTATCAATCTTGGTCTTGGACTGCCTGGCTGCATTGTGAGACTTTGCCTCAAAATTGTCTAAGGTTGTGGTCTTCTGGTAGCACCTTATATAGTATATGTGAAGCAGTGTATTTGATTTCTAGTATTACAAAAAATAAATAGGTATATAAATGCATAAATAATTAACTAATTAAATATAAAAAAAGGACCACAAAAATATCAGGATATCTCCAAAGTAAGTAGAATAACATTTGCTGGGTAGACATGTTATTAATTATAAGAAAAGAGACTCCTTAAAAATCTACCAATAATTATTAAATCAGAAAATTTTCACCTTTGAAGAAAATGAAATCTTGTCTCTGTACCGAGCAGTGAACACTGAGTTCTAAGATTGATCTAAAAGATATAAAAAGTATTATAGTACTAACCTTTTAGTTTTCTATCTGGAAGCAATTAGTCAGTGAATTTCTTGTTATTCTGACTCAGTCCTTGACACTATTTTGTGCTATGATATTTACTCAAGATTGTGTTGTCGCACAAATCATTGTAGATTAGAAATAAATATCTTACTCTAGAAAAGAGGAAAAAATATTTTGTTGTCCAATACAAATAATAAATTATTTCTTGGAGAAAATCCATATAAACTTGGCTAAGCACACTGAATAGATTTTGGATTTTCTCAGCTAAATATTCTATTGTGATGTTACATGCAGTATAAGTGGAACTCTACTTTGTCCATGTCACCTACATTGCTATTGGCCTTGGTGGGAAGGTGAATGTAAATCTTGTGAGAAGTAAAGCTTTTGTCTCTGATCTAGAAATGTGCTGTCTCCCTCCTGTATCAATGACTGAGTGGCAATCCAAGTGATCAGATTGCAAATTAGAATGTTAGCTCATCACTCATAATTTTTGATATTTTCATTAAAGGGAATCTATTATTTATAAAAGGCAGAAAGTAAAAGAGCAAAGACAATATTGATCATATTGTGAATGAAGATCAAGACAAGCCAAGAGAACAAAGAAAAGTTCCAGAAAATACCCTTAAATGTGGATTGTATGCCATTTGAGACTCCCTTGGAGAAAAACATAAAAAATTCTTCTCCAATGGAGGTAGCTTCTTGGTTGCTGATGGGAGCTCATGTTGACTCCCTGATCTCAGCCCTGGAAGTTCATCTTCTTTGGGCCTGTGTAGGCCTTATCACATGCTGCCACAGTCCCTGCAAGTTCATATGGGTATCAGTCCTTTTGTGTCTGCAGGACACTGTTTCCTTGGTATCATTTATCCCCTATGGCTCTTATAATTTTTCTCCCTCACCATCAATGTAATTCCCTAAAACCTGAGGGGAAAAATTTGATGAAAACATCTATTTTGGACTGAGTTTTAAAAGTGTGTTGTGGAAGATGCAATATTTGTAAAAATGACCCCAAAGAATAGGAATATTCATGTCCATGTGTTACAGCTTTCACTACATAGCCTGTTCTATAGTATTATATACATATTTAATTAAAAGACCTGTAGAAGTCTGGCTTTATTAAAAAACCTCCATGCTACAAATGCTGTCAAATTATCTGTTCAATTAAACTAATAAGTTTATCATCACCATCATTAACATAAATTTTAGACATTTCATAATTAAGCTCAATAACAAATAGGGATTTGGTTGCATTATGATAAAAATTCCTTATATCTTATGATGCACTGAAGCAGATGTTTTCAAAGCATAAAAGGCACAGTGAAAAGTAAATGCCAGTTATAAAATGTTTTAGTAACTAAGTCTACAATCAAGTTCTTTCAGTATGAAAATAATATGAGCCTTGATGTTTTCATTGGTAGATTATATATTTTATTATTATAAAAATATAATATCAAATATACATAAAATTACATAGAGACGACAAAAATTATAAACACAATCACAAGTGTAAGACAACTACAATCTTCAAAACCAAATCTATTACAGTAAGAATGTAGTTAACTAACTAATGAATATGAAGTGTTTCCACATATTAGCTAAATTAATAAAGAAGTTAATCTATTTGTAAAAGTATAATTTATGAGAACTTAATTATATCCCTGAAGTATATTTAATAGCTGAAAATTACTCAATGTATCTGACTACATCAGTAAAATAAAAGGGACAAATATAATCAGTTTAATGGAGAGAGACAAAGTACATTATTAAATTTCACATATATTCATAATTGAAAATCAATGTTAATTAATGATGAAGAAGAAGAAGAAGATGATGATGATGATGATGATGATGATGATGATAGAGCTATTCAGACCAGAAATGAGATGTCATTGAAAGAAATATCAAATGAAAGCCTAATTTAGAAAGATTTTTTGACAAGAATAAGAACAAGGAAAAGATATTTCTAGAATCATTCTGCTCAATATTGCATTGGGTATTTAGTCAAAATGATAACAAGATTAAAAGAGATAGATGGAATCATCCTGGGAAAGGAAGAAATTAAATGCTCATTGCTTATGGAAGGAGACCGTGATCAAAGCAATTAGGGACAAAAATCTATTGATCCCAAGGGAGAGAACGCATGAAGCAACACAAAATCACATGCTTGGAAATTTGGGGGACAGCCCTTTCCTGTTGAACAAAGCTAAATTCATAATTAACACTGAACAACATAACATTGTAACAAGCACGGGAGGGAGTGTGGTGACAGAGGACATAGTTAGTATGTGCAAAGCCATTGGTTTGATCTAAGGAACTACGAAAACATTTTAAATATCATTAAAAGTTGATGATATAAAGGTCATAATGAAGATATCAACTTATATTTTAGGAACTTAGCTAGAACAGAAACATACAATGCAACTCCTTCACATAAGTCCGACTGAACATCACCCCAAGGGAGCATTTGACACACAAACACAAACCATTAAAAAGTAACATGTTCTTTCCTGTTTACTTTACAAGATCTCTTATTAACATCAATACCTGAATATTATAAATTTCACAATATTTAAAGATTCAATGCCTTTAAGATATGTCTCTTTAAAACACCCAATATCTCTTCCAAAATTCAAAAGTCTCTTTACTATAGATTCCTAAATAAATATATAAATAAATAAAACTCAAACAGCAAGTTAAATGCTGTATTACTGAGAGAAGAAGAAGTACTTGAAGGAGAAGTACTGTAGAACAATTACATTCAAAGAAAAGTTCAACCAAAGAAAAACAATATAAGAAGTTCAGTATCTGCTGTTGAAATTCGTAGTCATCTCTGGTACAAAGGGCGAAATAGTTCACATCATGGTGTCTGCCATCCACAGCACATTCACTTTGCCCCTTGGCTTGAGCTGGCCCCACTCCATCAATGCTATGCTGTCATTCATGACAGTGCCATAGTACACCCCAGCATCAATATGGTGGGTTTCTGCTGTTGCTGGGTTATATCTTAGCAATAGCCTTTCCTGGGCTCTGAAGAGAGTGACAGAGTTACAAGTGTTTTCTGGATCAATATTAATCTTAAATGTAAGTCATTAAGACAAGTCACCAAAACCAGCTCTTATTGTACAAAAGAAGCCATTTTTCAACTATATTACCTTAAATGAGAAGCCAGCATCTGACTATACCACCAATCATAACAGGATTAAAATAAAATAGTACAACTTTTCAAAACTCAAACTGATGAAAAACATAATAAAAGTAATAAATGTACGAGTGTTTGGGAAAATTGGCTCACAGATAGGGAAAAAAAAGATATTTTGTAATGGATGCAAACAGTATCTACAAATGTTATTAATTTTACAGGGTAAATTAAACAAAATAAAACACATACATTTGAAATTTGCAGAAATTTTGCCAGAAGTCCGTGGAAAAAAAAGAAATAAAATATGTCAAAACAGTAAGTAACCTTTCCAAGCAATTTGAATATTGTAATCACATAAAAAGTAGGTTAAGCCTACACAGTTTCAAGAAAACACACTCTCAGACGTACTCTCAGTATAGAAGTTGGGAATCGAGTTAAGAGAATTGCTCTGTGTCTTGGGTTATCCTGTTTCTATGTAGCCTGCCCTACATAGAAAGAGACTAGCAAGAAACAACCAAAGAAGAAATTTTTAAAAAGACAAAGAAGGAGAAAAAAGTGCTAATTATCTGGAGGGAGGGGTAAGTTGAGAGAAACAAAGATGAAGGACTAGATCCATCTAAGCTAGAAGTGAAGCTACAGGATTTGAGACTTTTGTTTCAGGCTTGATTTGTCACAGCATTACCCCACTTACCATTTGTACCTTCATTTTAAAATGACAGCGTGTCATTTGGTGCTACTGTATGTCGAAATAAGTCACTTAGTTTTGGATCTTACCTAGGTTTGTAGTTAAGAGATGACCCAGAGTCACAGAAAGAAAAAAATCCCTGTAGAAATTTTTTAAACAATGTTGAGACTGTAAAACTATTTGCGGACTGTACTAACTACTTTTCTGTCGCTGTGATAAAATACTATGACTGAAAGAAAGTTATGGAAGAACAATTTTACACGAGCTTACACTTCAAGAGGGAAAGCCTATAATAGTGTGGGGGGCAGGGAACAGAGAGATCACATCCTAAAACCAAGAGGTAGTAAACTGGACATGAATCAAGACTATGTACTTTCCAAGAATACCACCACTACCAACTCTGAGACTAGCTCCAGCAAGGATTGAACTCCCTACAACCTCCTCACACATATACCACCCCCACACGAGGCATCATCTCTTTATTGCTCTGAGATCATATCTGAAAGAATTTTCTCTTATTATATAATAATAGATATTTAACTGATTATCACTAACTGTGTAATTTATTCAATTCAAACATGAAGTCTAATTTGTATTGGATTTATTTTACTTTTGTATTACCATAAAAACATGCATATAAGTTAAACATTCATTTGAGACTGTGTTTCTGATTAAAAGTTTTCTAATTCAGTCTTTAAAAATCTTGATCTAGAAAAAAAGGATTCACATGTGTGTGTGTGTGTGTGTGTGTGTGTGTGTGTGTGTGTGCAGGTATTCTTGTGTCCAGAAGTGGGTGGTTTTTGTTGTTGTTGTTGTTTTAATTTTTATTTTTTGATACTTTATTTATACTCTAAATGTCTCCTCCTTTCCAGGTCTCCACTTTGGAAACCCCCTTC
>CM052709.1:88057958-88072106 GCA_028551405.1 Uromys caudimaculatus | reverse complement strand
ATGTGTAAGAATACATGGTTTGTGGTCCAGTCTCCAGGAGCACCCGGGGGTCAGGCCAGTTGACACTGTTGCTCCCTCCATGGCGCTGCAGACTCCCTCAGCTCCTTCAGTCCCTTCTCCAACTCCCCCACCTGGGACCTCACACTCACTCCAATGGTTACTGTGAAGTGAAACATGGGTATTCCAAGCTTTTGGGCTAATATTCAGTTATCAGTGAGTACATACCATGTTCGTTCTTTTGTGACTGAGTTATCTCACTCAGGATGGTATTTTCAAGTTCCATCCATTTGCCTGCAAATTTCATGAAGTCATTGTTTTTAATAGCTGAGTAGTACTCCATTGTGTAAATGTACCACATTTTCTGTATCCATTCCTCTGCTGAGGGACATCTGGGTTGTTTCCAGCTTCTGGCTATTATAAATATGGATGCTATGAACATAGTGGAGCATGTGTCTTTATTACATGTTGGGCATCTTCTGGGTATATGCCCAGGAGTGGTATAGCTGGGTCCTCAGGTAGTATTATGTCCATTTTTCTGAGGGTCCGCCAAACTGATTTCCAGAGTGGTTGTACCAGCTTTGAATCCCACCAGCAAAGGAGGAGTGATCCTCTTTCTCCACATCCTCGCCAGCATCTGCTGTCACCTGAGTTTTTGATCTTAGCCACAGAAGCGGGTGTTGAATGCACTGGATCTGGGGTTGTATGCAGCTGTGAACTCAAGTTCCGGTAACTGACTGAGGTCTTTTTAAGAGGGACACTTCACTCCATCTCTCCATTCCTCAAACCTTTTCATTTCTTCTGGGTTTTCTGAGATAAGGTCTCATGTAAACCAACTAGCCTAAACTGTGCTATAATAAAATTCAAAGAAAATCAATTGGGTATAAATCTTTATAAGGAAGCATTGAATATCTGAGTAAATGTCAGGCAGTCAGTATTGGCGTTCAGTCTAAATACAAATATAGCAATCTTCCTACCTCACTTAAAGTAACATTGAAAAATTGATTTGATTTCTATTGAATTGTTCAAATTAGATTCAGAAAATACTTTTCATATTTAGTTTATGAAAATTCTGTAGTGAAGGCTGTTCTAGGTAGGCTACCCTGGTTGTCCGGGTGGCCATAGACAATTTCACAAAATGTATTTTTTTTTACATTTAGCAATCTACTATCTCACAGATGTGGAGCCTGGGTAGGATGCCATGAAGGTGCTGCTGATTCAATTTCTTTGTAAAACTTTCCACTTGTCTCCTGGGTGGCTGGCTTTCTACTGTCACCTCCCAGAGCCAATAGAACTAGCTCTCTATTTTTCTTCATTGTAAGGACAAAAACCCTACTGTACTGGGCCGTACATATCTATGATCATCTTATTGAACCTTAATTATTTCTGTCCAAGCTTCATCTCCAAGTAGTTATGTTGTTAGTTAGCTGGATCTTCATGATATACATCCTTCCAATATATACTGAAGAACAATTAAAAAATGAAGCCAAATCTTTATAAGTCCCTCACGTAGAAGAGCCAAAATACCCAGTTCTTTGTTGCCCCTTAGTCCATTAGCTCTGCCTATATCCTCAATGTCTCACTGTGGATAGTAAAAAGGAGATCAGAGTGGAGAGTGATTGCCGTTCTTATTTTCAGCCTTGTAGGTAGCATGCACGGAAGTCTAAATTTTTAATACACTAATAAAAATAAATGTACTGAACTTCACAGATTAACATACACATATTGACATAGAATTATGTATATCATCATAATATTTAACTTTTATGATATATTTAATTAGATATTAATATTTGTATATATCAGTGTGTCTTCAGATAATTGACAGATACTAAAGATGAGAAGATAGGTCCTTTGAAGATACTAGAACCTACATCGTTGTATGACTGCATTCTTTCATTAGATCAGACCAGGAGGCCTCAGAGATCAGTCATTATCCACTTTAAACTTTCATTTGGATTTTTATTATATTTTCACTATTTTTGACATTAAAGAGTTTTGCACATTCTTTATAGGTACTCTGAACTGAATGATGTCTAGTGCCTACTCCTCCATGGGGTTCAGGCAAGCTTTGAGCTTTTATTACCCTTTTGCTTCAGCTTCCAGAGTAGCTTGGATTTTAGGTCTGCACTCCAGATCCAGTTTTATTTACTATGAAAAAATGCCCAATACCTCCATAAAATTATTTGTTTTATTTTTTATTTTATTTTATCTTATTTATTTATTTTTTTACCTATAACACACTTTGAGTATCTTTTTCCAGGGTCTTTCTTATAAGGTCTAAGACCTGTTTTGTTTTGTTTTTTAAGTTTGATGAAATCTAACATATTTGATTTTCTTTTATATATCATTCTTTTGATTGGAAGTCTAAGAATATTTCATCAAACCCATAATCACTAAGCTTGCCCCCCTGCAACTTCTAAATAAACTGGTGATTGTCTATATATTTGATTCTGTGCCACATTTTGAGTTAATTTTATATCCAATATGAGATTTAGATATGCTAAGGTTAATATTGTTAAGTTGATAGGGTCTAGATTCACTGTGGAGACAAACCTCTAGGAGAGATTATTCAGACTGAGATAATGGAACTGGAAAACACTAGATATCAGCTAATGGACCTGAACTGAGATACAAAGAGAAATGAGCTGAGTACAAGGATCCAACTCCACTGCTCCCCGTGACAGCCATGTGACCAGCTGGATTAAACACCTGCCACTATGGTTTGCACATTCGGAGAAAGTGTACCTTGAAACCATGAGACAAAATAAACCCTTTCTTCTTTAGTCTGACTTTGTTGTGTGTTTTATTACATGGATTGGAAAAGTAACAAAAAATATAAATTATTTTATTATTTTGTGTTTATAAGCATTGGATACTGAGGAACAGGAAGTGTTCAGCTAGTGAGCTACATTCCTACCTCCAGTTTCTTTTCCTAAGTAATGCATCCCCAGACCCTTCTGCTGAGAAGCCTTCCTTCTCCATTTGTTTGCTTCTGTCAAATGTTAAAAACTAGCCTCTCTTCTGTGAAATTATTTTTTATTTCTTCTGTTACATTGTTCTTTATTTTCATATAAATATTTCATATTTTACACAAATACACATACATTTTGTCAACAGTGTTGATCTTTGTTCCTATATCAAACTTCTGTACTGATATTGACATTTATTAGATTAATTTCTATAGCAACTGGATTTTGCCCTTTTATACCAGCTCACAATTTAGAGACATTAGTAAGGAAAACACATACTTAATGGACATTGATTTAGAGTAAAAAATAATGGGGGTCCACTGTTACTCTAATATCCTTGATGGAGAACTGGGCTCCCTGTATAAGGAAGGTCATTCAGCACACAGCTTATTTGCAGGGGGCCTTATGGATTGGTGAAGAAGAAAGGGGAAATCCACCAAGCCAGTGGTGTCAGCCAAGTCAATCCTGGTGATGAATGAGATGAGAGATCTCACAGTTGGGTCACCCAAACACCCAACTTACATATTTAAATTAATAATCAACATAATCACTCCTGTTTGCCTTATATACATATCCGTTAATATTTGTTTGGTTAAATTTACAAGTATTTAGTTAACATGCACCATAAAATGGATAAAATTTTATTTAGTCTTTCCTTCATCTATCTATCTATCTATCTATCTATCTATCTATCTATCTATCTATCTATCTATAAAGAAAAGTCAAGTAGAATGTTGCTATAGATTTACTAAATATTACTGGACATAGATCATGTTATATGCATTGATAAGTCATAGTAACAGAACAATGGAACAATAATAGCTCAATGTGTTATGATAAATTCACTCACATAACTAATTTAGAATACATTTAGCCATAAGGAAAATAATCAAATAAATTGAGGAAGCAACAAAGCTCTGAACAAACTTTCAAAGCATGATTTAAATATAGTGCTATGTGTCATAAATAAAAATGAAAACAGAGGCTTATCAACATGGATATGATTTAGTTATTCATTTAAGTAGAAATCAAACTAGCATACAGATTTACTGGAAAAAATACTGTTTATCCATTCTCTGTCTAAGGGAAGCTCAGCAACTCCGGGAGCAACTTTCTGCTATTAGATAATGTGTTTATACCAAGTTATTTCCAATAATGGAACAAAGCAATTGCCACTTCATAACTTCCTTCAAATTCTTCTTATTCTTCCAGCATCTGTTTGCAATAGGTACCATTATCTTTTACAGGTCAGTTCTTATTGGCATGAAAATTATAGTAAATCATTTTTTTCTGTTTACACATTTTATGGAAGTTACAACTTTCACTGAACAAATTGGCACTATAAACACCCATATGTTAAGGGAATATAAGTATCCGCTTCTGTGTGGCATCAGAAAACAAAAAGAAATCTACTTTGGCTAAAAGGAACATGGACGCTGCATCTCAGTCAATAGATTAATCATTTGAGAAACAGGAAATCAAGTCCCAAATCCCGCTAGCCATCACTATGAATCTTCTTATTCCCCAGCGTTTAAAGATGAGTATTAATTTTAAAAGATGTGTGGCAATAAGCAGCAACGCTTCAGAATTATGCATTAAAAGAAGTGTAATTGCTATAGTGATATTGTTTCATGTTTCTGAGTAACTCAGATTGATGGTGACAAGTTTGCATCTAATCACCTTACAACATTCAGGAAAATAGCATTATCACTGTGAAAGCGCCTGACAGATGTATACTTCTGTTTCTATTTTACAGATGAGGATGTACAGACTGAGCAAGTTAAACTCCGAAGATGCCTTCAAGGTCACTCAAAGTAGAGTTCTAGTTTCTTCAACAGGATGGAAATTTAGTGAAGGGTAACTGGGATAAAGAAATGGGATTTTCCACAGGACTCACTGAGCGTTAGAAAAGGTCGCTGGGACCATTTTGAGTACTATGCTGAAACAGCAAGGAATTTGACATTTTGTTGCAATGCTTCTGGAGAAAATGGAATATTGAAATGATGGTTGGGGACACATAGAGTGTGACACAGAAAACTCGAATCAAATCAATATAGTTATTCTCCATTCCCAAAAGTATTTTATAATGTATTCTAAAGATTCAAAATTTTATTACCAATTCATCTATTTTTGCCCTAACAATTCTCTTGTGTGTGTCAAAAATGCTTCAGTAATCTGACGGACGCAGAAACTCTATGTAGCGTATGGAAAGCCCTTCCATCGAGACTGCATTTGCAATCCTGCTAAAGTGTGTCTCCAGTAGCCCTAACACCTCCATTAGCTAACAGACATAGTGAGATACATATTTTTTGTTGTTGTTCAAGCAGATCTCAAAGGTTAAGATGCAAATATTTTTATTGACTGTTTTATTTATTTACATTTCAAATGTTATCCCCTTCCCCAGTTTTCCCTCCGCACACCCCCTATCCTATCCCTCCTCCCCCTGCTGCTATGAGGGTTCTCCCCCACCCACCCACCCACTCCCACCTCACCGCACTGGCATTCCCCTACACTGGGGCATCAAACCTTCACAGGACCAAGGGCGCCTCCTCCCATTGATGCCAGACAATGCCATCCTCTGCTAAATAAGCTGCCAGAGCCATGGGTCTCTCCATGTATACTCTGGTTAGTGGTTTAGTCCCTGGGAGCTCTAGGTGGTCTGGTTGGCTAATAATTGTTCTTCCCATGGGGTTGCAAACCCCTTCAGCTCCTTCAGTCCTTTCTCTAACTCCTCCATTGGGGTTCCTTTGCTCAGTCCAATGGTTGACTGCCAACATCTGCCTCTGTATTTGTCAGGCTCTGGCAGAGCCTCTCAGGGGACAGCTATATCTGGCTCCTTTGAGCAAGCACTTTTTGGTAACTGCAATAGTGTCTGGGTTTGGTGTCTATATATGGGATGGATTCCCAGGTGGGACAGTCTCTGGATGGCCTTTCCTTCAACCTCTGCTCCACACTTTGTATGTTTCTTTTTCAAAGCAAATAATTTTAAAAGCATTGATTTACAGTAGTAGCAATGTAGATAATAATTTTCTACTTTAATGATTATTTATTGTCATTGTTAAATAATTATATCTAGAATTTTGACACAATCTTTTCTCCTAGAACTGTATATTTAATCTCCTTAAAATGATACAGAAATGAACAGTGAATTATAATGAGAATCTTTAATGCTTGTAAACATCAATATTTATTTAAGTGTGAGCTCCTAAATGATAATATTCAAAAGTTATGGAGAGAGAGTTTTCATTGGAGAATATTTTGGGAGGCACTTTAATGCATAAAGGTCCCTGAAAAAGATCCTACTTATTATAATTATAACGGATATGTAAAAATTCACTGGGGAATGTGACCTGAATATTTTATATTCAATCTTTGGTTCTAAGTAAATCTGAAGAGAATTTTTAAAAGATTTTTATCTCTAGATTTTTTTTTAGTTATTAAGATATAAAGTTTTCATAGCTCTAACCCTAAGTTGAGCTGAATTCACATTATTTAACAAAATTTATTATTAATATGAATAACATTTTATTGAATTTTTCTCTTATCTAAATAGATATTTTATCTGAAGATGTGGTTGTTATAAATATTTTAGATGCTAGGAGCATTGATTTTTTCATCTTTAATTTATTGTTTCCTTTCTTGTTTTATTTGTTGTGGGTCTATGGCGAATCTTTTCTGATACTTATTTAGTTGAGATTGGATGAAAGCAATTTTGGTGTAAGATTTATATCTCATTTTTCTTCAGACATATTTACTTAAAAGTTTCTCTGTATTACAATCTTTTTAAAATGGTACTTAAAAAGCTGAAGATAGCTCAGGATTCTTAGTCAACAACCCAGGGCATCGGACAAGTCAATGTTTAGAATCCATGGTAAGTGAAGAAACAAAAGTATGGTTTTGTACTTCCTGATTTATGTTGTCATTACTAGTCTCCTTGGAGGTGGAAGTCGGACTCTGCTATCTCATTGTGTGCTCTGTTCTAACTTCCTGAAGACACCTTCAATGAAGAGAAGTTTCAGAGTAAGATAGAATTCTTTAGCACATTGTTATCTAGCTCAAAAGTGATCCTGTTAACCACTTGCCTGTTGTTAGCCATGGGCCTGTTTTCAGTACTGGTGCTTCGGTCCCATTCCAATCATACTTAGAGGCAAATGGACCATGTGATGCAAAGCATAGTTAACTCATATGTATATATAAAGTATAGTGGGAACATCCTCTTACAGGGGTGTGGCGAGGAGAAATGTGAACAGTTGGAGGGTGGACCAGGAGGGGAATAAAATCTGGAGTGTAAATAAATAAACAAACAAACAAATAAATAAATAAATAAATAAATAAATAAATAAATAAAAGGTATGGCTTACAATTGTGACTTTCTTTGGATTGTCTGTGTGTGGGGGCTTGCTTTTTATTATGGATTTATTTTCATTATTTATTTGCTCTGTTTGCCTGTTTGTTGTTAAAAGTGGAAGAAAGGCTGTGTTAGATTGTGAGATGGGAATGAGCTGGGTAAAGTTCTCCTAAAGCATATTCAGAAGAATGTATATGTATGTGTATGTGTATATATATGCATAGGTATATGTATATATTCAGTAAAATATCAACTGTAAGAGAGGACAGCATGAAGCAGGAGTCTACCATTCCTTGGCCAGTTACATCCCTCATCATGTGGGTTGTATAGCTTTTGTGGAGGAGCCTATCCATACTGCTTAGGATGAAAAGATTACTTTTGGAATTCATAAGAATCTTACTTACCCCAATTATGTATTTATTATACTTTCTGTTACAATCATAATTTACTCCTCATAAAGAACTAATCAGTGTCCACATAGTAAAACTTTCTTGATCTTGCTATCCTCAGCTTTCAGGGAATATGTGAGTCTTGATGCATTGATTGTTTGGGTTTTTTTAAATTTTTTTTTAAATTTTTTTTTTTTTTTTGGTTTTTCGAGACAGGGTTTCTCTGTGTAGCCCTGGCTGTCCTGGAACTCACTCTGTAGACCAGGCTGGCCTGGAACTCAGAAATCCACCTGCCTCTGCCTCCCAAGTGCTGGGATTAAAGGCGAGCACCACCACTGCCCGGCGATGCATTGATTGTTAATGCATAACAAAGTTATACGGCAAGTACTCAAATGTACAGGTTTTATTTTTTGACTAGTTATTCTATTCCGTTGATCTATTTTTCTGTCACTCTGAAGTTATTTTATAAACTGTATATTGTCTTAACATTTTGACTTCATAATAAACTTTAATATACATTAGACTTCTCTGTGAAAGAGAACTGACAAATGAACTTTACCTCTTTACAAAGAAAGCTCTGTACACAGAAAATCATTCATTATCAAAGGCACTCACACGTGTCAGTAAAACTCTCCATAATACTTTGGATATTACTGATGACGAGCATTCTTTGCTTCTAATTCTATTTGACTTCACCACTTAGTAGATGATTGTTCTAAGTTGGGGAGTTGTAGCTCACCACATGAACATAATTTTCCTTAACTCCGTTAGGTTTTTGTTTTCTTTCCTTGCTCCCTTCATTATTTACCATGTGCACTACCTGAATTTATTCCAACATCCTTTAAATGTATTAACCGTATTTCAGCAAATAAAAGGGAAATTACTCACAGGTTAATGTTAGCGTTGTCAAATTGCTCCTCTTATTCCCATCATGCTCTCCAATGTCCTATTTGGTCCTTGCTATCTTTTCATTTGTATTAGCTTGGTGTTCAGGTTACTCTTGATAATATGTGTAAGTTTTAGTTTCCATTTTAGTTTTACATACCTCTTGATATAGCTATAAAGTCAGAGTTTATATTTCATTTGATAAATTATATTGGCTATATTTTCTCATATATTCCCTGAGCAGCTTTGTTACATTGCAGAGTATAAATTTTAGTCATGTTTGAAATCTTGTGTATGAAAAGCTTTTTGTGGAGACATTTGTCGGGATTGTATTTGCTTCTTTTCTCTGTTTATATTATTATTTTTATGTCATTATTTAAAATTTGTACAAATGCAATATATATATACACACACATACACACACACACACACACACACACACACACATATATATTACTTTTTACTTATAACCAGAGCCAAAAATGTTTTATAATTTAAGATTGAAATATTGACAAACTGCTTTTCTATTAGTAAGTTAAATAAATAATTGTTCTCTTAAGAGAATTTAATTAAGATTGAATCTATAAATTTGATTTTGATACAGGAGTTAACAGTGTTTTAGGGTTTTCTCTTTAATTTCACAATTGTCCTTTGTAACTAATGATTATGGACCCAAGTATTCACTGAGTTCACAGTTGATGAAGCAACTGAACTGAAAAAGTGTTAACACATTTTCCTTAGAAAAGAATACAATACTTTAGTTATGTGAAGAATTAACTCACATATTAAGAAAAGTCTTTACATTTTATCATTTACCAAAAATATCTAAACTGCTAGTTAAGGAAATCATGGCCACAGAAGAAGCAGTATTGAGGGATATGACTGATAATATAGTATCTGGGGAATATCAAAACTTCGGGATTTAGGGACAGAGTTAAAGAGACCATTGGCACTATATGAATCAATTTAGGATACAGCAATGGGGAAAAGATGTAATTCAATAGCCCAGAAACAGAATTACTCCACAGCATCAAAAGCACGCATCCCATCCCATGGCCTGGGAGACTTCCTTAAAATTCTAAGTCACAATATTGGACATTTCTTGAGCATCATATTATATAACAACTACAAATGAGAATTCTTAGAGAAATGTTGGTGGAATAATTTCTAGGAAAGAAAGTGTAATTCTGTCAAGTAGCTATAACTATAATTCTATTTTAAAGTATTACTATAAAGTAAGTCTTTAATTTTCTTATCGAGATTATCGGTATCATAACATATACTTAAAAGACATTCAAAATATCATTTTATATTTAGTTTCACTTTTGATTAAAATCAAGTATTTGATCAATACTATATGTTATTTTAATCAAGTTAAATTTTTTTTGCTTTTAATACATTGTTTGCATGTAATATTCTGAGCCAAATATTTAGGGCAGATGTTTTAGAACATTCAAGAAGCTCAAAAAGAATCTATATAGGAGTTAAAACCATTCAGAAAAGTAAGAAGTTGGTACCATGTAAACTTTTATGAGATTAAAAATTTGGTTTGTAAAAATACATTTTTTAAGAAAGAGATATGCTCTATATTTTATGGAAAGATGTTTTAGGGAAGAGTTGAATAATTCAAATAGAGATTACATTGACATAAATGAAGGCAGAATTTGGATTTCATTTGACAATGAGTGTATGTTTTACATCTTTTGACATATCTCATTTTTGGTCTAAAACATTGACAGATTGTTCGTTATTATAATGTCAGTCTTACTTGTCACTCTGTTCTTCTGTGGCTATTTTTTAGCTAATAGTTTCAATATTTTCAGTGAAACATAGACTGCAAAACTCCTTCCTAACATGTGAGTTAATTCTTGATAGACCTAAAAATATTTTTAAAGTAAATTTTTAAAAATAATAATAAAGAATTATGTTGCAAAATCTTATCATTGGAAAAATCTACATACATACATACATACATACATACATACATATATTTTTCTTCATTTACTTATTGCATTTTTTATTTGTTTATTTCCTTCTACTCTATCTCATGAATTGAATCAATATCATTAGAAATCTTGATTTAGGTTTTTTAGTTGTCTTTTAAAAAAAGAATTTGCGTCTGATGATTATAAGTAAATTGTGATGGGGAATGTCAGCTCTGAAGTACTGATGTCTCTTTTCCAAGGCAATCAGCATCTGGGCTAACAGGTACTCTGAATGCTTCTAACAATTCTTTGCCTATCTTAACTGAAAGGGCAGACAGTGCTTTCTCAATAAAAACAACTGCATGCCTTGGACTTGTAGAGTGCTCTATTCTTCTGAGCCCTGCCCATTTACCTGGATCTGAGTTAGTTTTCCATTATAGTGTCAGTGTTAAAGAACAATTTAATTTATGTCACAAGGCTTCAGTAATAAACTCTGTCCAGCTAAAAATTCCGTTTTCTATTTCCATGAGAAATTAAGTGAAGAATTTCTAGAAATGTATTCTTCCATGGTCTTTGAAGATTTGGTAAATTTTCTTGTTAATAATTATAAAATATTTTAGTGGATAGGATGCATAATTTTATGAAATGGAAGCAGTCCCTTTTCCATATGTAAAGCACTCATACAATTTTTATAAAATTCATTAATATATTTGTAACTTGAACCAGAAGTTATTTACTAGGCAAGAATGATTTAAGAACAAATTACAGATGCAACAAAAATGTTTGAAAAACTAGCAAAACAGATAAGTTGGAGGTGTTTTGTTTTGTTTTGTTTTCGGTAAAGTCTATCTGACCTAGGTGTTGTAGGCTGAAGTCTCACCTAGGGACTCGTGGTAAGGCATAGTAGAGACGTGGTGCTCAGATAACTCCAGATGCTATGGCTTTGTAGAAAAGGATGCTGCTATCTGCAGTTCCACAGGTAATGTTAGTATTGTAAAGCAAAAGACAATCCATTGTTTTACATGTATTATTTTGGTTCCCTTTACCAGGAATAGTTAATTCTACCTATAATCAGTAACTGATGATAGGTATCTCTTCCCTGCATATTGGGAGGTAGTAAGACAACTTTTTGTGAAGGAGAGGGGTATGGGGGAAGGTACAGAGAAAGGAACTTCTTGAGAAAACCATGGAAAATAAAGGAAAAGCAATCAGTGTTAGGGCTGATAGTGAAAGGCAACCCATTATAAGGCCCAGTCACTTTGAATCTACAATGACATATTAATCACACACACTGATCTGCTATCTTTTTGCCTTCATTATAAAGAAGAAAATAGACATGTTGCTTTAAATCTTTTTTTCTTTTATATCTAGTAATTTCTCCAAATATTCTTGGCACCAAAATTAAAAAAAAAAAGCAAGTTGATTTTTATATTTTTGATTTTATCAAAATCCAATTTTTTTCACCATAGCAACAGAGTCCCCAAATAACATTTTTAAAGTAACATTTTTAATAAAATAAATGACTGAAATCCGTGAGCTCTCTCATTGTGGAAGGTTACCAGCATTGGAAATGGTACAAGCTTATTGTCTTTTAATTATGTTATTTATTTACAATCCAATAAATGCCCCCCTCTGTCTCCTCTCCCACAGTTACTCCTCCCCTTTGCTTCTGAGAGGGTGTTTCGCCTCATACAAGGCCTCCCCTTTCATTGGGGCCTGAAGTCTCTCCAGGATTATGAGGGCAGGATTATGAGGATCTTCTCTCACTGAGGCCAGACCAGGCAGACCTCTGTTATATATGTGCCACGGGCCTTTGCACCAGCCCCTGGATGCTCCTGGTTGGTGGCTCAGTCTCTGGGAGGCCCCAGGGGTCTGGTTTAGTTGAGATTGTTGGTCTTCCTATGGGGTCACTCTTCCTGCTCTCCCTTTCAGCTTCTTCAGTCCTTCCCCTAATTCAACCACAGGTATCCCTGACTTCAGTCCAATGGTTGGGTGTAAATACGTTTCTCTCTCAGTCAGCTGCTGATAGGGGCTCTCAGAGCACAGCAATGAGGTAAGGAAATAATTACTGGAGGCAGATGGAAGGAGGGACCTGAGTGGAAGAGGGGAGGGCATGGGAAAAAGGGAACCGGGATCAGATTTGGAGGTAGGGGACAATAGAGAATCCCAGAGAGCCAAGAGAATGAGTGGAAATAACCAGCCTAGGAGAGTGGGAGGTGGTGGAACCCTCTAGAGAGTACCAGCGACCGGGGGAGTGAGATACTCTTAGGACTCATTAGGGTGACCCTAGCCAAAATGCCCAACATTGGGGAAAGGGAACTCAAAGAGTCCACCTCCAGTGGATAGACAGGGAGTCAAGTAGAGGGACAGGGTTACTAACCCACAGTCAAAATTCCTAACCTAGAATTATACCAGTCTTAAAGAACTGCAAGAGCAAAAATGGAGAAGAGACAGAAGGAAAGGAAGTCCAGTGACCAACACAATTTGGGATTTATCTCATGGACAGGGGGCACCAAGGCTTGACATTACTATGCTATGATGGCACAAGTTCTTATTACATAATGTTGAAAATGAAGTTTTCTGAAGGCTTTTCATGTATACTTTAATCTAAACATAATGAGTAAACAAGGTGGTTTAAATGAGTGGCCTCAGACTCATATATTTGAATGCTTAGCTCCCAGGTAGTTGAACTGTTTAGGAACAATTAGGAAGAATGTTCTTGTGGCCTTCCATGATATGTGTATCACTAGAGATGAGCTTTGAGGTTTCAACCTCACTCCACCCTCTTTCTCTGTTTCTCTCTCTCTCTCTCTCTCTCTCTCTCTCTCTCTCTCTCTCTCTCTCCATTCCTTCTAAAATTTCCAGATTAGATGTAAACACTCAACTACTTCTCCAGCACCACACCTGTTATCCTGCTGCCACACTCCCCACCATGGTGATAATGGAAGCCAGCCACCAATTAAATACTGTATCTTGTAATACTTACCTTGGTCTTGGTGTTTCCTCGTATCAATAGGACATTAACTAAGGAAATGAAGGATTTTTCATTGTAGAAGAAATTTGTTACATTATAGGTTTTTTTATTAATCACTGATTTGAAAAAGATAAGTTTCCTGTTCAGTTTCTTAGTTAATGCATAAGTTTCCTTTCCCAATTAATACTCATTAGAACAAATGAGATTAAGAATTACTTTCTGAACATGATAATGAGGGCTCTAAATCTGTAGTGCACTCATTGAACTAGTGTGGCTGATTATTCTGTGATGACCTTTTTTGATTACTCAATTTTTTCCTCCTTGAACTTAAAAAAAAATCATTCTTCCTAACACGGTTTCTCTTTTGCCATGACATTTAACACTATGACCCTGGGAAAAATAAAGAGATAGAAGTATATGAGGAGAGCATCATTCTGTGACTGACAGAGTAAGTAGACTGGAGTCAGGAAACAGAAGTAGGACAAACATACAATGGATTATCTCAGAGACTGTTGGGAGCCGCCACCCCCCAGATGCTGAGATCTCTATAGGTCATGAGAAAATGAAGCCAAGAAGAACAGGAAAATATTATGACTACTTCCAAAGCTGAATATGAAACCACAAAGATCAAGGATACTCTGTTGTCGTAAAAGTACAA
>CM052709.1:88032469-88057458 GCA_028551405.1 Uromys caudimaculatus | reverse complement strand
CAACCAAAGAATACACATCTATGGACCCATGGTTCGGACCACATATGTGGCAGAGGGTGGCCTCGATGGCCACCAGGGAGAGAGGAGAGGCCCTTGTGCCTGAGGGTGTCAGAGGCCCCAGTAAAGGGGAATGTCAAGGTGGGAATATGGGGGTGTGTGGGCGGGTGGGTGGGAGGTGGAATTCCCTCATAGAGGCGGAGATGGGGAGGGATAGGGGGTTTCCAAAGAGGAGACCCAGAAAAGGGGAAACATTGGAAATGTAAATAAAGTATCAATAATAATAATAATAATAATAATAATAATAATAATAAAAAGGCAGGATTTGGTGTCATAGTTGATTTATTTAGAACATTAAATCAGTAGCAGCCCATTTTACAAATCAGAAGGCAACGTGTTTGTACAGCAAATCTATTACAAGGCTGTGGGCTGTGGTCTAGTAAGATAGAAACAAAGGGCACTGTGGGTCCCAGTGGAATTAACAAAAGAGAGAAACATGTAGGCGACACTACCTCCAAAAGATTTGAGGAAAAGCAGATAGTTCTAGAACCTAGGAAATGTTCAGTAGCCATCAAGAAAAGGCAAGAACAAAAATTATACATCCATCAGAAGAGAAATAGGAACACTGATCACCCAAGATGGCAATAAGAGAGGAACTACAGGGGACAGACAGTACATCTCTCTTGGTTTGCCTTCAGTGCTTCGCTTGGTGTCTCTCTATTCCCAACAATCAGAGCTGAGTGAACAAGGATTCCTATTGCCTTAGAGTATACACTTCAGCATTCTAGTGCACAGGGGCACATGCCAAAGCAGAAACAAAAAACTTGGAGGAAAAAACATATAAGTATATTTTAACTTTGGGAGCTATTTCACAGGATAAAAAGTCAGTCCTATCTTGCTTTAATAACTTGATTAAGTTTGTAGTTTTATCAAATTATCTCCAATCGAGCACTCTCTGCGACTTCTGTGATTTCTTACATTTCCAGTATACTATTTTAATTTCTCAGACTTTCATGCTCTTACGGAAAATAGACCATGATTCTTATTTCTCTGATGAAAAGAAATACATATAATACTGCAATAATACTGAATTTTAATTATATGGTTTATGATCAGATATATTAAAACAGAACTTTACTGTTAGTATTTTTGACAAGACTTATGAATTATCAATAAAATAAGTGGATTATTAAGATAGCTTAATAATAATGAATAAAACTTGAATAGAATAATAATAGCCAATTTTTTACTCATGTGACATGTTGTTGCATCTAAATATGATACAATAAGCCACTTGATTATATACTTTATTCTTAAGTAGTTAAAAACATTTAAATTTTAATTTGTTATATTTTATATATGATTTTACCCCAATGGAAGTGTAAGAGGAAAATAATTACAGATAAAGAATAGTAATGTTAGCTATGTTGGAATTCATTTTTCTACATGTTCTCTAATTCAATTAATGTAACTGTGTTCTATATTTATAATAAAAGTCAGCCTGTGTAAATGAACTATAACATTCGTGTTTAATCCATTTCTGTAACAATATAATTATGCCCCTATCGTTTCTGTTTATATAAGTGGCTCTACAAATGTTTTTAGTAAGTCATAATTTAGTTTGGCATGGCAGAAAATCTATGTTTCTATATGTAACAGAGGTCAGGACACGATCAAGCTTATACTATATAAAGTGACATGCAGACATGAACTGTTCTGTAGGAAGAGATTTTCAACTATTTTCTCCTAGGTAAAAATGTGTGAAGAAAAAAATGTACCTTATTTAGCAGTTAATTTTTAAACTGAAATTTATTGTTTATTGTATAACAAACAGGTGTCGTGGTTTTAAAATGGCTTTGTTTTCTACGGTAATAAAGTAACATACACAGGAGCTTCCACACATGTATCCTTGAAAGGCCACCACAGGCGAGAAGGCATCAACAGCATGAGGTGCCCTCTAACCAAAGTTTCTGTAGTTTGTGTATGTGTTTTAGAAGGAGCAACTGGTTAAAAAATAAATAAACAAGTATCCAGTCAAAAATACAGAAAAATTAAAGATAATTAAAAATGTTTACACTTATATATCCTATTGTATTTTTGTATGGAATGCGGTATTTGTGTTATTACAAATCCCTTGTATATCATCAATTATACATCTTTTTTCAATGATATACACATATTTCACAGACTGATTTATTAAAGAGCTAGACCAGATAATGTTAATATTATGGTTAAAATAAAGTTAACAGTGAACATTTTGTATCTTGAAGATTAATTATAATCTGATATACTCTGTGAAAGACTAAAAAGTGAAGAAAATCTTGAAAAAATTAAGGAAAGAAGGAAAAGAGAAAGGAAGAAGGAAGAGGGAAGAAGGAAGGAAGGAAAGAAGGAAGGAAGGAAGGAAGGAAGGAAGGAAGGAAGGAAGGAAAGGAGAAAGAATGACAGAATAACACATTCATATGTTCCAAAATGTAAAATCAATCTTTTATAATACATAATTTTATTTTGTTTCGAACAGAATAAGAGAGGGTACAATTTATCAAAATTAAATAAATTTATGTCGGGAAGTTCATCTGTATCTTAGAACTAGAAGTAGGAATGTAGTGAATTTATTTGGTTCAGTGTAATGACATGAACATGTCTGAATGGCTGTGTCCAAGGAGATCAGTCTTGTAGAACAAATGTGTATTGGAAAAACCTGTGTTCTGGTCAGATGTGAGCAAGATGATAAGTAACTCTTTTTATACCATTTGGTTTTTGTTTGTTTGTTTGTTCATGTTTGGTTTTGTTTTTGAGGCTTACTTTGCCTTTTAATGCATAACTCAGAGGGAAAGAGAGAGAGAACAGCCAGACTAGCCCTATGAAGTTTCAATGACCTTCCTTGGTGGACAGAAAGAGACCATAAAGCAGAGTGTATCAGGGTGTGTCTTCTGGTTTGCTACATTGTCCGGTGTCTTCATATTGTACTACTTTGTTAGATTTTTAGTTTAGGAAGCACTTATTTATTTTTAAGAGCCCATATATTTTGCAAGTGATTTCAAGATATTTGTGTTAGAATTGATATCTCTTGCTTAATAAAAATAGTTTTGTACTTAAAGTAGATATTATTCATATTTTCCTAAATACAAAATACAAAAATAAAACAAACAAACAACAACAACAACAACAAAAAAAAAACTAGGGCTGATTTAAAGGGCTCACATTCTCTTTTATTCTATAGTAGCAAAAATAGCCCTGAGAGTATTTTCTCTATCACTATACTTGTTTTGAAATGGATGGAGAAACAGTTTAAAACAAAAACAAGAAAGAAGACTCCAACAATGTCATCATTTAATATCAGTAAATATGGGGCATCTCTGAAGACCTGCTTAGGTGTTGAATCTTAATAAATTGAGAAAGAACTTTAAGATCATTCTTCTAAGATTTACTAAACATGGCAGAGTCTGAAGAAGTTTTATTTAAAGGACATGAAACATCTAATGAAACAAGGAACCCCCAACATAATGTAACTATGATTGCTAACACAAATATGTAAGTGATCATATATTCATAGAATTTATTTAGTGTCTACTGCAGTCTTCAGCATTCTAGGTCGACAGTCATAAAAGGGTAAAATGTCTACTTCTCTTTTGTATTCAATTCGTCATTATGCACATATACCTGTATGTATGTGCACGTGTGCGTACATATGATTATCAGCTTTTCAGTGATCCATAGATCTCGAAAGTCCAAACACTTTGAGTGCTCTGAGAAGCATCAACATTTTCTATTGACTAATGATGTAATACAGTCCAGATGTGACATAAATTCACTCCCAGATGTCCTTCATATTAGACAGACACAGATATAGTGAATTGTAGCTTTATAAGCTGTGTTTTTAAAATTAGCAAAGCAAATGAAGTGTCAGGACGATTTCCTTATGAGGTAGGAAACATATGTTTGCTTTAGAGAAACCTTTGGATATGTGTAAGGTCAAACATCCAAACTTACATTACTACCTCTATTTTCACTGCTGGCAATGTTTAAAGGCCACGGATTTTGGTTTCTCTTAAGTTCTTTGCTGAAACACAGATGAAGGTGATCATGCTACGACTGTGTTGTGTTAATTCAGGAATATGTTTTAAACCCTTAGCATCAAATTTCATTTTCTTTATGTGTCTGCCTACTTTACACACCTGAATATGCCTCAAATTTATGCTTGAATATGTATGTGTGCTTTTTAAACACTGTGACTCATTTGAATATAGATCACACAATTCAAAGCGCACCCATTTTGTAATTTACTATATCAAGTGCCTCCAGCTACTGGCTTGTTTCTAATGAAATGTCTGTGGTTATAAACTTAACTCGCAGAGAAGGCCCTCAGTGTGACGGGAACATTCACTTCATTATTGAGCTAACCCTGCCCCTGAGAACCACAACCGCTATCCTCACATTTACCACATTTGGGAAACTCTCATACCCAATGACAAATAAAGACAACAAATTTTGCTTAAACCATTTTGGCCTACTTATCTGTTTGTAGTCTTTCCATATACAAGAACAACTACAGTTCAAAATTCTTTGGGCCATTCATCACTATGGAATTGAATCTCTAGTTGAAATACTTGGCAGTTTTCAATAGCTCAAAAAAGATAGTTATTATCAGATCATAAATAAAATTGTGACTCTTGAAATAAATATGATGTAATACTACCGTAAACGTCTAATAATATTAAATAGTGAAAAGACAACTTATAAAATATATTTTCAATTCATTTGAGTTTTGGAGCATTTTAATTTTATTATCAAAATATATGACTTGAGGCTTCATGATAACTTTTAGATGAGTCCAAAATTACTGCTAAAAATATTGTTCAGTTCAAAGTGAATAATTTGATTCACAACAGGGATTTATCTGGAAAGAAAATTCTAATAAATCTTCCACCCCACTGAGTCATTTTGACAAGTGCAATAACAAAAGCTGTGGTTGGCAGTATCTACAAGTGATATCTTGGCTTGTCAACATCTTTCAGGCCATAGGACATAAATTAGCTTCTACAACGCTCAGTAATGAAAGTTACAGTCTTTGACCTTTGAACAGACGCTCACGAACAGTCGAACTATTGTGGTTGTATAAATTACACATCATTCTTTTTAACTATTTAATCATTTTAAGAATTTACAAAGTTGGTGCATTTAATAAAAACCTATCATAGTATTTATATTGTTGAATTCTTTTTTATTAATCATTCCGCTCATTTACAACTCAAATGATATCCCACTTCCTGGTTACCCCTCCACCAACTCCCTATGCCCCATCCACCTTTCCCCTACTCACTCACGCTCTCCAGTCACACTGCTTGAGCATCCCCCTATGCTGGGGCTAAGAAGACATGAATAATTTAAAATGAAAACGCAACTACTGTTCTTTCACAGTGTCTTCTCCCATCATCAGGATATAGGGGATATATATATATATATATATATATATATACACACACACACACATATGTATATACACACACATATATATGCACAACATATATATATGTTGTGCAGAGTGCTAAGAGTTGTTTCCAAATTTGTTCTGTGATTGAAGTAAGAATGTGAAGCACATAAAGTTCTCATTTACTTCATATATACCATCGCAGTGTCTATGTTTAGCATTATACAGAGAATAGATGTCAACAGTCTCAGGATCACTGGGTGAGTCCAGGAGCAGTGTTGCTTGACAGATCACATCAATTTTCACTAGTCTATATAGAACTACTCAAGAATTCTTAAAAGGAGTACTGTGCTCAGAGTATTAAAGATGCAAAACCTCTTCGCAATTACAAAACAGTATTTTAGCATATTAATACATGACAAAATACGAATTGTGGGGACAGCTTAGAAATTAGACTTTGTTTTGTTAGTAGTTTACCTTAAAGTATTTACCACTGGGAAAACATTGGAGTGTAAAATAATCAATTCATTTCACCATATGTATACAACAGATACATCCATACTCATTTTGTATATTGTTACAAATATTTCATGCCCCAAGTATATGTTTATCTATTGTGATGTTTAAGTATTTACATGGTCAAGAATGTATCATTTCAAAACTGTATATTCTCCTCTATAATAATAAATATATCCTTTAAAATTATATAAATTCATTTGTTTATGCATTTAATTTCAGAAGACTGAAAAAGGACTATCAAGACATAAAATCACCGTTATGTCTGAAAAACTGTAAAACCCAATGTGAAACAGTAAGGGTTGTGTGATGTCTCTCACTGCAATCAGAAAATGAAACCATTGTAAAATAAAGCCATTGTAAAGTAAAAAAGGCAAATTCTGGATATTTATTTACTCCTCATTGCCAGTATAATTTCTGATGATTTGCAATGATGTCATTAGGATATCCTCAATAATGCTCCTGTGAATACTTCTTCAGAAATGTTGCTCATCACATCATCAAAAGCAATGCTGTTAACATTATTTTCATATGTATGATATAAGAAGCACTTTCATTACATTTTGTTCTGTATTTTATTTAAATTTTTAAAACATGACATATCTATAGGGAATTAGAATTTGACATACTATTTTTTAGCTTTCTTAAATAAATCTGTAGTTTTGGGTACTTGAAAGTGAACTTGGATAAGTGCTGAGTCACTTACATTGTATTTTGATGGTGATACTATTTATCTATAGATAATTATTTTTAAATATTGTTCTTTCTACAAATTAATAAATAAAGAATCCTACCCATCTATTGGGATAGAAATATTTCCAGCTTCTTTCTTCAGGTTTGTAAATGTTTAATTTTGCTAATCTTTAACATTCTTGGTTATGGAATTTTTGATGCAATTTTTGTTGAGACAGGATCACAGATTTCTTTCTCTGCACATTTGTTATTTATGCATAGAAAAGTTGTCATTTGATTCATTTATTTCTCTATGAAGTATCTAATAATGACCTGTTTGTGGATGAAAATAAAGTATCAAAATAATCTACTTTTCTTATGTTGAAGTCATTGAGAACCTAACATGTATTTATGCTTGCTTATGTAATTGTTTTAACAAATACAAGTATTTCATTAGTATGTGTTTATAATTGTAATATCTTCTAGATGAATGGTTACATTACATCCTATAAAGTGGCCCTAAACTTTTCTGACTAACTTTGCTTTGAAATCAAATTTTGTTGGATGCTAGAACAATATTTTGGATTATATATATATTTAAAAACGGTATCTCTTCTACTAAGATAGATAAAGATTATGTAGAAATATAGATTAGATAGAGATCTCTTAGAATTCTATTGCTATTGCTATGAAGAGACTCTATGACTACTGCAACTCTTTTAAGGAAAACAATTGATTGGGCTTTCATAAAGTTTTAAATGTTTATTCATTGTCATCATAGCAGAGAGTACAGCATCATGCAGACAGCAGACAAAGTATTTGGGGAGTAGCTGAAAGCTCTACATCTAGATTTGCATCAGAAAGAGAGAGATAGTAGGACGGACTTAGGATTTTGAAACCCCAAACCCCATTTCCTTTAGAAAGCCATACTTACTCTACAAAGGTCATACCTACTCCAACAAGGCCACTCCTAGTCCCTCTCAAGTAGTGCCACTCCCTGATGAACAAGTATTCAAATATAAGTATTCAAATATGTGAGACTATCAGTGCCATTCCTGTCATTCTTATTTAAATCATTATATAATATATCTAATATATTATATATACATATAATATATATATATATATTAACATTTTCTTGGTATTTATGCATCTTTGATGTTTAATTTGATACATGCTTCTTAGAGAACATATAGATCCTATTTGCTAACTCATGAAGATTCACAAACATTATTACTATGCACTTTAAAATGCTTTCATCATGTCAAAAGGAATACCATGCCTACTAAACTGTCCTTGACCATTGCATTCCCTCCTCTCTAAAACCATCATTAAAGGAAGTGTGTAAACACTTTTTTGTCACTATGAATATTTTCAATCAGGAAATATTATTAAGGTGAAATGCGCAGCACATTGGTAATTCTTAGAAGCTTTTTCATTTTCCATGGTGTTTTCAAGTTTCATCTAGCTTATGGGATGTCATGGTAATTCATTTGCTTTTATGCTAGAATAATATTCAGTTTTGTATGCTACATTTTATTTACTCATTTTAGATGATTGAATATGTGTTCCCATTATTTGACTATTAGGAATAATGCTGTTAGCAACAGTTCATATAGAAGTACTTGGCTAGACATGTGCTTTCAATTTTCAAGGGAACATAACTATAAGTGGAGTTGCTAGATTACATGCTAACAATGCTGACAGTTTTTTCAATATATTGCAGAACACTGATAATGATTTACAAAGTTGCTATACCACCATACTATGCCATCAACACTTGTTCTATTTCCGCATATCATCTTTAATTATAGCAGCATACTAATATACAATACATAGTTATATGGTAGTTCATAATCATGAATTTCATTGTCCAGACACTAATATCTAATTTGAATTTCATGGTCAATGAGTTCCAGATGACTTTGCAATTGGTTTTTTGGTTTTTTTTTTTTTTTTTTTTTTTTATAAAATTTGTACATGTGCTAGAGTAGGACTACTTTCCTCCCTCATTACATCAAAGTACTCATAACATCTATATATCTCGGTATATATGTATATATGTAGAGGAATCTTAATCCAGTAACATGGCTGCTCTGGCAAGGAAACACATCCAAAAACCTTCTGGTTCTGTGTGATCTGGGTGGAATACACACATGCTACACACCTCTAATCTCTCTGGCTGGAATATAGACACATCTTTAGCATACGCCTTTATTCCCTAACAATGTAAGTGAATTGAGCTTGTAGAGAGAAGCAGCCATGCTTGAAAGTGACATCTAATTGAAGGACAGACAATGTGATGGGTCAGAAAAGATTTGACCGAGTGAGTCAAAGACAGTATATGACCAACTCTCATAGGAACAGCACGGGACAGAGAAAGTATTTAAGAGCAGTGCAGGGAGAGAAAGTCAGTTAGGAGTCAAAGCAGTGATTGTGGTGCAGTAGAGTTGAGTTTGTTGGGTCCCTTAAGTGTTGGAGAACCCCCAAAGACCACCAAGGAGCTGACTTCAATGTAATCTCACTATGATCTTTATTCAAACTCGAGCTTGGGCCACACCAACGAGAGCTCTGAAGCAGCAGACAGGAGGGTGAATACCCGAGCTCAGTTTCATGTAAGCATTTATAGAGGCAAGCAAACTCATAAAGGGAGTTCAGCTTGATACACACCTGATTGGGGAGCTATTATTGAATGCTGTTGCTCTTTAACATAATTGGCTCTTGCTGGTTGCCAAACTATAAACTTACTCTGGTTTGTTGGGGAGTAACCTGGAACGTGGCGTTAGAGTGTTCAATTTTAGGTCAGGTTCTCTAAAATGGAGTCCAAATCCAAGATCTGGTCTCTCAAGTTCATTTGTTGGTGAGTTCATGCAGTCCAGTGCAGGTCAGCAGAGGTAGCTGAAGCCAGAGAATAAGAAGGACCCAGGAGATTAGAACAAATTGCCAGAGTTAATTTGAGGCCATGTAGAGCAATTCAGTGAGACATTATGAGAAGCCAGATTGAATTAGCCAGCTCGAAGAGGAGTTTGAGACTGAACAGCTGAATTCAGTAGCCATTCAGAATTCAGAAAGAGCTAGCAAGGGTGAGTTTACTCAACAGTAACATCCAAGATGACAGTTACATCTGGTGAATAAAAGTTACTTTCCATATACATATCTCTCTGCGTATCTGTCTATCTAACATCAGTGTGTAATCCCTTTTGTTGCGCAGTTTCTCTGGTATTTCCTGAATTATATACTGTTCTAAAATCACTTACAACCTGTGTTTATTTTACTCTCTCAATCCCTTTTAGGGATTATAGATTTATACTGAAGTGTGTCTGTATTCCAGCTAAGGAATCAAAAGTGTGAGGTGTGTCTACATTCCAACTGGATCACACACATCTAGAAGGTCTTCAGATATGATTTTAAAAGAGATTTGAAAATCTCATGCTTTTCAAATGTTTTCACATGTCTTTTCCCATATATCATATAGTTGGGATAACATAACATGTAATGTTTTCTGCTTAGTTACTTAGTAATAAAAATTTAAGCTTTTGTTTGTCTTTTCATGGCTAAATAGCATATTTCTTTGGAATAATAAAAAATATTTCATAAGCCTATATGCAGTTTATATATTTATTTTTCAACAATATGTATATAAATATACAAAAGAAAATTTCAGTGGAAATTCTCATAAGCAGAATCAATAATGTTGAAAACAGAGATCCAGGGATGAGAGGTTCACAGAGGAATTAAATCACTCAATAAAAGTTAATGATAAGCTTAAAAATACATGAAGAGAACTTGGAGAATTTGGGAAAAACAAGAAAATAACTAACCTCCAAATTATGGCCTTTAGTAAAATATGAGTACTATAGTGGAAGCATATAGAATATCTTCAATAATACATTAGGTGGAAAATTTCCAAACCTAGAGAAAAGGATGCCCATTTAGGTACCATAGTCCTAGAGTATACCAGAGAGTTAAGGCCATGCATGGCTCGGCCCATTTCTTAGAGAGACATGAAACAGAAAAAAAATGTCTATTCACTCCAAATTGGACCAACAACTGATCCATGTCCTGATACAATCACAATCTAACTTGATGTATCAAAGGATTTTATTAGTGTCACAGAAATATGAGTGAGGCATCGTTGATAGGAACTTATACGACTCATAGACTACATAGCTGAAGGTCTGTATCTGTGACAACACAGAACAGCTAGAAACCTGAAGGGCACTTCAGAACTCACAGGTCTCTCAACAGACTGGAGAATGGCTCTTTCGAGTAGCTCAGGCATTCTGAGCAGCTTTCTGATTGCTGGGCTGATCTCTGATTCTTCCAGTAAACCAAGCTTTCTATGTTTTGGAGGGAAGGGCTTAGTGCATCTGGTCCATTTGAGGGACTTTTGAATTTCAGACGTTCATTTCCCGACCTTAAAAATTGTCCCTGTAGGAGGGAGTATTCTATCTCCCTTATAACATTCTGTTGTCCTTTCTAACATCCTGTGATTTAAGAAGCTTACCTCCAAGATGGAAGATTTTACTTTAAGGAAACTGCTGTGCAACAATCACAAAGAAATTCTCCATGACATACTAATGCAAAACTTCAAAGACAGAATAAAGAAAGGGTTCAGAATCTGCAAGAGACAAAGGTCAAATTTCCTACAAAGGCAGACCTATTAGAATAGCTCAGGATGACTGGACAGAAACCTTTAAAGCCAAAAGGATCCAAGAAGAGGTGTACACTTTGTCCTGAAAGGCCACTTTTATGTCATTTTTGAAGCCTAGTTTTCTCAGATACAATTTTTCTTTTAAAACTTTCTTTAGACAGTTATTTGTTTCACCGCTTAAAAATTCACAGCTTTGATACCCATATTTCCAGAAAGCATCTCGTTATCAATCTAATTGTTAGTCCACATACATGATTATTGGAGTAATATTTTTTCAAAGTTTAGTTTTCGTATTTTGTCTGTTAACTATATTTTTTTATCTTTTACCAAACTATAGATGTTCCATTCCTTCAGTTTTCAAATATTCTATCATCCCACATTTTACCACTCTCCTTCACCAAGACTATACTATACAATAATTTGAGTATCTGTCTAATTTTAATTCAACTGTTCTTCTCTATATTTGAGAGCTAAGGCTTATTAATTTCTATCTTTGCATTGACTGGTGATAGTTTCTATAAGATCTATGCCTTTTGCACTAAGTTCAATGATTCTATTTTCATATATTTTAGCTCTGGAATTCTCAATTTTTATATTAGTTTCAATTTTGTCATGATTTTAAAAATTTATATGATGAATTTATATATAAGATATATGTATATACATACATATATATGTATAGGTACATACATACATACACATATATACACACACACACATATTCATCTTTTTATTGGGCTTCCCTTGCTATAATTTTCTTGTTTAAAATAATTTTCTCATTTTGAAGGTTGGTGAGTGTTTTCTTTTATCTTCAGCATTTTGTCTAACATGAAAAGCAATAGAGATTTTAAAAAGATTCTATTTTAGCATTCAGTGTTTTTGTTTGCATATAGCTCTTAGATTTTGACATACTTTATGGACAATGGTTCTAATTACAGTTGAAAGCTTTGCTCTCGTATATTTCATGTTTATTTTAACCAAGGTCAATGATATTTGATTATTTCAAAAACTGAAGCACAAAAATTTAGTAACACAAAATGCTCTTTTAAAATATTGTGTTTTTGATCCAAAAAATCATCTAATATGTATTAATAGGTGCCAAATGTAGAAATGATATTTTTCTAGGGAAAGGTGCTGAGAAGAGGCACATATTTAATGAGGTGAGTCACTGTCACATACGTGGGAGCCCCACAAAGTTGCTAGGATTCCATATTACTGTAAGTATTGTCAACCAGACTGAACAAATAGACAATCATAATTAATCTCCTTAAAGCTTATTTGAACAGATTATCCATAAAACCACTGAACATATAAGTGAACATATAAGAATATCACACACACACACACACACACACACACACACACACACACACACACACCACACCACCCACACACCACCCACACACCACCCACACACCACACACACACACACACACACACACACACACACACACACACACACACACACACACACTTTGGGCTGAAGTGCCAAGGTCTAAGTTTTGTAACTTATGTATAATTCTTGAAAGCGATGCTATATAGCTGTTGGAAATGCAAAATTATTTGAAATCAGTAGCTTCTTCCTTCATGATTTCCCCTTTAAAGTAGAATTATTCATAACTGATTTTCTGTACCCATATTGCTATTGTGTTCTCTTTTGTAATTGTTGCTACTTTAGAGAATTATAGTTTTGAATATTAAATTTCCACATTACATCTTGAAACTTTGTTTAAATTGGCATGCAAGGTCTAATAACAGACATATTTTATTGCTTTGACCATAGATTTACTTTTTTTTTCTGGAAATCCAGGATGAAGGGGATAAATGTACCCTTGCTTTTCATCCTTTGGATCTTTATCTTGACTTACGTAGAGTTAACACAGTAAAATGTTTAAAAGAATTAAGAAGTATGTACAGTCTTTGTTACTTTAAAGTCAGGAGAATCAGATTCATTACATTTTCATAACATTAAGGAGTGACCCTTCGAGCCCTCCCCTTATTCCTCTGTGGCTGAGAATGTTGAGAAGATTTTACACCAGTCATGTGTTTTTCTTTATTGCTGAATTAGTAATTTTGCTCGAATTTTAGTTCTTTAGTATGACTTCCTGCATTGTTTGATTTTCAAATTGAATTTACTAACTCAGGAATAAATTCTGCTTGACCATGGCATATTATTCATTTAATATGTATTGGATTATTTTTCATGATATTAATTCCCAAATGTCTTTGAAGATGAATTTCAGCCCATTAGACCTCCATGTTGTGAGTCTGCAATGCATGGAATCTGATGTCACTGGATTGCTAATAAGTCTCCACCATGTGGAGCATTATGACCTCATATCTAACAGACCACAGAGACCTCTATTTGTCACCATGTCCCACCTCACGAATTCCCGATGCACAAATCCACAGCTAGAAAGATGGTATGTGGTGTTCATAAGTTGATATGAGCTTGATAAGAGAAATGTTATAGCTTCATCTATTTAACTTTGAACGCTCTGTTGCCATAGGCAAGTTGGGAACAGTGAGGAAGTGAAGGGTTAAAGAGCTTTGGCAGAATTCAGTAATTATAGATATTGATTACTTTAAAACATCATTGAGCTGACAGGATAAGAAAAGCCCACTTGTCTCACTCTTTGGGCCTTTTATTTCTCACAAGATGGATGAGTTAATAAACAGGGAGCAAGCACTCCCATAAATTCAGCATCTGTAATATTTGTCACCTTCGGAATTACTCGGATGAGAGTAGCATCCTTTATGTGGATTCACCGGAGAGGGTTAGCAGACTTTTCTTCCCTTTGAATCTGTGTTGTGCAGTCTGATTAATGTTATGTGATGTTTAAAGAGGCACCGTCATTAGAAGAAAATGAGATGAGAAAGAAGCCTGTTTCCCGCACAGCGTGTCCTAAGTATGCTGTGTCATCATAGAGGGTTTGCTTCTGCTTAGAGAATAGTTTGGCTCTGTGTGTGTGTGTGTGTGTGTGTGTGTGTGTGTGTGTCCAGAAGTGATGCTTAGAAAAATAAAAAGTTAAACCATCACACACACACACACACACACACACACACACACACACACATACACACACACACACACAATTACTTGAAATACGATTTTCAACTAATTTTATCCAAAGATGGGAAATAAAATAGCTGAGGAACTGTTGACAAGCTATACATGCTGGGTAAGAGAAAGGCTGTTTTCTTAAATGATGTTATTTCAGGCAGGTGAACCAAACACATTCCGTGAGTAACAAGACACTCGGAACTGAACATGATGGAAGAAAAGAAATTAGGAAGAAGAAAGAAAGGGCAGAAGGAGGGAAAGATGGAAGAAAGCAAGAATGAAGAGGAGGAGAAAGGAGGAAGAAGGTCAGAAGGAGGGATAGGAAACAGGAAGAAAGGAAGGAAGGAGAGAAGGAAGGGAGGAAGGAGAGAAGGAAGGAAGGAAGGAGAGAAAGAAGGAAGGAAGGAAGGAAGGAAGGAAGGAAGGAAGGAAGGAAGGAAGGAGGGAGAGAAGGAAGGAAGGAGAGAAGGAAGGAAGGAAGGGGAGAAGGAAGGAAGGAAGGAGAGAAGGAAGGAAGGAAGGAAGGAAGGAAGGAAGGAAGGAAGGAAGGAAGGAAGGAAGGAAGGAAGGAGGCCATAGCGTAGTTGGGTGGGTAGGGAGGGAAAGTTAAACAGGTGTAGGAATGGAGGAGTTCAGGGATGACTATGATCAAAATACATTGTATGAAATTGTTTAGAATTAACAAAAATATTATTAAGAATAGAATTGTATGTGCCTCATTCAAAGCCAGAAAGTTGCGATTCCTCACTGTGCAATGAGGGAAACTGACGTTGAAAAGGAGATAATAGTATTTGATTGACTGGAGAAAGATTAAAAAGGTGAACCTCTAGATTAATACCAAAGCTTATTTAGGAAACAGAAGTTGCCAGTGTTGAATATCACATTTTTCCCATTTCACAAATATTTCACACTAATAAGTCTCTAACCTTCAGTTTATTAGGAGGAGCCACAATGTTTTCTGGATTGCTGTCAGTGTTCTTGCATTTTGTTTCTCATGAATCAATTTTCATTCCTCATCAACCTTAGAATTGAGGGTTGCCATAGGTAGACACCAAAAAGCATATAGTTTATTCTTCTAACACATGAATAAGCGCAATTGAAATTTGTATGTAAAATTTAAACAAACTTCATTTTTACCTTGGCATAATTATATTTAACAAGGACAGAAGTAAGATACCTGTCATAAAAATGTACTTTCCTAAGGTACACAAATTAAGCTGATAAAAGTAAATATTGGATCTGCAATGTTTAGTACAGTGTTGGCTTTTCTTGTTCCTCTGACATATGTGTGGGTTTTCAATTTCAAGCTGGATGAGTGTTTATCTAGATCGGGATTCACTGAATATGCTTGATAGTTCTGTTTGACTGCTCTTTGGTAAAATGTACTCAGTACTTAGTAACATTAGAGAAAAATACGATGTGTCGTTAGCACAATGAGGTGTTTAGGATCATGCAAACATGCAGGGCTTTAGTAGAGTGTGAGCTTTGTTACATTGTGATTTGGAGTTGCACTATGGCTTTTTTTCAATTGGATATTTTCTTTATTTATATTTCAAATCTTATCCCCTTTCCCAGTTTCCACCCTGGAAACCACCTATCCCATCACCCCTCCTCCCCGCTTCTATGAGGGTGTTTCCCCACCTACCCACTCCCGCATCCCCACCCTCACATTCCACTACACTGGGGTATCTAGCCTTCACAGGACCAAGGGCCTCTTCTCCCATAAATGACTGACAAAGTCATCCTCTGCTACATATGTGACTGGAACCTTGGGGCCCTCCATGTGTATACTTTGGTTGGTGGTTTGGTCTCTGGGAGCTTTGGGGGATCTGGTTGGTTGATGTTGTTGTTCTTCCTATGCTCACTATGACTTGTAAAAGATAAATTCATTTTAGTAACAGACATTTGGTCAATCTTTGTCATAAATGTAAGTGAATTTCAGTTATTAGTATATCTCTACCTGTATAAGTAAAATACTGAAATTTTGCTTAAAAGTAAATATTTTTCCAGTGCAAGCTCACTTTACTTGCTTTCTTGAGGCTACACATATGCAGTAGAAATTTGGGGGGAAGGATATGATCCACACCTTCTGTACATTCTTCTCATGTTTCTCCCAGAGCTGATGCTTCCCTATACTTCAACAATCCCACAGAAAAAATAGCAAGGAATGAGTAGAAATTAATATGGGAGTTATTTCTTTATGGATCAAAGACTTAAGGATTGTTAAAATTTTACTTTCTGCCTCCTGTGGATATATTTGTTCCTAAGAAAGAACACCAAAATCAAGAACATCAATTTAAGATTTAAAATGTTACTTTAGTCTAACTGAGAAAAGAGCTATTCATAAGACCAAAATACAGAATACTTTTCACTATTGATAAAATAGGGAAGAATCTGTTAGAATCTGGGTAAGGAAACCAGTCAATATTCTAGAATGGAGTGGGATAGACTTGATGAGTCGTTGCACCTAATTGAGAAGCTGTGGAAATTTGATGCCTTCTTAGAAAGAAAAGGCAATATTTTTTTTTAAGGATGTGATTTCTGAAAGTTAACCACGCTTGTCTAGTGGATGGCTCCACACCAAGGAGTTTATGGAGAATATATATATATATATATATGTATATATATGTGTATATATATATATACACACACACACATACACATTTACATATATGTATGTGTATGTATGTATATAATGTACATATATATAGTTATACACATATACTGCAGTTATATATAGAGAGATGTAAGTATATACATGGCATGTACAATATATATACAGTATATATAACATAAATGTAATACATAATATAAATGTATATGTACAATATACTATACATGTATATATATAAATATTCATATATGTATGTGCATGTATATATAGTGTACACACATATATATTGTAAACATATATAGTGTAAATATGTTTATATACTGTATATACACTATATATAATATATGCAATATATTATGTAATATATAGTATATAATGTATACTATATAGTATATAACATATACTAGAGAGAGAGAGAGAGAGAGAGGGAGAGAGAGAGGGTATATATATTGCATGAAGGTCTGTGGAGTTCAAGTGGGAAAGTAAGGCACATTTGGAAAGAATTTATTGGATGAATGAGGAGGAATATGATAAAAATATATTGTGTGAATTTCTTAAAGAATCAACTCAATATTTGTAAAAATAAACCTCAAGAAGTCAATATTCAGGTAATGTTTAAACTGTGTATTATGAAAAAATAAAAAAGAAACCAGTAATATGACATGTTGTAAGGAATTTTTTTTCACATTTTTGTAAGAGAACACAAATTGTCATTTGAAGTGTTTCTAGGAAGCACTTCCATCTATGAAAGTGATTAGATGAAGAAAAAGACTTGTTTTGCAAAATAAAGAAGAATAAATTCACTTACATAATGGAATGATAAAGAGAAAATTATAAAGAGTGTTATTATCGTTGTAAGTCTGAGGGAGAAAATAGCATCTTTACCTATAAATCTTTGAAACGTTTATTCATTCTCCGAAAGTCTTGTTTCTCCTGAAATATCATTTTCCACCCATTTCAGGGAGTTGGTAGGCACTTATCTTCCTCTTTTTTTTAATTAACAGTTTTTATTGGATATTTTCTTTATTTACATTTCAAATGTTATCCACTTTCCAGTTCTCCCTTCCAGAAACCCCCTATCGCAGCTCCTCTTCCCCTGCCTCTATGAAGGTGCTACCCCTGTCCACCTACCCATCCCTGCCTTCCAGCCCTGGCATTCCCCTACATTGGAATATCGAACCCCCTCAGGGCCAAGGGCTGCTCCTCCCACTGATGTCCAACAAGGCCATCCTCTGCTACATATGTGGCTGGAGACATGGGTTCCTCCATGTGTACTCTTTGGTTGGTGGTCCCAACCACCAGTCTCTGGGAGCTCCTGGAGGTCTGGCTGGTTGACACTGTTGCTCCCTCCATGGAGCACAAACCCCCTCTGCTCCTTCAGTCCTTTCTCCAACTCCTCCATCGGGGACCCCATGCTCAGTCAAATGGTTGGCTGTGAACATCTACCTCTGTATTTATCTGGCTCTGACAGAGCTCTTTTTAAATGGGAAGAATATGACTACCGCAGTCTATACAGACATTCATTCCTGCATTAGGAAAGAACGAGTATGCTGCCATTAGCCTTCTAGTGTGGTCTTCTGTAGCAGGACCAAGAACACTGTTACTGTTCCATGCTTCCATTCACACTGAAATACACAACTTACTATAGTGCCTGAAGAACATTTCACCAATGGTAGAAATCATAGGTAGATATACCTGGACTTTGGACAATAAACGCTAAATGTATAGAGAAAATTCAGAGTACAAAGAATATAAAGATTACATAGTGACAACAACACTCTTTATGAAATGTCTTCTACTCAAAGTTTGAAAGCATCTGGGTTATTTTAAAAAGGAAGCCTGAATAACTTCTATTTTTATGTACAATAACACTTTTTACATATTGACATTTTGTTTCTGATATTGATATATTAATATTTTTAAAACTATTAATTCTAATTATATAAGTAAAAGATTTAAATAAATTAAAGATATATTTATGCAATACAAGCATTGATGTACTAGTAATAGCTTAATTTTTTGTATTATATATTAAAGAAACCAACAGGTATTAAACTTCTAATATCCATCTGTATGTCTTAAATTATCTCATGCTTTAGCCTCAGGAAATAACACTCTGGTTTTGGAAACATGACCATGCTGTCTCTTCCAGCTATTGGATTTCATGGTTTCTGAAATCTTGCATTGCATACGCGTTTTTATTTGTACAGTTTATGCATTCATAGTCTCATATTTATGATCATAATTATGTATGACATATGTAAAATTGGTGATTAATTTTTAGTTCTGAGTATGGTTTCCACTGTAACAGTGTTTGGTAATAAAACCATATCTATTTCCTCTCATATAAACTGATATAAACCTGCTTGGCAGCACTTCACTTCCTGATAAATTAAGCCCAATGGGTATTTCTACTCTAAGTGATGTCTTACTGGAGTACGATATATTGTCATTCTAGTTTGTTAACCTTTCAGAAAATAACTTTATTTACCAAGAGATGCACAGCCTATTCCGTGCTCACAGTCTTTCCAGGGACTGACTGCCTCTTAACATTTTAACTCTATCAACTCCCTTTTATCATTTCCATTAAAGTTACAAATATGCTGGTTTCCTTTGAGTTTCTCTAACCTCTCAAACTTTCACTAAATTTCTATCTATATCTGGATATCACTCCTTTTCCCCCTAAACATCTATTTATCACTGTATTCTAACTAAAATTATTTCTCAGAAAATGGTTGCATAAAATACAAATAATTCACATCTGTGTTCAATCATCACTCTAGCTACCACACTACTAACTACTACTATCTTCATTTCAGTGATTTTATCTGCGTGATAATACTATCTAGTGGAATTAGCACAAGAAATTTGCAGTCTGACTCCCTTTATTAAGAATAAAGCCTTCGAGCTTCATCTATGTTTGTCATGTATCACTTCTGCATTATATTTTGTAATATTTTATACAATGAAATGATACAATCTTTTATCTATCCCACTGAAAGACAAGTTTATTTCCAAGTTCTCATGATTGATAGTAAGGGTACTCTGAGACTATATGTACAGGCTTTAGTATGAATATAGTATAATATCCAGGAGTGGGATTCTGTGTAATATTTTACATAAAAATGGATTGACTTCAGAAGAAACTGAAGAATGATTTTCTATAGTGGGAAGCTGATTTATTTTTCATTCCCTTGCTTCCCCTGTAGCAAATTATAGGAATTCTTAATGCTTTTCCACCTTTCAATCCTCTGCATTGTCAGGATTGTTAAATGTAATCATTCTAAACACTGTGCTCTTGAAGCTTTGCTTTGCATGTTCCTAGTAGTCAATGATACCCAACAACTTTTCATGTACTTATCTGACATCCACATATTGTATTTAATAAACTAGTTGTCAGACTTCTGCTTTTTAAATTGAGTTGTTTGTGTTCTCACTGCTAAGTTTCAAAAATCTTTAATAATTTTAGTATATGTCTTCCTCCTGTGTAGATAAGCCATTGTCATAAAAATATCCTGTACTTACCAAGGCAAAATTCTGAGTATTCAGAAAGATTTTCATATGAAACAAGTTTTAATCTGATGAGAATTTATGAAGACAACTTGGGGTCTAATTCACCAAGTACGCAATGTCTTATTTTTATCTTATGTAACTACAATGTCTTAGTCACTGTTTTGTTGCTGTGAGAAGACAGCATAATCAAATAGCTATTATAAGAGAAAGTGTTTAATTGGGGACTCACTTATAGTTCCAAGGGTTTCACCAGTATCATCATGGCATGGATCATGGAAGCATACAGGCAGGTGCTGGCACAGAAGCTGTGAGATATATCCTGACCCACTGGCAGAGAGAGACTTTGGTCTTGGCATGAACTTTGGAAACCTTAAAGCCCATTCCAAGTCACACACTTCCTCCAACAAGGCCACACCTCCTATGACAAGGCCACACCTCCTATGACAAGGCCACACCTCCTATGACAAGGCCATGCCTCCTAATCCTTCTAATCTTTTCAAACATTCCCTCTTCTTGGTGACTAAGCATCAAATATATGAGCCTATGAGAATCATTCTTATTTAAATCACCACATCTGGATTTCCAACAATGACAGAACTGGTGCTGACACAGTAACTAAAGTGGGGTGTCTACTGACTATTCTGGGAAACTCCTTTCTGTTCAAGATTTCAGCTAGGACATCTTTTCACATGCCCTTCATGCTACTTTTATGTTGTTTGCTTTTGTCACTTCTACAGAGGATTAATATTCCCATGGTCTTGGAAATATTGGCACAGCATTGTGACTGGGAAGAAAATTCCATCCTAGAAGGAAACCCTTCAAGACTCAGAATGTTTCTAAGAGAGGGACACAGTCCCATCCTGTAGGATCATTCCTTAAGACAGGGAAGTGAGGAACACTTCAGTCTCTCAGAGTCCCTAATATGGATGGGATGCCGTAAATTCTATCTTTTCCAAACATGCAAGCAATAGGAGATTGTCACACATTAACCAAGCCAACCAGAGAAAGCTCAGATAAACTTCTGGGCCTGAAAAAGAGAATCTGTCCTGTTGATTTGCCTCCAAATTGGACATTCAACTCCAATTTCCAGGCTCCCATCTTTCCTGAGTAGGGAGACACTGCGGTGCTCTCTAAGAATTGTAAATAGTTTGGAGTCATCACTCTCCATGTATGTAATCCTTCTTGAATTCCACAGTTAGTAACTGGAACAAAAACTCATTGGTTGTACACACAGGAATTCCATAAAATATGAAACTGAAAGCCATAATCTATATAAAAAGAACAATAAAGTTTTTTAAAGGTGCCCTAGTGAAACATTATAAGACAAAGAACTGCCAAAATGCCATGAAATATTCTGAAACAAAGAAGTTCCAAAGATGCCATTGATCTCACTTAGTGTCCATCACTGATACCATGGGGCTTAACATTAAAGAGTGGTTTTTATGCCCAGTGTGGTTTGCTTACAGACAACTAGTTTTTCACATGTGAGGAGCTATCAGTTGGAGACAGCTTCTTGATCTGAGACTCTTGATCTTGATCTCTATGATCTACATTATTCTCAGCACTTTTGTCTTCTATGCTTTTAAAAGAATGGCCCATTAAGCCTTGCTTATATAGCATTCAACCACTTTTCTATTCCAAAGGTCTAATGTCTTCCCTATGACAACAATCAATATTGTAACAGCAATAGCCCAGTCCCCCATATCAAATTCTGACTTGATTTTTAATTTTTTAGTGTTGTCAAGAGACACCATGCCAAAGACCAGTTTTGTTTTTTTTTTAAATTATTTAATTGAGGGCATGTTTACAGCTTTTGAGGGTGAGTGCATGATCATTGTGGTTTGAAGCATAGCAGCAGGCAGGTACACATAACAGTGGAATGATACATGAAAAATTATATCTGATCTACAAGCATATATCAGATAGAACAAGAATTGGTCTGGCCTGAAGATGGATTTTGAAACCTGAGGACTAGATACCTCCAGTAAGTAACAAGTCTCCTCCAGCAAAGCTACACCATTTAAGCCTTCACTTAAACAGTTCAACCAACTAGGGGCAAAGCATTCAAATACATGAGACTGTTGTACTGATTGGTTTTTGTGTCAACTGGACACAAGCTGGAGTTATCTCAGAGAAAGGAGCCTCTCTTGAGGAAATGCCTCCATGAGATCCAGCTATAATACATTTTCTCAATTAGTGATCAAGGGAGGGGGGCCAGCCCATTGTGAGTGGTGCCATCCCTGAGCTGGTAATACTTGGCTCTATAAGTAAGCAAGCTGAGAAAGCCAGGGAAAGAAATCCAGTAAGCAGCACCCTTCCATGGCCTCTGCATCAGCTCCTACCACCAGGTTCCTGCCCTATGTGAATTCCTGTCCTGACTTCCTTTGGTGATGAACAGCAGTGTGAAAGTGTAAGTTGAATAAACCCTTTCCTCCCCAAATTGCTTCTTGGTTATGATGTCTGTGCAGGAATAGAAACCCTGACTTAGATACCTATGAAGGTCTTTCTCATTCAGACCACAGCAGTATGATTTCCTTGACTTCTACTTCATCATATTTTTAAAAATACACATACACACACACACACACACACACTTATATAAGCTATTATATAATTATGCATTTATAGCAACAGAGACCTATTGTTACTTTCAGAGAACCATGAAGTTGGCCTGGCTTAGCTGCCTTGAGAGTCATGTGTCATAGGCATTAGAGTAAATGGTTCCTAGGACACAATGTGTCTTTCAGTTGTTCCTAGACTGATGCACTTTTTTCGCCACTGGAGCATTCATGCTGCTCTGTGTTTCCCTTAGTAGCCAAGGAAGCATGAAACGTTGAGAGGACAATTGGCCATAGACATTAGCTTACAAACTTCAATATAACCTGGCAACTACAACTATATCGGTCCTAGCAATTGCCACTGTATTCTGTTTGTGATGAAGAAATAAAACGTTTGTTGCTCTTGATAAAATTGACATAGCATAAGTTTTGTTGTTGACCCACCAAATGGTCTGGTTTCATTCCTCAGGGCCATTTCAGATGGCCTTGGCCTGGTAAGTAAATGTGGGTGCTTATAATTACTATATTAAATTTGAGCTATGAGTTAACTCTTGTAGTTATTTTGGAGCTCAAATTAGTTAGACTTGAACACTAAATATTCTTTTACTTTCTCTCTTAGTCTTTTCAGCATATCCTTGTCACTGTTTTTAAAATGCCCCCTAATGGTATCTTCTTAAGATTGTACATATCCTACATATCCATTATGATCTTTTTTCTTGAGCCATTTCATTTTTGTCTGTCTAAACTCTTTGAATTTTTTGAATGTTTGAAAGCTTATGATTGTTCTTTTATATTATGTGTCCTGTGGTTCATCTATATAATTCCATTTGGCAAACATTTCTACAAGACTGGTCGCATTTGGATACTGACTTGACCTTTCCAAGTGTTTGAATTTTTGTAATGAGATTGGGGTTTGTGGACTTTTTTTTCTTCTTTTCTGTTTTAAGAGACAAAGAAAGGTGTAGAAGAGTGGTTTTATAAACAGATTGGGCCTACACATTGAAAATGGCTTGGGTGGAGTGAAGTCTGGTAGCCCTAAAGAACTAAGCTAGTTTAGGATGTGCCTCCTGGTCCAAGCCTGGAATGTGGTTATAAATATGACATGGTGAAAATATATTGTGTGGTGTTGGGGTTGTGGGTACAGGTAGGGAGGTGCCTGGCCAATGCTTTGAGGTGGTTGTGACATAGTTGGTGTTGATCAGACAAAACTGAGGAACTAAATTTGGGAGCAGGTTAAATCTGATGGGCTGGGAAATTGGGTGGATGAAAACGTCAGGGACACTGACTGGGCAATGCTTTTGAGAAGTCTGGCTGGGAGGTAAGGTTGATGCAGCCCAGAAGGGACTTGTAGGTGGAGACAGGTATGTAGGTAAAGAGTACCAGCATAATACTAGAAGTTGCTTTTAGTGCTCGCAATTACCCATTTAAAATCTCATGTTCCTTTAGCTCATCATGCATGGGAGATTATTTTGTGATACTCCAAGTATAAGGAAGAAACTTATTCATTACAAAATATTATAGATTTTGCAGTAACATTAGTTTGTTTTCATTTTTTCCCTACTGTCTTTGTTATGATCAAATTATCTCACTTTGATCTATATTGTTTTGATATGAGACTTTTATGCAGCATGATGTCATTACAGAAATCAAAAATATTATTAATATTAATACTATATAATCAGTTCCTACTTTTTGGCAGATACTAAGCAGTTTGCCATATATATCACAGTATCCTCATTAGGTGGAAATTTACACAAATACTGTGATACAAGGTCATACTTCTGATAAGGTAAGAATCACTCTCAATTTCATTTCCATGATATCTAAAATCAAAGTAGTGTTTTTCAGATTCAGAGAATGTATGGCTGGCATTTAATACATTTTTCTTATATTATTTGTGACTATATATTGTTTTCTAAGAAATACAAAATATTTAGCTAACTATAAATATGTACTGCATTAATGAATGA
>CM052709.1:88019945-88032369 GCA_028551405.1 Uromys caudimaculatus | reverse complement strand
ACACACAATGAGCTAGGCTGCCATATATTAACTAACAACAGGAATACAACTAAGGCATGCACTGCTTATTGATTTCCTATTTCTTTGAACATCAGAAAGTAGGCACACTTGACGACATGAATCATTCATTCCATGTGACCACATGAAATCATTAAAACTTCCAGCAAATGTAAGCTATATGAATTTGATCCTTAGGTAACATACTGTTTTAGAGTAAGTTTTCTAAACAAAATGGTAAGCAACTCTAAAAGAATGATAAAAGTATAGCATAGTAAATACTTAAGCTGGTATCATAGTCGTGATAACCCGTTAAGTGTCATTGATTGTGCCTATTTGAATAACTTTGACTTCTTATAGAACACTTTCCTAGTTGATTTGATTACATTTGTATCAACACATGAAGCTGCGATGTTCATTATATCACTGACTGATCAAAAACTGTCACCCCTATTATAATTGTATGGGACCCAATATACACAATGTGTTCTGTCCATAACTGTAAAGATTTCCCATTGTATAACCTGCACTACACACATATAATTTCCTTTCAAGGTGTTCTGTGTTGTTCACTGTATTTTATGTATGCTAATTTCTTTATCTGCAATTCTTTATGATGCTTTTGATAGTGAATTTTGTCTAGTAACCATTTAATATCATTACAATATATATTGTAATAAGTAAACTTCCTGAATATTCTGTGTCACCCTCTGATTATCATATTCCATTAGCTACTTGTATCAATGCACTAGTTTCTAATACTCCGAAATTATTTTAGTTTATAAGCTTTCTGAGGTTAGTATGTTCTGCTAGTATATTCTTCTATAGAAATGACTGAACACATTAAGGATCTAAGTGTTCTTTCTTGAATGGATTAATTGCTTTAATTAATAAGCACCTAGAAGATTTGCAGCAATCTAGATTTGTAACATTATGTTTTAACACTATCGATTCTCTAATTTTACTCAATAAGATGTAGCAGTTATCACAAGTCATCCAATGGTCAAGTAATATGCAGTGCTCCTAATTCTATTCTGCAAGAATAGAAATGTAAATGGTATATAGTGCATAGGGAAATACTTGATTTGGGGGAAATTAATTAATGTGCCTACAAATGTACCTTCAACTTGAGTGCCCTGACATTTCTCAAGAAGTAGAAGAAAGATTAATCCTAACCTGTGCATCAGTTTTAGCATAGAAGAAAACTGACTTGGTTACTGGATTTTTTACTTTAATTTTAAGAGTTTGAGGGAAACAAGTTCAAGTTGGGTCAGCAGGTAATTTTTTTTTCTTTTGTTTGTCTCGTAGGCACAAAATCTTGAGTTCAATTCCCAGATCCACATAAAGTGGGGATGTTGATACACTATTGTAATTTTAGTAATTAGACACAGGAGGACCTTAAGATCATGAACATGCCCAGCTATGTACAGCAAGATAGTGACATGGAATCTACGAAGCTTAGCCAACATGAGACTGGGTAAAATATGAAATTTTGGTGGTTTGCATATGCATATGCATTTTCATATTTCATTTTGTTATTAGTGTACCTACTGTTGACTAAAAAGTGAGTAAACAACATAAGAAATAAATCAGAGAGATAATATCTACAAAAATATCCCAGGATCTTTTTTAAAAGATATCTTATCTTCACAAAACATTTTGATCATTACTTAGACACTAAATTAGTAAAAAAGTAAATAAACTTGGATTTTACTAGTCTTTGTGATACAAGCATAATTGTAATTTTATAAAGCTTCATATTTGAGTTAGAATACAAGAAATATTAGCATAAAATACTATTGAAGAAGCTAACAGGAGATCAATGTTATTAAATATGCTAATTGTATTGCAATGACTTTTGGAAAAAATACTACTCTTGGGACTAGATGCAGGATGAAAAAAATTAATTTAAAAGATTCCCATCACTAATACAAATAGGTACCATCAGAATCTGCCTTGTTCTTAGTGTAAATTTCTCAATGGAGTAGCATTTAATGGTTATAATAAATTAAACAAACCTCAGTACACCCATATATATATAATATATATATATAATATATATATATACATATATTATATATATATAATATCCAATGAAAAGTGAGGGAAGGTATGCTTCCTCTAGAAAATATGGTGGTCATATTTGTAATTGTGGGACCAGGGAAAGATTATAACCTTACATCTCGTTTTAGAACATCACACCTAAAAACGTTCTGTTTTCTTTTTCTTTACTTTGTAACTCCTTTCCTGCCATATTTGTTCTCGAAAAGAGTTTTACATTAGGTGTGAAATATGTGACACTATATTGCTAAGTAGAGTAGACATGAGGAATTGTCCTTAAAAGATGAAAAGGAATTCCAAAATTAATTTAAATCTGATCAAATCAATTACATCAAAACATTTTTTAGTAGCTTTACTACAATGAAATCTTACGGCAGTTATAAGGTCTATAAATATGCATATGATATTTGTATTTTCAAATACAATTTCATTATCATATTTTAACAACCTTTTTGAAAATATACCACTAATAATATCAAGGTGAGTAATTATTGTAACTTGTTCCACAATTCAACTTGAAAGAAATCCGTCAGCTTTACATATATAGTTTCAGACAATTAATGCTTGTGTTGGTTGAACTTTTTCTTTACTGAAAACAGCAAATTTTTCTCTGCAAATGCACAGTAACTTTTAGGGAGGTTTTACTTCAGTTATAAATCTATAATTTAATTTTGGAAAAAAACTCACATTTTGTGTGGAATGTAATACTATATAGTAATAATGCTTTATTTGGAACATTTATTGATAAATTAATGTTTATGTGTGTTTGCATGAATGCATCTTGGCAAAGCATGTGTAAACTTGGTGTCCACTGAAGCCAGAGGAGGGCATCATATTCTACAGAATTGGAGGAAACATGGTAGGAAGCCACCATTTGGATGCTCAAAAAGAAGCCCAGATTCTCTGTAATAGAGAGAGTATTCTTTAATGCTGAGATAACTCTATATATAACCCCCATAGGGATATTTTAAATTGAAATAGCTATATATTTCTAATTAAAACATACATCTATTACTGTTTCTAATTTCTATTTAGAAGAATCTAATAATAACTTTATTTTTTTTACTTTTGGATATTTGACTTGGCAGAGTAAAACGGATACACACAGGTACACACCACACACAGTATACCCACGTATTGCTACTCAGACACTCACACATGCACATCCCTGCACATACACAACATATATACAACACACATGCAATGTAGACAGAGGAACATATATACAATATAAATACAATGTATACAACACAGACACACACGATACACACACACACACACAAACACACACACACACACACACACACACACAGAGTCATATTCTCCTTTTCATAAAGTAATACAATTTAGAATTGAAAATAATATCACATATGGCTCTGTTTTTACTGAAGACTCCTTTTCACATGTGATGGTTTGTGTATATACCTTGTCCAGGCATAGCACTATTAGGAGGTGTGGCCTTCTTGGAATAGGTGTGTCACTGTTGATGTGGGCTTCAATAGCCTAATCCTAGATACCTGGAAGCCAGTCTTCTCCTAGCTGTCTTCAGAACAAAAGGTGGAATTCTCAGCTCCTATAGACTCATGCCTGCCTGGATGCTGCCATGATCCCACCTTAATGATAATGGACTGAACACCTGAACTGGTTATCCAGCCCCAATTAAATGCTGTCCTTTTTAAGAATTGCCTTGGTCATGGTGTCTGTTCACAGCAGGAAAACCCTAAGACACTACATATGCGTCTCTTTTCTGGAGTTAGCTACAAAAGATGGGAGTAAGAACCTCTGTTGTAAGTGTGATGGCATTGTGGAAGATGTTGCAAGAAAGGTCTGATTATCTGGTCAAGGACACGTCCTTTTTTTGCGACCATGTTGTACATACCTTATTATTCTTCTACAATTCTTTCTATAAATAAATGCCGGAAGCCATATTGTAGGCTACCACAACCGCAGCAAGTATCATAGGCCCTAAGATCCTTTCAAATAGTGTAAGCTATCCCCACTGATTCCTGTTCCAGACAATAGGCTAAAGCCATAGAACATGTTATTTAACTCAGAGTGAGAATTTGTCTTTGCCCTAGTTTTCTAATCTCTAAGGGCATCCCATACTGAAGCCAACCTATACCACAACTCTTTTATTTTCCTGCAAAACTCGTTCAGTTTGCCTTTAAATATGCAACTTTTTTACTAAAATCACATCTTCCAATACATGCAAAGAGTTTTGAATGTCACACTGAGAGCTACCTAGATGTATTCATGCTTAAGAATAGAAAAATTTTGTTTTATAAAACTCTCTCTTTGCCGTCACCAAGAGTCTCTTCCTGAAGCATCCCTACTCCCTCACTTGGCCTGACCTCATACAGAATGGAGTTTAAAATATTTTTATTTAAATTTTAAGACCTGTAACAATACCCTTTATACAGCCCCTGACATTGACATATAAAACTAGCAATAATGGAAAAAATGCTGCATTAGTCTCTTTGCATAAGAGTCTCAAACCAAAGGCTTGTCTCACATATATCATAGCATGGGCAAGCAGCTGTCAGAATGTACATGGAGCACGTAAGAAGAAACAAAACAAAAATTCAACTAAACAAAAACCTGTTCCCCATGAGTGAGGACCTAAAACAAAATTGCCTATTTTATGTTTTATATGGCATGATAATTGTCACCAGGAAATTGGGCATCAGCAAATATGGAAGGAAGCCTGCAAGATTTTGTGTTGGCTGATGAAAAGAGACAACTATAGGGAAGGATTTCTATAAAACAGAATATATCCAACAATAATAAATAAGAAAACAACAATTCCTGAATTTTTTTCAGAGTCCTTTCTTTGTCCCCTTGTCTTTCATGGCAGAGATGTTTCTCTTCCTGCATTTCGAAAGAGACTTTTTGAGTGAGATGTGTAACATCTGCTTCAGGGTAAAAGGAGAAAGTAAGTCTTCTAATGACCTTTCCAGGTTTTTACATCTTGCTTCAGAGATAAAGGTGGAGAACCTGACTGTGCCTTTCTCCTGGCTCCTGTTTTCTCAACTGTCAAGGTGCTATGTCTTGAGGTAGCATTTACTCTTGACAACCATCATGTTCATGTGAGAGAAACTGTCATTCTTCTAACAACTCTGGTAAAAATGTAAAGTTTCTGTTTTCTTATGAAAGTTCAGTCACTTTAGCCTCTGGAATAACTGAATACAGAAAAAATAACATTAAGGAATAAAATGCACATGCAAGTGTATTGAAATAACAAAAGCCTAGGAAACATGCACTAGGCATAAGACACAGGAAAAGCCTAGACATACGAGCTTACATCATGTGTAGAGGAGAGAGAGAGTAGGATCCTGATACTACATGAGACACTTTAGCTACAACGGGAGAGTGAACTGAAAATATCAAGTGGAATTGTTTTTTTAGCAGATCAAAATCTCCTAGAGAGCAGACATCATTGAGATACCTGAAGTAATCGCCATCTGGACCAGGCATCAGACCTACGATCTATTCTTCCTATGAAATATCTTTCCAGACAGACAGAGTGATATTGGACAGAAGCACCTCCACCTGAATTGGTTGTTTACCACATGTGCATTACTTTTTATGGAGTGACGGCTTTGAAATTCTTCCATGTGTCTGCAGTACTTCAGAACAGCCCTCTGGACATAAGCTAGAGAAGGATAGTTTTCAGTGTCCTACTTGTTCTTCCTTAAGAATAATGAGAGCACAGTTCTCAGGGACATTGTGATAAAAATAGAAAAGAATGGTGATTTTTAATGTGCAGTTATTCTCCTCCATTCTATTCAAGTAGTTAAAATTCAATCTCTGACTCACCAGGAGTCAACTTCTCTAACATTAACCATTCAATTACACCTAAATTGTACATTGGTCAAGGTGGCAAATCAGTGACTTTGGTTGAAATTTGCAGTATTTAGTGTGCTTTGTAAGTGAATTTAGTATAATACAATATGGGAAGAAAGAAAAACAATGTAACCAAGGCATGCATCTCAACAGTTTCACAGGTCACAGCATTGGCACACAAGGGAAAAATAATGGAACTGAGCTGTATCCATATTTTCTAGATTTTGACATCTTTTCTAAGTAAACCAGTTAAGAAAATCATAGGAAGCACACTAAAATTGAGGAATATCTTTAAATTTAGTTACTCACGATTAATCAAAGACTAAGGCATATTAAATAACCCTTTAAACACTCCTACATGTTTTAACTAACTAATATCAAGTTTATCATTACCCCGGGTTTAACACATGTAGTAGTCAGGTACAGTCAAATTAGGCTTTAAAAGCATAAAATAGGAAACATTATAGTCACAACATATCACAAATAAATTTGAGATTGACAGAACTGGTTAAAGGTGAATTCGTTTCTTTTTGTTGTTGTGTTTGTTTGTTTGTTTGTTTGTTTGTTTGTTTGTTGTTTTTTCCAGACAGGGTTTCTCTGTGTAGCCCTGGCTGTCCTGGAACTCACTCTGTAGACCAGACTGGCCTCAAACTCAGAAATCCAAAATTCATTTTATTTAATAGATCATTAAAATCTATTGTAACAAAATTAACATTAGTTCTTCAAAAGTAAGGATTAATGACTGAACAGCCTAAATTGAGTAGTTCAAGTGAAATCCAATTACATTTTACAATATCAGACAAATGGCGATAGATCTGTGAAGATGATTTTGTTTCTCAGGCATTAGAAGACATCACCCACTTGGAAGACTGAAGTGCCACATGGTTATGTTGATTCAGTTGCTTTGCTGGACTCTGTTGCTTATAGAGAATAGAAGTCATAATGGAAACTTACCAAAGTCATAATTCACAACTTGCTTCCTCAGCAGACTGTCTAGGTGTAAGACATAGACTTGAAAAATAAGTGTGTCCTGTCATCATCAAAAGAGAATTTTAGTTGCTGAACCTGAGGCTTTTGTATCCCACACATTACATGAAACAGTTCTGGTGGCCTTTAGGACTCTTACACCTAATAATAACTTTTCTTGTTAAATGGTACTGGCCCAAAACTTCTTAAAGTAATGACACACAAGGGTCATTTATAATAACAGTGTTTGTGTTGTCTTCTCAACTTCAGCAAGAGAGGCGTAAGGCATCATGGATGTTGGATTTGTCTGAAAAGCCATAGACGTAGCCTGGACAAGTCCAGTAGAAAGATTAACATCTGCTTCTAAGGAGGAAATTTAAGGAAGGTGGAGAATAGCCTTCTACAGTGGAAGGATACTTCACTTTGACAGAGCAGCTTTTATCTGTTATCCTTTAGACGACTTAGCGGATGTCATCTCTGGAAGCCCTCATTGTCCTGGCAGTTAACTCAAACAGTACAGAGTAAAATTGTCTCAAAGCAGTATTGGAAACTTTATTAATGTATGTGTGTCATGCTGGAGGAGGAGATAAAGAGAAAAGGTTGAAAGAAAAATGATCTGCCTCCAGATGTGTTTCTTTAGCTTCCATTTGGACCAGTCATCAACAGCTCACAATTTTCACTGAATCCTGTTCAACGGGAGAGAAATCATGCCTGATTTTTAAAATCCTAGCCAAATATCAATGTGCAATGAGCTCATAGGCCATAAAGACTAACATATTACCTACAATATACTAGGACACCATAATTTTTAACTACATTTTAAAACTCATCTTTGTGCCCACAAAGAAATATAGCTGTCATTCCACATCTAGGGAACTTCTCTTTTTTAATAACAGAGGCAATTACAGGATACAAAGGACAATAGAATGGAAAGGTGGAGTGAATTTGGGAATCCAGCCTCAATAAATACATCTCCAACCCAATTCCTGCACTGATGGCGAAGAGAACAATTTGGAAGAGGCACCAAAATATTCTAAAAACCATGGAACCAGGAAATCTTCTGGGTTTTAGGAGACCCTAGAAATGAAAGTGAAGATATAACCATGATATCTCAATAATATTGCTTCCCAAACCAAACCTGAGCAATGAAAATAACAACACACATCCTAAAAAGAAAGGGTCCTTCTCCTTGACAAAGAACTACAGGCAACTGCGAACTGTTGAGAGAGAGAATTAGTGTCTCCTAGGAATGAAGAATGAGTTCCCTGATTTGGATATCTAATATGTAGTCATCAGCCTTGAAGTGATATATACGCAGGCAACACCAAATAGACTTAGCAGAAAGGAAAATTGAGGGATACATTTTTAGAAAATTATAGGTAATGCTGGTTTTTTTTTTTTTACTTACGTAACAGAATATATGTGTGTACAGACATAGATATGAAAACATTTATTTTATTTCAATGAAGTTTTGCCTCTTGGGACAACTCTGATCAAGTAAAGACAACAAAATAGCCAATTTATGGAATTAGCCATTAAATAAGTCAGTGCATTAATGGGTTGAGAAAATGTACAAAACTACAAGATGCCAGTTTGAACCTTGCCCTGGTAGCCATGGGCACTAGAACAATACAGAGGTAGTCACGTCTACAGTAATTGTAATGAATGGTTCCTTGGGAATTACAGCAGGGGAGAACTATTGATTCCTCAGTCTATCCATGGTTTGGAGAGCACTGCCCAGTGAATAGAAACTGGGGTGCAGGGAGGAAACCTCAGCTCAGTTTGCAGCTCAGGACAAACCTCTGTCTTTCCTTCTATCCCCGTTGTCTGGTTGTCTGCTTTTGTCCCATTGGTATGCTGCTTTTCATACTATGGCTCTGTAGCACAGCCCAAGATCAGATGTGTTAATGTCTCTAGAAACATTGTTTTCTTTCCAGGTTATTAGTGATCTAGGGATTTTTAGTGCTTCCATTCAAATCTTAACAGTTTTTTTTTTTTTTTTCTGTTTCTATGAAAACTGTCATGAGGATTTTGATCAACACTGTATTTAAACTATAGGTTAAATTTGTAATATGGTCATTTTCATAATATTAAGTTTTTCAGTTAATGAAAGAACAGCCAGGCCTTTCATCATCTAGTGTCTTCCATGATTTCTTTCTTTAGAGTTAAATTGTATTCACTTCTCTGGAAAAGCAAGGTGGCTCCGTGGGAAATGCTAGTTCCTGGGTATGATACAATCCCTGAAATCATGGATTCTTCAGTTACCTAGAATGGGCCTGCATAAACCTGGGATTTTAAATAGTCAGTTATGAGTTGAAGAGGTCCTCATGGTATACTACTTCTCCCCACTGATCTGTTAGCTACTGATTAATTCTGACAGAAAAGGAACTACTCGATTTAGTTGCATATCCACTAGTGAGCCCAGCAGGCTCAATTGGATGGTTCCAAAACTGTTATAACACCTATGGCCCTAGATAAACTCAATGGTTCTTGTGACAAAGAGATATCAACATGAGAAAGAGACTTGTAGTGAGGAGGGTGGGTAGACTGGCATGGGAGGGAGATGACAGACGATATGTCTGAGAATGATCAGACAACTTATAGGCATTTAAGACATTGTCAAAACCATTTATAATTATTAATAAAAATAATAACAGCAAAACAAACATCAATAATTTAAGATTACTTAAGTGTGTTGATCTCGTTAGTTATGGTGTACATAACTTTATTCCTAGCACTTGGGAGGCAGAGGAAACCCTGTCTCAAATAATCAAAAAAAAAAAAAAAAAAAAAAAAAAAAAAGAAAGAAAAAAAGAAAAGAAAAGAAAAAAGAGAGAAAAAAATTTATTGATCTTTCTATTTTATGTGCACTCTTTCAGTTGAAATTCACATTAAGGAAATAAATTCATTACTTCTTGGAAATATTACTTGAATACTTGCCATTTAGTAACATGCTTAAAAGCTTGATCATCTGAATAAAAAATACCAGTAGAATATGTGGGATTGCTACCGTGATACCACACAAATGACATCTTAGATTAGCCTGTCCAAATGAGATGTGGTATTACTGAGCTTTCTCATGATTTTTTGAGGTTTTAGTTATATTTCTAGGTATGTGTGTGAAAAGCAGGAAATAAAGAAACTTATGCAGTGAGTGAGCCAAAGTTCATATTAAGGTCATATATGCAAAATTTCCACAAGCAGAATGAAATGAAATATTGATGCCTCATGCTCCAAAGAGGATGCAGGGGTGTCAGTGAGTCAGATGTAGGACAGAGTACCTGACTGCACATTGGAAATCATCTGGTACCTAAGCAAGAAAGGCATTCTACACAAATCAGTGTCCTTTAGTTTCATTGTTCTTTAGAAATCACTCAGACACAGCACAACCTTTATTCTAAAAGGATGTGTTGCTTATTTCTTTGGTTTTCTTATCAGAGGCACAGTAGTGTTTATATCCCAAGGACAGCTATATACATCCTTTTAAGTATTCCGTCCATACACAATGGTTCTATCATGTAAAGAAAAACTGCATCTTTCAAATGCTCTGTATTTTGCTTCTCAGAAATTATTAAAGTACATTCAATGAACATTTATAATATATCAGGAAAGTATTATACCTATGTAGGCTGTGCATTTCCAAGCTCCAAGGTGTCAGAAGAGGCTTTTAATGGGAGCCCTTCCTGGAACTCCTGCAAGAGAGATTATTTTCAGCTTCTCTACTGTTATTGAAGATAATTCCATTTTCATTAAGCTCTCTGGATGTGTGTTTAGCAATTGTGACACCAATGAAAATTTCATTAAATAATTTTGAATACATGTACTGAAGAGCCAGATGAAGAAACACAGTTCCAGTTGTTCACTTGTAACTGCTTAAGTGATTCTGGATTCGACTTTTTTTATTTACTTAGAAGTCAATAACCTGGAGAGAAAAAAAATATTAACTTGATATTGTTTTAGGAATTGTACACCTTGATCAAATACAGGATTAACTTGTTTGTCTACTTAATATTTCTCTTATTTTGAGAAACATTGTCATATATATTAAAATATGAAATATGTTTATTAAATTTGCTTATTTTATATACATATTGAAAATGTATACATTTTCAAAAGAATGATAAATTATAAGTTAGAAAGTTCCTGATATATCCACATCCAATTATTCATTGGATATGGATACGTTATATCCATATATCCAATTATCTAGTACATTTGAATAGAATGTAAATTTAGGCTAACAAAACAGTATTATTAATTCTCTTTATTTACTTCCACATAATTGCAGCTGTACTTTGCTATTCACATATAAAATATCATAAATCACACTCACCCAAAATTTATAATACATCTGACAATTAAACATACAAATTAACAATAAAGTCATCAACTTATTTCCAAATAAGTGGGTTTTTTAAATATTAACATCAATCATGTTTGACTTTTGTATCTTGACTTTTTATGGTTTTTGCCACCTCAAACATGCCTGCATATATTTGTACTGAATGGATGGGCTATATACATAATTTAGAATATGCATATTGAAGAACTTGCCTATACTCCAAGCATATGGGATGCCAACCCCTGAGGATAGTGAGGTGGAGGATGGCCTGGAATGAGAAGAAGACTGCATTGAAAAGTAAAAGATCGATGAGAGAAAATAAATAAATATATAAATCACTTTTTATAGCTGCAATAATTTCTAAAGACAACTGGTAAAATAATTTTAATGGCATTTTGCAGTGAGCATATTAAGCCCAGTTGTGTGGACTTAATAACCTCACCTTGCTCACTCAGTTCTCTGTCTCTGTTTTCTCTTATGCAAATCGACGCAGCAGTTCAATGATATTTTGTTTTAGTATTTGAGATGTTTTTAAGGGATATTGCATTAAAAACATAAAAATCCTGAATAACCCATAATATGAAGTATATTATGGACCATAAATATAAAGCAGAGTAGGAGAATGAAAAATAAGTAGCCCAGTCATAATGTTTACTTTTAAGAATATTTTATATATTTATGCATTCATTTACTTATTTTTGTCTACCTATTTACTTACTTATTTGTTTGTTGTATGTCTATGTTCATATGGCTGTGTAAACATGCAAGTATGTGAGGCTGAACACACCAATGCACAAATAACACAAAGTATGTCTGAGCTCCCAGACATGGAACTAAAGACATTTACAGGATACTTGACTCATCACTTGGGTACTGGGATGTGAACTTCAGACTTCATGATTATTTATCAAATGCTCATAAATTCTGAGACAATTCTAGGCCGACAAAATTTCACCAGTTTGTATTCATAGTGAGGATGAATTTTGACAATTTTTTAAATATTTTTTCTTTATTGAAAACTGATTCTTCGCTCATATATTGTATCCAGATTATAGTTTCCCTTCTCTTTGTTCCTCCCAGTACATCCCTACTTCTCCTTTCCTCTGGATCATTTCCTTTATATCTCCCGTTAGAAAACTACAGGTTTCTAAGAGATAAAAACCAACCAACCAGACCCCCGAGAGCTCCCAGGGACTAAGCAACCAACCAAGGAGT
>CM052709.1:88005633-88019845 GCA_028551405.1 Uromys caudimaculatus | reverse complement strand
GCTCTAGCCACATATGTAGCAGAGGATGGCCTTGTCAGGCATCAATGGGAGGAGAGGTCTTGATCCTGTGAAGGCTCAATAGATGCCCCAGTGTAGGGGAATTCAAAGGTGGGAGTGGGGAGTGGGTGGGTGGGTGGAGGAACAACTTCATAGAAGCAGGGGAGATGGTATAGGGAGTTTCTGGGAGGGGGAAAACTGGGAAAGGGTATAACATTTGAAATGTAAATAAAGAAAATATCCAAAAATAAATAAATAAATAAAATGAAACAAAAACTATCTTGTCAGAATTACACACAGCAATCCAACAGGAGGAAAAGAGTCTCAAGAAAAGAGACAAAAGTCTGAGACCCACTCAGTTTCACAGTAAGGAGTCCCATAAAAATACTATCTAATAGCTATAATACATATATGCAAAGAACGTAGTGCAGACGTATGCAGGCCCAATGCTTGTCGCGTCAGCCTCTGTGAGTTCACATGCATCTTGCTTAGTTGGTTCAGAGAGTACTGTTGTCTTGCTGTTCTCCATCAACTCTGGCTCTTAAAATCCTTCTTCTTTCCCTTCTGCAGGATTCCCTGAGTTATGAAGGATGGATTTGATAAAGACCTCCAATTTAGACTCTCTCTCTCTCTCTCTCTCTCTCTCTCTCTCTCTCTCTCTCTCTCTCTCTCTCTCTCTCTCCATATCTGGTCTCTGCATCTGTTCCCATATGCTGCCAGAAAAAGCCTCTCTGATGATTATTTCATAAAGCACTAACTGTGAGTATATCAGAATAGCATTAAGAATAAATTAACTGATTTTTTAGACCAACAGTGTTTGGGTTTACCCTATGTCTCTGAGATTTGAGTCGGGTTCTCGGTTACCCAGTGATTACCAGGTATGTGTTCCTTCTTCTGGAGTAGACTTTAAGTCAAGTCACATATTGACTGGATGCTCCCACAAGTTCTGTGACCCTATTGCCCTAGCATGATTTATAGGCAGAACATTCTTTCAGTCAAAGGATTTGTGGCTGGGTTGGTGTCTACATTTCTTTTTCAGTAGCCTGCAGAGTACCTTCATCCACCAAAAAGAATAAAACATAAGGTGAAAGCTCCATGTAGGAACCTGTCTGATGAATGATAGAAAGTGTGTGGGTCCTGAGGAAAGGGGAAGTGGGAGGAGCTGGGAGGAATAAAGGAGAGGGAAACTATAATCAGGATATGTTATATGAGCAAAGAATCTATTTTCAATAAATAAAAATATATGAAGAGACAAATGTCTATTTAGGCACCAGCTCAAATTCTCCATGTTCAATGAATTGTGTGGATATTATCTTAGGCAATGAGACCCTCCTGTCAAGCAACCATTTGTCTTAGACTGTGTTGTTTGGGTATTTCCCCAGTAAGCTTGGCAAAAAAACTTAACTAAATGTAACAGGCTGAAATTCTTGTTGGACTGTAATGGATGGCTAGTTGACACTCCACATCTCCCATTACTAGGAGTCCTCAATAGGACCACCTACATAGATTTCATGAAGTTTCCACTATACTGGTTTTCAACTCCCTACCTACCCAGACACACACACACACACACACACACACACACACACACACACACACACACACCAAAAGCCCTATCAATTCATGCCATCTCTTTTTCTACCCCATCTTCCTGTCCACTTGATCATCCTGCTTCCCTCCCGATCTACTCTCAGTCAGCCTGTAAAATCTATTCCTTTTCCCTCTCCTAGGGAGATCAATGCATCTCCCATAGACTCTTCCTCTTTACCTAACATCTCTCAGTCTATGGATTGTAGCTTGGTTATCATTTACTTACTGGTTAGTATCACCTTATAAGTCAATTTACACCATAGTTATCTTTCTGGGTATGAGTTACCACACTGGGTTATTTTTATTGTTGTTATTAAATCTATTTGCCTACAAATTTCATGTCATTTCTTTTTGTTTTAGTTTTTACTTATTATGTATTTTATTTTATTTATTTGTTTTTTACTTAATTCATTTTACATCTCACTCAATGTCCCCCTTGTAGTCCCATAAACCTTCCCCCCTACTCCTTCCCTTCTGCTTCCCACTGGGTATCCCCCAACCTCGGTATGTCAAGTCTCTGCAAGGTTAGGCGCATACTTTCCCACTGAGGACAGACAAGGCAGTCCAGAAATGTTTAACATCCTTAGCCATCAGGGAAATAGAAATCAAAACTACTTTGAGATTCCGTCTTATACCTGTCAGCGTGGCTAAGATCAATAACACAAGTGAAAACTCATGAGTGTTTCAGTTGAGATTCCTCCATTGAGAATTCTGTTTAGATCTGTCGCCCCCCCCCTTTTTTCTATTGAATTTTTGGGTTTTTTTTTTATATCTAGTCTCTAGATATCATTACATAAAATAGTACATATTTTGGATTTATTCAGATATGAAGTTTGTAGAATTTTTCTCCCATTTAGTAGCCTGCCACTTTGTCTGAATAACAACATGCTTTGCCTTCCAGAAGCTTCTCAGTTTCATGAGGTTATATTTATTAATTGTCAATCTTTCTCAGTTTCATGAGGTTATATTTATTAATTGTCACTCCTAGGTCCTATGCTATTGGTGCTCTATTTAGAAAGACATCTTCTGTGCCAACGCATTCAATGGTATTCCCAAGTTTCACTTCATTCACGTTCAGTGTATTTGGTTTTCTGTTGCGGTCTTTGATCCACTTGGACATGAGATTTGTACAGGGTTATATGTATTTATCTATTTGCGTTCTTTTACATGTAGTCATCTAGTTTGACCAGCAACATTGATTGAAGATGCTTGTTTTTATCCATTGTGATTTCTGGCTCCTTCATCAAAGATCAGGTTTTCACATGTCTGGACATGTGTTTGGGAATTCCATTCAATTCTATTGATCAATGTTTTTGTTTTTTATCCCAGTGCCATGCAGCTATATCTATGTAGTGCTATTTGGAATTGGGAACAGTAGGACACACAGCAGTTCTTCATTGTTCAGGACTATTTTAGCTATCTTTGCTTTTTGTGTATTTGCGTATGAAGGTGAGAACTGCCCTTTCAAGGCCTGTAGAAATTGTGTTGAGATATTAATGTGAATCGTATTGAATCTGTAGATTCCTTTTGTTACAATGACCATTTTTACGATCTTAGTCCTACCAATTCAATAGTACATTGAAGATGATTATATTTATTTATTTCATCTTTTGTCAAATCTATCCATAAAATGACACATTGTGGAATGTCTAATAAACTACAAAGTGATATACACTTCATTTATTATTATACTAATATAATAATCACCAAGCATATTCAACTAGAAATTCAATTGATATGTAATTATTTTCATGCTATTTAGTATTTATAAATAGGTTATTGTAAAATCCTAATATCACAGACAATCAAAATCCTATCTAGAAAATATATTCATTGCTCCAACTACCTTATTATGTTGATTTACATAACATGAACTTATCTACTAAATCTGGGATAATTAAGTTCTGTTTCATTTTATATTAGTCCAATAGACTATTTATTCTTTCATACTGTGGCAAGGTTACTAGTGTTATAGTTACTGGTATCCAAAATTTTAGTCAATCTGATAACTATTCTAAAGCTTCAAGTAACATGAAATATAAAATATATTAATTCTGACAACAAAAGCTGTCTTTGGTCTTATATATCGTATGTAAATCCGTAAAAGAGGCCAGTCAATTATACTTTGTATTTTATGCGTCACAAAGTGTGAGGGCCGGGTTATACACTTACTTTTTATGGCAAAAATGATTTTTAGTAACCATTTTTTGTTCTAGATAGAATTCTGGAGTGATAGGAAATACTTTCTCAATTTTCATGCGGCTGAGTTTTGTGAGATTACTACTTTTCCTCTTCATTCTTTTAAGTGGACTGCCAGGATTGTGAGATTTTAGATGATGAGTGGAAAATGATACTTTACAAGATTACAGAGAAGAGGAAACATAATACTGGCTTTAAATTCTCAACAGCTAATAGAAAGCTAAAGATGGAGGGGGAAATAGCTCCTAGAATAATAAGGAAAGTCATTTTCAATTTAGAGGTATGAAAGAGAAAATTATGAAGACAATGTCGAGTAATAACACTTTAAAGTAGCTTAATATTCACTATTCACTGATAGTTACATTATTTCATTTTGGGAGAAATAATTGGATGACAGACACTATTAAGGCAAAATAAGTCAAGGAAGATGGAGAAGGGGAGTGGCAAGGGTGGCCTATTTCTCATGAGATTGGTCCCAATAAAAGTATAGAAGACAGCTATTTCTCGCTCTTAAAAATATTTATAATATTTATTTACGTGTGTGTGTGTGTGTGTTTGTGTGTGCATGTGCCTGTATGTGTTCATATGGACCGTGTGCATGAAGGTGTTTCTGGAGGCTGGGAGAGTGTATTAGGCAGAGTTTTCTAGAGTCAAAGAACTTATGGAATGTCTCTCTATATTGAGGAATTTATTTTGATGATTTACAATCTGTAGTCCAACTTCCAAACAATGGTCAGCTGTCAATGGGAAGTCCAAGAATCTAGTAGTTACTCAGTCGCACAAGGCAAGCTGTTTCAGCTGCTCTTCTGTAGAAGTAGATTCCAACAGATGTGCTGGCAAGTAAATGCAAGCAGCGAAAAAGAGTGAATCTTCATCTTCCATTGTCCTTATCTAGGTCTCCAGCAGAAGGAGTGGCCCAGATTAAAGGTGTGTACCACCATGCCTAGATCTGGGACTTGTTTTGTCCCAGAATGACCTTGAATTCAGAGATCTCCTTGCCTTATTCTCCTGGGATCAAAGGCATGTACTACCTTGTCTGGGCCTAAGCTTCTCATAGCCACTGTGCCTCAAGCTCTCCATGTCAAGTTTTAGATCAGAGACTTGTGTCTTTTAGCCTCAAGATCTGGATCACAGATGAGCCTTCCTATTCTGGACTGTAGTTCACTGCAGACATACTCAAGTTGACAACCAGGAATAGTCTGTACAGAGAGGATGCCAAGTACAAGGGCATTGGAGTTCTCCATAGCTGTGTGGTTCTGTTTGCTGAGAATGGAGCCTGCCTTCTCTGCTAGAGCAACAAAGCTGTCACCCACTGAACTATCTCTTCAGCCATTATTTCACATAATTTTAGCCAAAATCTGTCTCAGTTGTTCAGTGCCCTGCTCTAGTTCTGTTGGTACTTACATGACATGGCAACTTTTTAAGTTTTTTGAATCAATAATTTAGAAAATACAGCAAGTCAAATTAAATGTAGAGAAAATCTTTCATACATTGCAGTAGGTAAAGTAAAATAGTTGCTTTGTTTGAAAACTGACTTAACTTTCTAGTATATTTATTATTTTAGGAAGGGATTATAGGAAGTGGATACTATAGTTGAGCTAGTAATAAAGAGAAAGATGCACTAAGGAAAACTGGGATATTTGTTGACCAGAAGAAAAAGTAAATTCAGTGAAGAAAAAAGGAAGTCTCTTAAACTACTTACAAGCTCACATGTCATTAAGATGTTGGGTGACTAAAAAGGATATTATAGACTATAGGACAGAGGATCAATGAGAATATACCCTCTTACCCAAGTAACACAATTGTTCAACAATAAAAAAGTATATATGTCATTCAAGCAAATAAAACCAACTGGCATATTTATTCCGATGATTTTAGATTAGTTGTCCAACCAAAATTCTTAAAGAGAGATGAAGATGACCACTCTACATTAATAAAAGTAGCAATTGACCCTGAAGTTATAACATATTCTCTCAGGAACTAGCTTGCAAGTTTTAGGTAACAAATACAACCTTAAATAACAAATAATGGGCATTCATTCCCATAGATCATGATGCACTATGAGAGGGTGATTTCAGTATTGAAATTATATCTTACATATGGGATTCCAATTACAATCGATGAAGAAAATTATGTATAAATCGATCAACTGAATTGACAACTATTTATAATTCATGTGACAAATATGGTGTACATATTCTGCTCAGAAGGCACATTTTATAAAATATAGTATTTTGCTATGTTCATGACGTCAAGCCCCAGCATGATTCAGTGACAAGATATATTCTCACCTTATTTTCTATTTTTTTAAAAACATTGTCTTGTAAAAACTTATTTGGATATATTTTAGTACCTTAAAAGGGGAGTTCCTTTTATCTGATAGCTATGTGAAATTCATTCACATATTTACAATTCAACAAATTAGAACTAGTATGTACCTGGATTTAGCATGTTACTCTAGATTGACAAGTCTGAGAAGTCAAGACACTCAGTTATTTTCTAAAGGTGTATGTGATTTTGTATTTAGACAATCTTAACACGACCACATTGAAATCCATCCATTTCACTTCGAATATTTTCCTCTTACCACTTATGTTTTTATTATGCTATGGTTAATATTATTGGTAAAGCATGCTATCTGATAATACATTAGTATTTAGTTTTCTTTCAAGAGAGAGCAGGAAGCTAACTATATTCTATAATGGATGATCTCTCTGTTATGTATCAAGTATTCATTGGCTTATTCTGCTATGCTGTATTTGTGTGATACATTACTCAAAACATATGCATCATTTATTGTTAGATATAACTTTTCTCATACAGAGGAAAACTAAAGCATGGTTGTGTATATTAAATAGCATTCTTGAAGGAGCCATGGTATTGGAGGAGTAGTCATTTTAGTAATTGAAAGATCTGGTTTTAAAACCAGATTAAAACAGTCAGTGAAAACTTAAGGATTTTATTCATTCTTTGAGGATAGGCAAGCCTAATTTAATTAGAACAGAATATTAAAATATGCATAGGCAAAGAAGAGTTACCATCAGTACTAATTAGACTGTGCCTAAAAGTTGGGCGCTGTGGTTTCTATTCTAGACATATATTCTTAATACATTCTATTCATTGTCAGTGCTTCTCCCTCTTTCTCAGTTCAATTTTCTGAAATACCCTTTCTGTTACTTTTTCTCACAGGCTAAAGCACTGGTTCTCACTGGCGTGGTCTTTTAAAACAGTTCCTCTTGTTATGGTGACCCCAACCAAATTTTGCTATAGTTATGAACTGTAATGTAAGTATATTTGAAGATAGAGCCAAAGAATCACAACTCACAGGTTGAGAACCACTGGTCTAAACCATGGATTCTTGGTTTTCATTTCTGTGTTATGAAGCTTCTGGTAAGTACTGGATTTCACTGAACACTATCTGTAGTGAAGTCATTAATTGTACCCAAAAGGTAAATAAAATTCCATCTGAATGATAGAATATTTAAGACAAATAAAGCACAAATATCACAAATACATGTGTTATTCTACAAATAATCATGGCAGAACATGAGGAGAAATTATAGATGGGACAGAAAAAAAATAAAGGCTTGATTTGTTTATTTATGTTATCATTTGTTTTTATAATACTTTGTGTAGTTCAAGGTGAACTCTAACTTTTTATGTACCTGATAATGGCAGGAACACCTGCCTCTACCTTCCAAGTGCCTCCATTCACACCAGAAAAAAAAAATAAACTCTTTTGCTGGAACCATAGGCTGAAATAAAGTCATGCATTTGATTATGGTACTTTTCACAGCAACACAAAGCCAATAAGAACAAAGAGACCTGGAGAAATGAATACTCTAATTATGTCTGTAGACTTGTCTCAGTTTAGAATTACAGACTTTTCCTGTGACAGCCACAGAACCAGAATGCATTAATTTGATTTTTCTAGTGCTGTGACAAAACAGCTTAACCAAGGAACTTTATAGAAGGATGGTTTTATTTGGTTTACAGTTCCAGGGGGATAAAAGTTTATCATAACAGAGAAGCAAGGTCACAAGTAGCAGGCATGACTACTGGAGCAGCATGATAAATGCTCACATCTTGAACTAAAGTATCTGTCAGTGGGAGAGCTAACTAGAAATGGACCAACCATTTAAAATCTCAAGACTCACCCACAGTGACTTCTTCCAACTAGGCCACACTCCTAAGCCTATCCAAGCACTGCCACTAACTATGTGAGGAAAACTTGTCATTCAAACCACCACACAAAGATTAGGACTGTAGAAACTAAATTAACATACGGAACTATTGAAGATCCTAAATTAATAGCATGTGACAAACATTTAACCAAATGATAAAAGGAAATCAGCATTTCAATAAAATGATCTGTTTCTGACAAATGTATTGCTTGTATAACTCAAAATAAAAGTGCTCTTAAAGATAAAAAGAAGTTTCTCAGAGTGAAGATAATTCTCCATGAAATCTTCTAAGTCATGTAATGTAAGACTATCAAGAAGAAAGAAAAACTTCCAAACAAACTTTCTTACCACCTATAGAAGGTAGAAGGAAATAGTGAAATAATATTTCTAAAATTTTCCATAGCTGGAATTTAAGTAATATACTTATAACTCCTATAACCCAAAGGCATAATCTATTTTTAAAAATAAAATACAAAAAAAGCATTTTGGTAACGTCCAAAACAATACTTAGAGGGAAATCCATAGCATTAAGCCAAGAAAAGTTAGAGAGATGGTAATACTAATCACAGCAGAGAACACTACCATAGAATCCAACTAATAGAAACCAACCTCATGTGAGAAAAACAAATTAATTATATAAACAATGTTCTACGTATCAAGAAAAGTAATGTCCCTAAAAAGAGACAGCAGAGGACTGCCTGATCTGGTCTCAGTGAGAGGAGAAGATGCACCTAACACTTGAGAGTCTTGAGGCCCCGAGGAATAGGGAGGTCTGGTGGGGTGTGTGGGTGTGGGGTAGTGGTAACATCCCCTTGGAGAAGGAGGGGGAGGAATGGGATGTGGAACTGTCAGAGGGCAGAACAGGATGGGGATAATGACCACACTCTAAAAAATGATTACAGATAATAATAATAAAGATGATTGTTATTAAAAGGTATATACCATATATTGAAAGCTGGACAGCTAGGTGGAAGGCAAGAAAGAGGGGATTATAGAACCAATAAAAGCTACTGTTATAAGCACTGTACACTTTATCAAAAGTTTCAATTTCAAAATGTTTGAGAGTGTCAGAGATTTCTTATAATAAAAATGCCTTGGTATAGTAAAAGAAAGAAAAGAAACAGATTATCAACAGTTCAAAGGACAGAAAGTACAACTCTACATGCTTCTCTGATTTGTATTAAAAATTATGTTGAAATATTACAAACAATACTTTGAAGTATCGTTAACGTTTTAGTAGAGTAAGCTTGCATCTAAAATACTCAAAAACTGAGGAGACTAAAGCAATATTATTTAGAAATACAAATTGTGAAGTATTCAATGCCCTTTATGCTTTTTCTGGTGAACTCTGTAAAATAGGTAACACAGGTTCTATGTAGAATATACACAATCTCTCCCAGAAGACATAATGAAAATGTGTATATCCCAATTTATTTTATGAAATCCATATTACTTATTTACATAATAAACAAATGGATAACCAAAATAATGGAAACTACAAATATCCACCACTACTATTAACATAATCTTTGGCATATCAAAACAAAGCAAACAAAAAACCCAAAACAACAACAACAAAACACCAAAGAAAGAATACAGAACCCACAAAATATTTTTTGCCAGAATGAATGATATTTTTGTAAATCTCATACTGAAAGCTGTTAGTTGGATGCCATGAATTTTTAGTAGAGTATCTTTTGGGGGACTGGGGGGGTTCGATGCCCCATTGTAGGAGAATACCAGAGCCGGAAGGTGGGAGTGGGTGGGTGGGTGAGGGAGCACCCTCATAGACAGAGGGAGAGCAGAGATGGGAGAGGGGGTTTCCAGAGGGGAGACCTGGAAAGGGGATAACATTTGAAATGTAAATAAAGAAAATATCCAAGAAAAGAAAAGAAAAGAAAAGAAAAGAAAAGAAAAGAAAAGGAAAAAGAAAGAAGAAGGTGCAAAATAAATGTTAATGATTCAAATTATTTTCAAATATATAAATCAATGGTATCTGATTTAATCTAAGGGATCCAAAACGTGAGCATGCCCATGCATGTCAGTATACATGCACACTTGCACAGATGCGTACACACACAAACACATACATGAGAGAAAGAGAGAAAGATTGAGATAGCCAATGAGCGCCAGGAGAAAGCTACCCTCCCAGGAGCATGGAGAAGCCCTGAGTAGGGTTAAGGCGAGCACCACTGCTCACCAGCACCCGCCCGGAACCCTCAGGACACAGGGACTGAGGTAAAGTCAGTTACAGGAACTTTCCGGTTTCCATCTGTGCCTGGGGACCTCAGCCTGGGTCACAGGGCTCCAGGGGAGAGCTGGTATCCCAGGAGTGCTGGCACACCTTTGAGCATAGGCAAAACTACCACTTCTGTTCAAACTCACTGGATCAAGAGGGACCCTTGCAGAGCCATCAGGACATAGGAACCAAGGGACAGCTGGGGACAGGATCCTTCTGGTTTCTGTCTGCACCCCAGAGCTGACCCTGTTCCACAGCTCTCCAAACCCAAATACCTCTCAGAGAGAGCTGCTGGTCTTCAAAGAGTATTGACACAGAGGCTAGAGGAGGGGGAAGCCACAGCTAGACAGAGTAAGACCAGCTAACATCAGAGTTAACAAGATGGCAAAAGGCAAGGGTAAGAACATAAGGAACAGGAACCAAGCTACTTGGCATCCTCAGAATCCAGCTCTCTCACCACAGCAAGCGCTGGATACCCCAACACACCAGAAAACCAAGACTCAGATGTAAAATCATTTCTCATGTTGATGATAGAAGACTTTAAGAAAGAAATGAATAACACCCTTAAAGAAATACAAAAGAACAGAGATAAACAACTAGAAGCCCTTAAAGAGGAAACACAAAAATCCATTAAAGAATTATAGGAAAACACAATCAAACAGGCAGAATTACAGGAAAAACAATCAAACAGACAAAGGAAATGCACAAAACTATCCAGGAGCTAAAAATAGAAATAAAAACAATAAAGAAATCACAAAGGGAGACAACCCTGGAGTTAGAAAACCTAGGAAAGAGATCACGAGTCATTGATGTAAGCATCACCAACAGAATACAAGAAATAGAAGAGAGAATCTCAGGAGCAGAAGATACCATAGATAACATCAACACAATAGTAAAAGAAAATGCAAAATGCAAAAAAGCTTCTAACCCAAACCATCCATGAAATCCAGAACACAATGAGAAGACAGAAACTAAGGTTAATAGGTATAGAAGAGAGTGAAGATTCCCAACTTAAAGGACCAGTAAATATCTTCAACTAAATTATAGAAGAAAACTTCCCTAACCTAAAGAAAGAGACGAACATAAATATAATAAATATAATATAAATATATTATGTAATATAAATATACAAGAAGCTTACAGAACTGCAAACAGATTGGACCAGAAAAGAAATTCGTCCCGTCGCATTATAGTGAAAACACCAAATACACAAAACAAAGAAAGAATATTAAAAGCAGTAAGGGAAAAAGGTCAAGTAACATATAAAGGCAGACCTATCAGAATTACACTTGACTTCTCACCAGAGACTATGAAAGCTAGAAGATCCTGGGCAGAACTCATACACAACCTAAGAGAACACAACTGCCAACCCAGGCTGCTATACCCAGCAAAACTCTCAATTACCATAGATGGTGAAACCAAAATATTCTATGACAAAACCAAATTTACACAATATGTTTCCACAAACTCAGCCCTAGAAAGGATAATGGATGGTAAACGTCAACTCAAAGAGGGAAACTACACCGTAGAAAAAGCAAGAAAGTAATCTTTCAACAAACTGAAAAGAAGATAGCCACATAAAAGTAAAAATAACATCGAAAATAACAGGAACAGACAATCACTATTCCTTAACATCTCTTAACATCAAGGGACTCAATTCCCCAATAAAAAGATATAGACTGACAGACTGGATCCATAAAGAGGACCCAGCATTTTGCTGCACCCAAGAAACACATCTCTGTGACAAAGACAAACACAACCTCAGAGTAAAGGGCTGGAAAACAATTTTCCAGGCAAATTGTCCCAAGAAACAGGCTAGAGTAGCCATTCTAATATCAGATAAAATCGACTTTCACCCAAAAGTCACCAAAAAGATAAGGAAGGACACTTCATACTCATCAAAGAAAAAATCTGCCAAGAAGAACTTTCAATTCTGAACATCTATGCTCCAAATGCAAGGGCACCCACATTCATAAAAGAAACTTTACTAAAGCTCAAAGCACACATTGCACCTCACACAATAATAGTAGGTGACTTCTACACCCCATTATCATCAATGGACAGATCTTGGAAACACAAACTAAACAGAGACACAGTGAAACTAACAGAGGTTATGAACCAAATGGATTTAACAGATCTCTATAGAACATTTCATCCTAAATCAAAAGAATATACCTTCTTCTCAGCACCTCATGGTACCTTGTCCATCACTGACCATATAATCGGTCACAAAACAAACCTCAAAAGATACAAGAAGCCTGAAATAATCCCATGCTTCCTATCAGATCACTACAGACTGAGGCTGGTCTTCAATGGCAACATAACAACAGAAAGCCCACATACACATGGAAGTTGAACAATGCTCTACTCTATGATAACTTGGTCAAGGAGGAAATAAAGAAAGAAATTAAAGACTTCCTAGAATTTAATGAAAATGAAAGTGCAACATATCCAAACTTATGGGACACAATGAAAGCAGTGTTAAGAGGAAAACTGATAGCTCTGAATGCCTCCAAAAAGAAACTGGAGAGAACATACACTAGCAGCCTAACAGCACACCTGAAAGCTCTAGAACAAAAAGAAGCTAATACACCCAAGAGGAGTAGAAGGCAGGAAATAATCAAATTCAGGGTTGAAATCAACCAAGTAGAAACAAAAAGAAGTACACAAAGAATCAACAAAACCAGGAGTTGGTTCTTTGAGAAAATCAACAAGATAGATGAACCCATAGCAAGACTAACCAGAGGGCACAGAGACAGGATCCAAAATAACAAAATTAGAAATGAAAAGGGAGACATAACAACAGATTCTGAGGAAATTCAAAAAATCATCAGATCCTACTACAAAAGCCTATACTCAACAAAACTGTAAAATCTGGATGAAATGGCCAATTTTCTAGACAGGTATCAAATACCAAAGTTAAGTCAGGATCAGATAAACCATCTAAACAGTCCCATAAAGCCTACAGAAATAAAAGCAGTCATTAAAAGTCTCCCAACCAAAAATATCCCAGGATGAGATGAGTTCAGTGCAGAATTCTATCAGACCTTCAAAGAAGACCTAATACCAATACTCTTCAATCTATTCCACAAAATAGAAACAGAAGGAACACTAGTCAATTCCTTCTATGAGACCACAGTTACACTGATACCAAAACCTCACAAAAGCCCAACTAAGAAAGAAAACTTCAGACCAATTTCTCTTATGAATATCGATGTAAAAATACTCAATAAAATTCTCACAAAACGAATCCAAGAACACATCAAAATGATCATTCATCATGATGAAGTAGGTTTCACCCCAGGGATGCAGGGATGGTTCAATACCTGGAAATCCATCAATGTAATCCACTACATAAACAAGCTCAAAGAAAAAAAACACATGGTCATTTCATTAGATGCTGAAAAAGCATTTGACAAAATTCAACATCCCTTCATGATAAAAGTGCTGGAGAGATCAGGAATTCAAAGTCCAAACCTAAACATAGTAAAAGCACTATATAGCAAACCAGTAGCCAACATCAAACTCAATGGACAGAAACTCGAAGCAATCCCACTAAAATCAGGGACTAGACAAGGTTGCCCTCTCTCCCAGTCTATTCAATATAGTAATTGAAGTCCTAGCTAGAGCAATTAGACAACAAAAGGAGGTCAAAGGGATAAAACTTGGAAAGGAAGAAATCAAAATATCACTCTTTGCAGATAATATGATCGTATACTTAAGTGACCCGAAAAACTCCACCAGAGAACTGCTGCAGCTGATAAAAAACTTCAGCAATGTGGCCGGATATAAAATTAACTCAAATAAATCAATAGCCTTCCTATACTGGAAGGATAAACAGGCTGAGAAAGAAATTAGAGAAATGACACCCTTCACAATTGTCACAAACAATATAAAGTATCTTGGTGTGACTCTAACCAAACAAGTGTAAGATCTGTATGAGAAGAACTTCAAGTCTCTGAAGAAAGAAATTGAAGAAGACCTCAGAAGATGGAAAGCTCTC
>CM052709.1:87909322-88005133 GCA_028551405.1 Uromys caudimaculatus | reverse complement strand
CCTCCACTGTTGGTGGGATTGCAAGCTGGTACAACCATTCTGGAAATCAGTTTGGCGGACCCTCAGAAAAATGGACATAATATTACCTGAGGACCCAGCTATACCTCTCCTGGGCATATACCCAAAAGAATCTCCAACATGTAATAAAGACACATGCTCCACTATGTTCATAGCAGCCATATTTATAATAGCCAGAAGCTGGAAACAACCCAGATGTCCCTCGGCAGAGGAATGGATACAGAAAATATGGTACATTTACACAACTCAGCTATTAAAAACAATGATTTAATGAAATTTGCAGGCAAATGGATGGAACTTGAAAATATCATCCTGAGCGAGGTAACTCAGTCACAAAAGAATGAACATGGTATGTACTCACTGATAAGTGGATATTAGCCCAAAAGTTTGGAATACCCAAGTTTCACTTTACATTAACCTCTGGACTGAGAGTGAGGTCCCAGATGGAGTAGTTGGAGAAGGGACTGAAGGAGCTGAGGGAGTCTGCAGCCCCATGGAGGGAGCAGCAATGTCAACCTGCCTGACCCACCCTCCCTGGTCCTCCTGGAGGCTGGACCACCAACCAAAGAATCCACATCGAGAAACCCATGACTAGGACCACATATGTGGCAGAGGTGGTCCTTGTTGGCCAGCAGGGGGAGGAGAGGCCCTTGGGCCTGAGGGTGTTAGAGGCCCCAGTAAAGGGGAATGTCAAGGTGGGAATATGGCAGTTGATGGGCGGGTGGGTGGGAGGTGGAATACCCTCATAGAGACAGGGGAGAGGGAGGGGATAGGGGGTTTCCAAAGAGGAGACCTGGAAAGGGGGAAACACTGTAAATGTAAATAAAGGATCAAAAAATAAAAAATAAAAATAAAATAAAATCCAAGGTATGCAACAGAATATCAAAGTTTACGGAGAGCATGGGTTCTGTGAGAAGAGATTATCATACCTTTTAAGACTCCAAAGTAAGAGTACTGAAAAGTTCTTAAAAAATGGGCAGCTAGGAGAGCTAGCTTTGCCATTGCAAACACATAAATTATAGCCAGTGCTGGACACGTTCCAAAGGAAACACCCTCCTATGTGATGAAATACTACTAAAGGAAACAAGGGTTAGTCCTCCCTCTTCAGTGACTTTCTTAGTGGTCGACACTCAGCACAACTCTCATAATTTTACACAATGTAAACAAAAATCACAATAAAAATATATTTTGTAACACAAGAGTTCGGTGTGATTCAAGAAGCTATCAGTCAATGAGATTCTGTAATGGGGAGTCTCTATCATTTGCTATGAATTCCAGCTCTATCTGACCGAGACTATGAGAAAATGAACAGAACAGATAAATGAGCACGGAGGAAATGCTGTGAGAGATTGAAACAATTTTGAATACCAGCATCTGAGTAGTAAGGGAAAAATCATACCGAGATCGTGATTTCTGTCCCAACTACTTCTCCGAGCCTTACTATCAGGTCAGCATTGCAGAATAAAATCCCCTCCTATGTATAATCTCAAATCATATGTTGTCATGATTCATGCTTATTTTTCCCGTTTGTGAACCAATTGTGGAAGCATATTCAGAAGGGACTTGTTTGGCAAGCTTGGATGGATCAACTTTTTAAAAATATGTAAAGTTTCAAAAGATCTACAAGAATAAGCTGTTTATAAGAACATTCGTAACTTTAATAGTGTGTACAGGCTTATATAAGGAATCATTGAAAGGGGAAACATTTTTGAGAATTATCTTTATATAGATAGAATATTTTCTGATTTGTTTTGCGAATCAACAGCCAAGGCATTATGTATGTTAAAAACATGTTTGATTGCTTGGCTATACCACTATCCCTAGTGAATAGCACATTTAATCTTCAAAGCAATCTTATAAGCCTTGAAGTTCTGTATCAGCAACAAATAAGAGACCTGAAGTAGAGATTTAAATGCCTTTAAGAAGTATAGCCGTAGCAAGTCATGGTGTGTCACAGTGTACTTTTCTCTACAAAAGTTCATTGCAATGATTCCTTGGTCTGTTATGGGTCCTCCGGCTTCTGCTACTCTATGGCGGAACCTCGCTAGGACTCCTCACTGGGCTTAGTGTTGTTGCTCTGTGTCATGGAGATCCTGTGGTTTGGGACCTGTTGGATCCATACCTTCATGCGCTCCTGCAGTTTATCAAATGCCTAGATGTTGTGGTGAGTTCAAAACCCTGAACCTCAGCCTGAGAATTTTCCGAGCAGGTCGCCCCACGAGGCTTTCCTGCTCTCCTGCTCTCAGTGCCAGCTCACCTGCAACACACAAAACGAGGAGCAGTTCTACCCTGATGCCTAGGTACTGTGCATTTTCTCTACGGCCCGTTCTCTCTAGTACTGCAGCTGGTGAGGGACAGGGCGCGTTCTCCCACTCTCATGGCTCTGGAGCTAGCTCTCCCACCTGCTGTAGAGAGCAAGAGGCAAGAGAATGTCTCTGCCACTCATTTTTTATTTATTTATTTATTTATTTATTTATTTATTTATTTATTTATTTATTTATTTTTATTTTTGGTACTTTATTTACATTTCTGATGATTCCTCTTTTCTTTGGAAACCCCGTGTCCCCTCCCCCTCCCCGCCTCTGTGAGGGAATTCCTCCTCCCACTTACCCGCCCACCCATTCCTATATTCCCACCTTGACATTTCCTTTTACTGGGGCCACTAGCACCCTCAGGCCCAAAGTCCTCTCCTTTCTCCCTGGTGGCCATCGATGCTACATGGCAGACGAGTAGCAGGGTCAGTTTCTCATGCTCACACCCTTGGGGAGAGCTCACTCATGCGCCAACTCTCAGGGTCAGCTCTGCTGTGCTGCCCGGGTGAGGTACAGGACCAGCTTTCAAGTGCTGCTGCAGGTGAGGGGCAGGGACAGCTCTCCTGCTCAGGATCTCTGGCAGATCTCCCACCTGCTAGACGTGTCAAGGGGCAAGGGGCAAGGGGCAAGGGGCAAGGGGCAAGGGGCAAGGGGCAAGGGGCAAGGGGCAAGGGTAGAGAACTGTATCTCTACCTTGTCCATGCCAACATACAGGCGACAAGTGGCAGGGCCAGCTCTCCCATGCTCATACCCTTGAAGTCACCTCACCCACAACTTCTGCAACAAGCAGGGCTGTTCTGTCACCTACTGACACACATGTGACACAGGAGCCACACACCTGAAACTACTCTAGGGATAAGGTAAAACAGAATTCTTCCTCTTAACTATTTTAAATAATTAATCTATTTGAGACAATAAAATTGACTTTTTTTTTCCTTTGAAGAAAGCTAAGCTGATCAGTATGAAGAAGGTAAATAAATAAATAAATCAGCAAATTTTCTTCATAATATTAAAAATAATTATATAAATTGTGTGTGTGTGTGTGTGTGTGTGTGTGTGTGTGTGTGTGTGTGTGTGTATGTGTGTGTGAACAGTAGCAGCATGGATTTCAGTTTCTCACTACAGTGTATGCCTGGCAATTCAGTTCTGGTGATAAAGACCATCAGTTGCTAATGAGCAGAAAAACTACTTTCTCATACATTTAGTAAACAAAGAAAGTACAAGGGAAGCAGGTTTTTAAAGGTTTTATTCCAGAAAGTCTAGATATTTTTCTTAAATACTTAAATATACTTTAGAAAGCATATTTTGAACTTTGCTTTGTGTTTAATTCAGGATGTATTGGACAAATTTGAAATTTGTATCAAAATCAGATTTAACCTAAAAATTTCACTGAGATAGAAAATGTACTCACATGGCTACATATGCCTTCCTTTTTTTTTTTTTTTTACAGTCTTATGATTATCACACATATTCTTATACATGTCTCAAAATTAACAATATATAGGATTAATTCATGTAATGTTTTTTCTTTTAAAACCGCAAAAAGAAATGATAATAAAATATTTGTAGCTTATAGTAAAGTTAAATTAAACCAAACTAAGCAAATAAAAAGATCTGATTCTTTACACCAGGATTACAGACTCATGCCACCAAGACCTTTGTCATTACTTCTTAAATGTACTGTGCATTTACTATTTCTAACTCATGCATTTTTTTTCTAGATCATGCTTCTTCACACATTTATTTGTGCTGCTTTGTAAAATTGTTTTGTTATTTTGTGTGGGCTAAACCACGCAATTCCACACACTGTCTCCTGCAATTTGAGTAACCTGGTGCTGTATCCATGTAAGAAGATAACAAGTCCGTGTAACGGCTCAGTTGTCTTTTCTCCTGAGAAGATACATTGTATTCATGCTGACTTACTTTAAAATGGGATGCTTTCAAGGGACCCATGGTGCTGGCCACATATGTGGCAGAGGAGGGCCTTGTTGGCCATCAGTGGGAGGAGAGGCCCTTGGGTCTGAGGGTGTTAGATGTCCCAGTGTAGGGAAATGCCATGGAGGGAAGACGGGAGCGGGTGGATGGGTGGGGGAATACTCTCATAGAGGCAGGGGAAGGAGTGATGGGCTACGGAGTTTCCAAAGGGGAGACCTGGAAAGGGGAAAACATTTGAAACGTAAATAAATTATCAAAAATAAAAATTAAAAAAAAATTTTAAATTGGGATGGTTTCTTTGGTATTTCTATTATGTTCATTTGAATTAGAAGAAATGTCTCATTTCCCCCTCAAGTAGAAAATCCCATGTGACACATTTTGAAAAATAGTGTTGCAAGCTATAGCATTAACTGTTGGCTATGGAGTGTCCCTTCAGTGCTTTAAGTTCACCATTCCACATGTTCCTGGCTCCCACAGATTTGGATGAGAAGTCTGTTCCTAATAGGATTTGGTTTCATAGATTGGGAACAAGCAATTTTATTCATGTCACTTTCAAAATTTCTCTTTATCTTTGACTCTTGGCATTCCTATTATTATATACACCTTTCTCTTTGGCATTCTGTTAGAGGATGCTATGATGTTTGAATATGTGGGCTAATGTTTTTAATTTTAAACCATATTACTTTAATGCCATTTCTGTCCCTGGCACACTGTGTTCACTGTTGTTAGTCTCCATTTTACCTTGCCTTTGTTTACCATATTATGGAATTTTTGCAGATCTAACTTGGAGGTTGCCAGTCCTTTTGTAAGTTCAAGTCTTTTCTTGATCTCTTTGTGTGATCTTTAACTTACGTTTCTAAGAAGCATAATGATTTGGATGGTTAAATATAATTTCTATCGATTTAGTGGCAATATTTCATTAGAAATTGCAGGGCGTTTTATCTCTTTCCTTGACAACCCTATTATTCAGGCAGTTCATTTGATATTGGAACTCTCACATGGGGCAGCCCATTAATAGGTAACTGTTATAATATTTTTCAACAATGCCCTAGTATGAAATTTGATCACATCCAGGACCTCACAAAATTTAGACAAACCTATATTTCAAGGTCAATCTTTGAGATTTATTTCAACTTCAGAAATGTCCTTTGTTTTAATGCATTATTTTGACTAAAGCATTCAAGGTTTGGACTCTTATTCTTACATAAGAGATGCTATTTTTAAAAAGTGTTTCTTTAAGAATAATTGTATCATACTTTCTTTCAAAACAATGTAAGTAGTTTTAGTGAACTCAGTCTCTTGAAAACCTCGAGCCCATTTTTTTTCTTTCCTTTCCTTTCCTTTCCTTTCCTTTCCTTTCCTTTCCTTTCCTTTCCTTTCCTTTCCTTTCCTTTCCTTTCCTTTCCTTTCCTTTCCTTTCCTTTCCTTTCCTTTCCTTTCCTTTCCTTTTCTTTTCTTTTCTCCTATCACTTACTTATTAGAAATTCTTAGAAGTGTGTTAGAATTTTTTAATTTACATTTTACTTATTCACTTTACACCCTGCTCACTGCCCCCTCCCAGTCACTCCTCCCACAATCCATGACCCATCCCCTATTCCCTTCTCTTCTGATTAGGTGGGGCCACCCTCTATATAACCCAACCCTGGCACTTCATGTCTCTCTGAGGCTAGGTGCTTCCTCCCCCACCGGAGCCAGATAGCCCAGTTAGAAGAACATATCCCACATACAGGCAACAGCTTTTGGGCTAGCCCTCACTCCAATTGTTAGAGACCCACATAGAGACCAAGCTGCACATCTGCTACATATGTGCAGAAAGGCAAAAACTGGGAACAGTTCTAATTTAAGACCCAGCTGTATGATCCCTGTGCATATACCAAAAGATGCTCCACCCTCCCACAAAGACACTTGCTCAACTATGTTCATAGCAGCTTTATTTGTGATCGCCAGAAACTATTGGGTGGAGGCAATAAGACTTGGTTTCTTTATTTTTTATTTTTTATTTTTTTAATTTTTTGATATTTTATTTACATTTCCAATGTTTCCCCCTTTCCAGGTCTCCTCTTTGGAAACCTCCTATCCCCTCCCACTCCCCCGCCTCTATGAAGGTATTCCACCTCCCACCCACCCACCCACCCACTCCTGTCTTCCCACCTTGACATACCCCTTTACTGGAGCCTCTAACACCCTCAGGCCCAAGGGCCTCTCCTCCCCTTGATGGCCAACAAGGTCCTCCTCTGCCACATATGTGGTCCGAGCCATGGGTCCCTTGATGTGTATTCTTTGGTTGGTGGTCTACAGAGAATTGGTTTCTTTCATTTTGACTGTCTGATGGAACTTCAGTCCCACCACTGTTATACTGTGGTATGTAGTACACTTTGTGATGAGAGAAGAGGCTGCTGCACCTTCTTCACCACACGTAACTGAGTAGTAGAAGATTGTGTCTAATGCCAAAGGCCCTTCCTGTTCCTGAAGAATAGTACCATATTTTCTTACTGCCTCATCACGTGCTGTCTGCCCTGGGGACACTTTCCAGAGACTTTTACAATCTTGTCTGGTTTTGCCCTCATAATGCCATTATGAAAGTGGAACGCCCAGCATCTAATTTCTAAACATACTTTTATCTATTTCACTAATATTAATAACAATGTCCTTCCTCAGTGATGTGAGGCAAATGAAGTATCACAGCAGAAATTCAGAACCATTTTAAAATGCTAATTTTATTTCTCTTCATCAAAAGACAAAATGAAATGAAATCCATTAAAACACTGTAATCTACTTTATTATTGCCAGCAATTGGGTCAGATATTTAGAAATCTCATTTACCGGTTCTACAATGCATCCCAGGCCTTGCTTTATTCAGTGTTTCTGTTCTAATGTTAACACTACAGTGCCATGTGCTCTGGCTCCTCGCTTCTCTGAACACAAAAATACCAGATTGCTTGTTTTATTGTTTTTAAAGCATTTGTGCATTGATTTTTTTTGTTTTCTTTCTTCCTTTCTTTGTTTGCTGTTTTGTTTATTTGTTTGTTTTTATAACCTCAGGTCATTTGTGCTTTGTTGCTAAAATACATTCATACAGGTGCCGTTTCAAACACTCACATTTCCTTTTCCAGTTTTCTTCAAAGCTGCCAAAGATGCACAGATTAAGAACATGCCTTTTGTAAAGACTTAAACATTGAATTTATAATTATCACATAGACTCATGGTACAATAGAAGATATACAAAATACCATGCAAATAGCAACACCGTTCTTAAAGGACAGGGAATGAACTACTCTCAAGTAGATTACTTTAATGTTGTTAAACTTTTTGTTGCAAGAATGAGTGGACTTAAGGTGAATGCCGAAAACAAACTGCTGTCTAAGACTCATAGCACACTGAGAGATCCTGGCCTCAGTGTCGGAATGGGTGTCAGGGTTGGGAACTTGCCCCAGAGCCCAAGTTTCTCCAACTACATCCCAAGCACAACACCACATTTTAATTAAAGATATTAAATACCATTACCAACAGAAACAAAATGTTTGGAAAATTATTAGTCATTTTAACTATACCCACCTTTAAAGTCATTTAGAATTCTGAATTCTACCAAAGGTATGTTTATTTGCTTGTTTGTTTTTTCTGTGTCCGATTTTTTAAATAATTAATCATTTCATTTATTTACATGTCAAATGTTTCCCGTCTTCTGGTCCCCCCTGGCAGAGTTCTTCCATCTCCCACCGCTTTACTTCTGAGAGGGTACCCCCACTTCAGGCTACCACCTACCCTGGGGCACCAACTATGTCTTTACAGGATTAGCAGGATTTGAGGCATCCTCTCCCACTGAGGACAGACAAGGCAGGCCACCACCGCTGTTACCTATGTTTCTGGGCCCTCAGACAAGCCTGTGTATGCTCTTTGGTTGGTGGTTCAGTTTCTAGGAGCTCCCTGGGGTCCAGGTTGGTTGGCACTGTTGGTCTTCCTATGGAGATACCATTCCCTTCAGCTCCTTCAGTCCTTCCCCTTAACTCTTCCATAGGGTTCCCCCACCTCAATCCAATAGTTGGCTCTGAGTATCTGCATCTGTCACAGTCACCTTCTGGTAGAGCCTCTCAGAGGACAGCCCTGTTAGATTCCTGTCTGCAAGCACAACATAGCATCAGTAATAATGGCATCATGAATGCTGCAGGCAAATGGATTAAACTTGAAAATATCTTCCTGTGTTGAGGTAACCCAGACCCAAAAGGACATACATAGCATGTGCTCATTGATAAGTTAATATTAGCCAAAAAGTACAGAATACTTATGCTAGAACCCACAGACCCTAACAAATTAAACACGAGGGAAGTCTCAAGTGAGGATGCTTAGAAGGGGGAAAAATAATTATAGGAAGTAGAGGGCATGAGGGACCTGGATGGGAGTGGGGAGCGGGAGGGGAGAAGGGGAAGCAGAATCAGGTATTCAGAGTAGGTTGCAGAGACCCAGAGGGTCAGAAGAATGGATGGAAATATGCAACTTTTAGGGGTAGGGTGGGTGGAACCTCTAGAAAGTCCCAGAGACCTGAGATGGGGAAGCTCCCAAGGACTCAATGTGCTTGACTTTAGCCAATATGCCCAACAGGGAATATGGAACCGAAAGAGACCACCTCCAGTAGTCAGACAGGACTCCTCAGTGGAGAGATGGGGACATCAACCTACCTACAAATCTTTGATCCAAAATTTCTCCAGTCTAAAAGAAAAGCAGGGACAATAAAGGAGCAGAGACTGAAGGAATTTCCAAGCAGTGATGGTCCTAACTTGAGATCCACCCCATGGGCAGACACCACCCCCTGTGTCTCCGATTTTAATTAAATTTAATAAACTATTAGGAGGAAAGCTTAAGAATAACTCTGACCTAACATCTTTGTTTGCTGGCAAATACAACAGTAAGTGTGGCAAAGAACATTTCTTCTTGGAATAAACCTCAATTCTTATATTACAGTGGGCAGCAAACATCACACTCTCAACTCTCATTCAGTTCTGAGTGACAGAAACTCTGATTTTAGATAACATTCATCACAAAGTCCCACAGTGAAAGTTAAAATGAATCTGAAACTATTTTCCCATTATATCACATATTCATTGGATTGAATCCAGTGAAATAGTTTGCTTGAATTCGACTTAGATCTTTCAGACATTATAAATTCTACCAATTAGTTGTCACAACTTTGTGTTATCTGGTTCATTTCAAACTCAAGAAATGTCAGTAATTTTAAGCTTTCAGTATGGATTGTTTTGGGGGTGTTGGCTATAGAATCCATTTTCTCAGGCTAAATGCTCCACCATTAGATTGACCCTGCTCATTTGACTTCTACAGAAATTTGATGCTCATTTCTACAACTCTTTTGTGAAGAAGATAATTTATTTGCTGGTCATCTGGAGTCAATGTTTTAGGCAAGATGCACACTTTGACCAATTCATCTAAAGTAAAACTCTCTTTGTACAGTTGTAATGTAATTCAGAGATAAGCATAACCAAAGCAGCAATGGTAGTCCTTCTGTAATGCTACAAAGTAAACCTGCAAAGATTTTGTGACTCATAGGTTGAGAAATACTGGTCTACATAAACTTTATCAGACAAGTACCATAGCTAGTTGCTTTGCACACTGCACACTGTCCTTTCCTAAATGACCCTACATTGTATATTTTCTCACTCTCCTGAAACCCGGCATCATCCTGATTATAGCAGCTTATTCGGCATGCCTAGTTTACCTTTTACTTGCAAACATGCTTGGTAATAAAAGGACCTAGGAAATAATGAGCATTGTTTGTTATATTCCTAATAGTTTGAATGTTCTGTGGTTGCTTTTGTTTATCTTGTACTTCCTAGTAAGACAATCTTTAATTAGAAAATAAAAAGTAATTCAAAACATAGAACCAAGTTATTGTTTTAAATATCTATTGCCTCAATGTTCCTAAATGCCAACATAAAAGTATTAGTAACTACATAACAATGAATAGAAGGAACCTAGGCATTAGAACGTTAGCTTTTTAGAATCGTTTATGACCCTGAAACTATTGCTCATACTTTTAACCAGGCTTGGTTTTAGTAAACACATAAACCCTTTGATTTGGAACTGTGGAAAAGCAATGATCCATCTGAAACTTCAAGGGAATGTGCGATTCAAATTCCTTAGAGAGGCCGTGAGGCACTGCCATGTCCACTCTAAATCTGCTTCAAACCAGAGAGATAAATCATAGGCACAAAGGATAAAATTAAGACTTCTGTGTAGTTCAAAAATGTCCATCCAGCAGTCATGGCACTTTGTGGACAAAGAATGGTTTTAAAGCTTTGGAGGGAGGAAACTGAGGTGGCAATCATTATGGAGCAGTCCATGCTGTTGGTCAATTAAGGAAGCCCTGTAGAAAAATGTTGAGGATGCTTATGAAGAATGGCTTTCTTTTCCTGTCACATGACAACAAGCTTCAATTATTCTAGCTCAACATATTTTTATTTGTTATTTGATTTATTTGCATTTCAAATGTTGTCCTCCTTCCAGGTTTCCCTTCTGCAAATCCCCTATCCCATTCCCTTCCCCTGCTTCTATGAGGGTGCTCTCCCACCCACCAACCCACTTGTTTGTGGCTGATGGCCCCAGCGTCCCCCAACCCTGGGGCATGGATGTCTTCACAGGACCAAGGGGCTCCCCTCCAACTGATGCCAGATAAAGCAATCTTCTGCTACATATGCAGTTAGAGCCATGAGTCCCTCCATGTGTACTCTTTGGTTGGTGGTTTAGTCCCTGGGAGCTCTGGGGGTGTCTGGTTAATTGATATTGTTGTTCTTCCTATGGAGTTGCCATCCCATTCAGCTCCTCTAGTCCTTCTGCTAACTCTTCCATTGGGGTCCCCATGCTCAGTCAGATGGTTGGCTGAGAGCATCCGCCTCTATATAGCTCAACATTTTCAGGAGTCTTTGTAGCTTTAGTTTATTGATCCTATTCAGTTATTTGTCTATAAGACGTAAAAGGGCAGTAACTGTAGAGAGTTAAGGAAGACCCAGATCATGGTAGTGTTTATGCAATATATTCTTCATTATATTTTAATATAATAAGGGGATTGCAAGATAGAAGTTGGAACATAACAATGAACACCCTTTCATTCCTACTCTGCTTAGTCATTTTAGGAACACAAGTCTGCCAGGTTTTGAAAATTGAAGGAAAGCATGTAGACTAGCCTGGAGCTCATGACAATAGTCCAAACAAAGGTAAATTTTCTGAAAGAAGTCAGAAGCAGTGGGAGAAACAGCAGGGCTGGTCATAAATTTAAATGGATATGGAGGGGAACCAAAAAAATCCCCAGACAACTCCAGAATGTATTATTGTATGACTTCACTGACAATGATTTATTTAAGGACAATGAATTTAAAGTAAAAATTAACACAGTAGTTGTGATGATTCCATGGAGATAACAATTTTCTGTACCTACAAGGATAGAGAAAACATAGTTCAACCATAGAGTGACTTATGTACCTTTAAAATAATTGTCACATATGGAACAGTGAAATCACAAAAGAGAAGAAAATCTCAATTTGAAAAGTGAAGTCTGGAGATTCTGGTGTATTTCAGATGGTAGAGCATCTGCTTAGGGTGTTCTAGTCTGCAGTATCTAACATGGTGGTAGATTCCTTTAACCCCAGCACTTGGGAGGTAGAAGCAGGAGGATTGAAAGTTCGAAGTTATCCTTAGAGACACAAAGAATGTAACATAAGACCTTAAGTAAGAAAGGGAGAAAGACAAATATGAAAATGGATAGAGAGAAGGTTACATTAAGAGACAGGGAAGGGGAAGTAAGGGAGGGAAGGAGAGAGGGAGAGAAAGAAAGGGAAAGGAAGAAAGAGCGAAAGAGAGAGGAGAAGAGAGGAGAGGAAAAGAGAAGAGAAGAGAAGAGAAGAGAAGAGAAGAGAAGAGAAGAGAAGAGAAGAGAAGAGAAGAGAAGAGAAGAGAAGAGAAGAGAAGAATAAGAGGATACATTGGGAGCATGTTTAACAAATAGAGGAAACCAGCTACCTTTTCATATAATGAGTTGTGTGTGTTTATTTTTTAATTCACTGATTTATTCAATGATAATTACAGATTATTTCTGAGATAGGTTTGTTGGATAGAATCATAGTGTTACATTCATGCAAGCAAATATTCAAAATGATAACATGAAAACTATCACATTTAATTTGAGAGACAAATTACATGATAAGAAATTCTTTAGGAAAGAAAGCGTAAGTGCATGTTTCTCTCTATGATTAAATAGATCTAAAAGCTTTCCTAAATGGATTAACTCATAAATCTAATGCATTTACTAAGATGTTTTAGAAATGACAGCTAATTCTCCAAGATGAATTAAAGCATATGTTGCCTTTCATTTTTGGTCAGTTTTTGAATCATTGAAGATATTTATTCTCCTTGAATTTTTACCTTATGTTTTATCTGTAGTGATTATTCATTCTAAAGCTTAGATAAGTTATTATCTGCAGCCATATTATTAAGCAAACTGGTTTTTTCACTTTTCACCACAAAATAACATTTTTTGAAAGGTTTGATTAAAGAAAGTGATGAGTCATTAAGGGTCTAGGCTGTGGACTATCTACTTGCACTGTGTAAAATTCAATGGTTATACTATAAATTTCCTGATAAAAACCTTTCAAGTCTGTGGTAATTTTTTTCTTTTATCATGCATCTCTGCTTTAGACTTTACAGAATAAAAATATCTTGCTTATTTTCAAAAATCTATTAAGATAATGGAGTTTTTTAAAGCATTCTTTACTGATTTAAGCTCTTTTTTTTTATAGTATAATATCATTTCTGCAAGGAATCTAGTTCTAGGTTAATCCTGAAAAAAATTCCACACACACATGAATATGCACACATACACACACACACACACACACACACACACACACACACACACAAACACACACACAATTTAAATGATCTAAAACTATAATTACACATGATTTTGTTCTAATGACATTTTACCATTAATTCTAACCTAATCAGGTAATTCTTTAGCACTTGAAAATTTGTAGATTATAATTTGTTAATGCTTGAAGCCTAAGAAAATATATACAAAATACATAAATAGATATATAAGCACATTAATACTAGTTTACATGAATACAAATGTAGCTGAGTATGCCTGTTGCAGCTCTTGCTAGGTCCGAATAAGTAATTCATTCATTCCATTGATTTATCTTTTGCCGCATGCATTTCCTCTGAAGAAAAAAAATGGAAGCACTATTTTATTAAATGACATTCTGAGCAATATACAAGATAAAGGGAAGAAGTAAGGCAAAAGTGTTAGAAGATTTTTTTCCTCCCATACCGGCTGCAGGTTTCAGTCTCTCTCTTACTAATCAGGTCCAAGCCTCTCCATTGTGACATTGATATAGTTGAGTTGGTCCGTATTAATATACATATGTTACCTTAACTGTATTTACTCTCCTTATGGGTTTTATATTCCACAAAAACAACACTGCCAATTCCAGAATCATTTATGTATTACTTTTGTAAACCTCTGTTGCAACTGGAAAGAATTAAATAGAATGAGTCAGAAGAAAGCCTTGTTTATATACATGCATCTATGTAACATTGAGACCGATTGTGTGTGCACAACTGAAAAGTGCTGTAGCAGATCAAATGTTTCTACACATTTCCAGTGCCTTGCAGCTGTGAAAATACAGCTATAACTAATTACCATGCAAATATTTGAAACGTTACTTATGGCTGTGGGATGTACACCAAAACCATCATCGTTTTAGTTAAAGCAGACAACATGGCTTAGGAAAGGAAGTGTCATGTTTTGATGAACGCTCTGTTTGCCCTCAAATACATGATATGCTCCTGGATAGAAAACTTGGAGGGTTGAACTTTTAACCATAAAACAAATACACTTAAGTTGCAGAGACCTTGCCTCCTTCCTTTCTGAGTTGGAAGGCTTCCATAAGCAAGCTTGCATGTGAAGAGCCCGCAATAACGATCAGTTTTCTGGTGGGACTTTCCTGGAAATTCTATACAGAACGAAAACATAGCTTGCCATATATGGTGATGCATCCTACCTTCTCGTTATGAACCAGATGGAATAAATGTAAAGTGAACTGTAAGTTTCTCTGCAGTGCACACAACATATTAAATAAAATTATTCATATTCACTCACCCGATATCTTTTATTTGAAAGTTATTACTGCTGAGACAAAGGAGTTTGAAAAACCAGAATGTGGCTATGAACTGTGGATGGTTTTAAATAAGGAACAGTTTAGTCATTAGTACTATATTCTTTATATAATCAACATTAAACCATGAGCCAAGGAACTAAATGATTCCAAACTCTTCTTAATCTATATGAAGGAAAAGACAGAGGGCAAGAGTCAGTCATAGTATGAGCCAAAAACACAATTTCTCTGATTTCTGGCAAAAATATAACTGTTGAAAATTATTACTACTCTCTCAAATTATAAATTCTGCAATGAAAAACAGGAATTTTTGACACAGTTGACACAGCCTTTAAAGGCTAAGCCATTTCTCCAGGCATGGAATGCCTGCTTTTGAGATATTTGTCAGGGTTTAACCCCCCAAATGTTATAAGCTATTGCTATTATCATTCGATGTCCACAAAACATAGAAGCTAAGTACTTATTGCTCAAGATAACTGTCACTTCAGACATAAGACCTAAAGGACACTGAGCTCAAATTATAAGAAAAAAAATATTAAGACAGGGAGAAATAGTCTTCCCTAGGGAAGGACAAATAACAATTGTTTATCGAATACTAAATGGTCAGCCCAAACTACATATACATACAAGAATATGATACAAATTAAGCAGAGATTTTTTAAGCAAATTTAGAAATACATATGTATGTAACAACAATTAATGAAAAACAGTCCCCCAATTCAAACTAGAGCGAGGGAGGATACATAGGAAGTTTCGGTGGGATGAAAGAAAGGCAAAAATTGTGCAATTATATTATTAAAAAATAGAAAGGATTACACATTACATTTACACACACACCATATACATACACACACATATATACATACATATATATATATACATACACGTATATGTGTATGTGTGTGTGTGTGTGTGTGTGTGTGTGTGTGTGTGTGTGTGTGTATATATCCAAACATTTGGAATGACTCTACATAAGGGATATTGTTGTTCCAGCAATTAGTTGTAGAATATCAACAAAAAAATGGCATGCAATATTTCCCTTTGAGTTGCTCCTTAGGATATTCAAGAGAGCCAGAAAGAATAATGGGCAGAGAAAAGATACAGAGGGAAGGGAAATGAAATTTCATCCAAGTCAAGCCATCTAACAGACTGCTCATGCCCAGTTTAGGAGGAGTATATCCATGTCAGTACATGCGACCTGATTTGGACTCTTACTCTCTCTCTATGTGCTAGAGGATTGAAAGGGAAGGGGAAAATGATATAAGGATTTTATATCTGAATAAGGATTTTATATCTGATATAGATACAAAAATCCCTGTACATTTTAAAATAGAAAATGGTGGATTAAAACAAACATAGGTGTCAATTGGAAAACCAGTACATATAATATATACTCCAACAAATATGCATGTGAACTGCATATATCAGAAAGTTTAATAATAGCATGAAAATATGGCATAATCTGGTCACAACAGAGGTAGTTCTGTAAATTATGAGAACAAAATGTCAAGTTAAGACCAGTGTACTTAAGTGTTACTTGCTTTTTTAATTGCTGGTGTTTATATGGTCTATAAGAGTTGGTTAACACTCAGGATTTTGAAGAATAATGTATACGGTAGTAATGTAACAATGAACAGAAGCAAAATATCTTCACCTAAGTTTTAGTTTAGGAAACAAGTCACCGTCTTCTTGTTGGGTGCACAGCACTCAAGATTCCCAAGCAGTGAGGAGAATGATTTCAGATCTCAATGCTGGGAGGTCCACACACCTCAGTGTATCCACCCCTGTGCTATTTGAAGCAAGTTGTTTCGTTCTTATACAGCTTGATCTCTGATGCAAGTGTGAAAACATCATAAAATACCACAGAAAATCAATGTGGATTTTGTATGCATTCTTGTTGTTTTTTATACTGCTATTTAACTTGTAAATGCTTTTCTACTCAGTAGTACAATATTACCTTTACTAGATAGACTAAGGTAAAATATTTTCAATGACTTAAAGAAAAATATAACACTGTATCACTACTTGATAGAAAAGAAAGGGGATATGGGGGATATCTCTTTTACTTCCAGTGATATTGAAACCTAAAGTCGCATACAACCCCCTTACTCTATGAGAACTGTCTGATCATCCATGTATTTCAGCCGAGTATGTCATGCATCTTTGTAAGAAATGTATATGCCTATTGGTAATTGTTTATTGGGATACAGAATAGTTGAGCTCTTGGTGGTCTAAATAATCTACATAGTTGAAGGAGAACTTAAGTAATTAAAAATCAAGAAGGGCTGAAGACACACACACACACACACACACACACACACACACACACACACACGTGCAGGGGCACTTATCCAAAATACAGAAAGGCTTGAATTATTTTCACCAGCATTGCACATACTAAATAAGAGCAAATATCTATATGTGGCATCAGGTATTTGCAGTAGATAACTGTGACAATGTGAATGATTTCTTTAGGAATGCTAGATGATGGAGTAAAATGGGTATAAATTTAATGAAGAAAATTTGGCAGCAGGAATTTGTTGACACAAGGACTGCATAAAAGTGTCAGGCAGTTATTCAATCCTAATGTTTTGTTAAAGAGAGCCATTGAGAATATGGCCATTACCAGGGAAGAATGACTTAACTCTGCATTTGAATCATCATTGTATGATAAAAATTCATTGCAGAACACATTGGTTTGACTGTTACAGGGAAAATGAGCGAAGAGTAAGTATCGGCCTGTCCTGAACTTTACTGAATTTTACTTACTACACAAAGGTCACCCTCATACATTTAATCCTGAAGAGTAAGAATAAAGATGTATGTGTGAGCATGTTCAAGCACATAGAGGAAAAGTCAGCTTAGTAAGTTCAGAAACCAGCAGCTTTTAAAAGGAGAGAAGCGGGAGGGAAGCAGATGAAATTGTACGTTAGCACTTTAGCCCTTTGAACACACTCATTCTTCCTGCATTGCATTTGCTGTTCTGTGTGTCACAACGCTGAGGCGAACAAGAAAACAAACACAGTAAGAATAATGAACTAGGGAGTTTAGAAGGCAAGAAAAGAACACAAAAGGTATTTTACCTCAGTTCCATACGTAATCAGAAAAGGGTCATTTCTGAGATAAAAGACACAAAGCAAGAAGGAATAAAATATTCCATCAAAACAAGAACATTTTAATGAATCTATCTATATTCTGTCTACTTATCTTTCATCTATCTGTTATCTATTTATTATCTATCTATCATCTATCTGTCTATCATCTATCTATCTATCTATCTATAGATTATCTGTTATCTATTTATTATCTATCATTTATCTTCTACCTATCTGTCTATTTATCTATATATCATCTATCTATCAATTTATCTGTCTATCTATCTACCTATCTATCTACCTATCTATCTATCATCTCCCGGTCATCTATATATCTCTGTATATATTCAGTGTATTCTTATCCAGACACACTCCAAAAGTCTTCTACTACCATGTCCATCTCACACAGATTGGCAAGTCTCAGGTGGAACTTCATTGCTGAATCTCCATCCTTAGCTAACAAAAGGGCGAGAGTTGCAAAATAAAAACTCAAAAAGAAATAGAGTATAACACTCCTCTTAGCCTTCATTTATTAGGTAAGTTTAAATTGGCAGGTTTTCTGCAATATCTTATATTCAGAACTCTGTTCCTTCTCCTGTGCCCCAAAATAACATTTTCCAATGTAGAACAAAAAAGTGAATGCACAAAATCTGTTTTTCAAATCCTGATCTAATCATATAGTACTGAGACGAAGAACCTAATTATTCCCTAGGGTTCAGAAATTATCTCAGAGAATATTATTTGTATTTCTTATAAAAAAGTTCACTGTTAAGAATGCCAATTTGACTGACTCCATTGATCAAATATTATTGTATTTCTTTCCAGTTTGGAGGAATCTAATGAAAGGCCTCCCACTGGATAATCAAGGGCTCTGTTATTGAACCACACCCTAAGGCCTCTAATTGCAAGCTGGCATTTGAGCTATACCATCCTTTTCAATTTGGATAACTAAAGACAACGATGCATTAGTAAACCATCCAACAGTGCTTCTTTATATTTTTAAACTGAATCCAAAAGACAAACAATCTTGGATTTTCATTTGGATAATTAATTTTGCTTTGGCATCTAAATTCAATAAGATTCACAGGTATAACTAGTAAAGCTGCTTACAACCGATGTGTTGAAATGGTTAAAACCTGCCCTTAGAAGCAGACTGTGCAGGAAAGAGGAGAGCTTGTTCACATGGCATACTGCACAGGTCACACCTCTTTTATCTGTCCTGCTCTACTTTTGCCTTGGAACTGGTATTAATGAGATTATATTCTTCTTTCTCACTCTGTTCAGGCTCTTTCTGATCCATGCCTGATCTTCTCTGCTCATATCTTGTTTGCATAAAGTATGAGGCATATTTTTCATTAAAAGAAAAACTTGTGTTTAATTTTTCAAAAAGCTTTTAAATTTAAATTCTTTTTTGTAAAAGAAGAAAAAGGAAAATTTTCATTATGAGCATGTCTTGTCTTTCAGTCAGTCTTATGCTGAACCTTATCTTTAATACTGATGCACTTTGCAATTAGTAGAGCAACACATGTTTTTATGTATTGCTAATAATTTTAATTCAGTTTTCAAGTCTCAATTTTAATGATTTAATCTTACTTTAATTTAATGTTAATTTATTTTATTTTTTATTAATTAAGTTATTTATTGGCCGGGCAGAGGTGGCACACACCTTTAATCCCAGCACTTGGGAGGCAGAGGCATGTGGATTTCTGAGTTCAAGGCCAGCCTGGTCTATAGAGTGAGTTCCAGGACAGCCAGGGCTACAAAGAGAAACCCTGTCCCAAACAAACAAACAAACAAACAAAAAAAAATTAAGTTATTTATTTCCTTCACATTCAGATCACACCCTCCTGTCCTTCCTCTCCTTCTAGTCTCTTTCCTCTCACCTCCTCCCCTATTTATCCCTCCTCTTTTTCTCCTCAGAAAAGGAGAGTGGAAAAGTACAGTGTGTATGTGTGTGTGTGTGTGTGTGTGTGTGTGTGTGTGTCCCCTCATGTGTATCATTGTTTCCAACAACACTAGGTTCTAAGTTTATGTCTAGTATTGAAAGATAAATAAATAAATAAATAATTTTTATATTTCATTTAAAGTTGAGACATATTTCTGCTCTCTACACTATTTGGAGGTAGCTGTATATAGACTAGGTAAGATATCAAATAATTAATTCATTAAAAGCACTACCTCAAAGCACTATAAAAGGGTAGGAACAGAAATCACTATTTACAAAAATTACTACAAAAGCCATAGCCCCTTAAATCCCAGCAAGTCGTGCCACCAAGCAGAATAACAAAATAACAAAATAATTTTTGTTTAAAATAACAAAAAACTAATATATGCTATTACCTTAATACAGGAAATACATTCAACTTAGGTGTGCCAATCCATAGTTTAACAAAACAAAAAACAAAAAACAAAAAACAAAAAAACAAGCCAAACATGTGACCATTACTTAGACAAAAAGCTGTATTAAAAAACTGCCCCTAATTTTACCTTATGAAATGTTAATAGAATCACCAGTATGATGCCATAAGATATTCAGCTCTTTTGAAAGTATATTGCATCCTAATATTAATTGGTTCCAATTAAATGAGGCACAAACAGGATGATGAATAATATGACTATAGTATGAACACATTGGACAAACAATATGTGCCCTAAATGTTCATATAAAAAATATATAAACCGTTTCTTGGGAAAATAATAGTAACTAAACATGTGTAGAGGAATTTTAATTTTAATTTTAACATGGCTGCTCTGGCAAGGCATCATATCCAAAGACTTTCTAGGTCCATACGATCCAGCCTGAGTGCAGACACACTCTGGATTATAATATGATCTGGCTGGAATACAGACATGCTCTTAGTATACCATTAATCTCTAACAGTGAAAGCAAAGTAAGATTGTAGAAGGAAGCAGCCATGTTTGAAAGTGACAGCTAATTGAGGGACAGACAAAGTGATGAATCAGAGAAAGATTTGACAGAAGGAATCAGAGATAGGATAAGCTTGACTTTCACAAGAATATCACAGAAAAGAGATGCTACTTAAGAGCAGAGAGAGAGAGAGAGGCAGAGAGAGAGAGAGGGAGGGAGAGAGAGAGAGGGAGAGAGAGAGAGAGAGAGAGAGAGAGAGAGAGAGAGAGAGAGAGAGAGAAAGAGAGAGAAAGGTGTATGGCAGTTTTATGAGGGCAGTTTTACAGATACAGGTTGCAAAGAGAACAAACTAGACACAATTGAAGACAGAATAAGGCAGAGAATGAGAAGGAGGCCGAAGATTAGAACTTCTTGCCAAAGTTAATAAAAGGCCAAGAAGAGCAATTGAGACGGAAGCCAGAAGAAGCAAGATTGAATCAGACATTTTAGAAGATTAGATTGTGTGGAGGCTAGAAGCTTCCAGGCATAGGCTTAGTAATAGTTAGAACAGAGAAAAACAAAACCAAACAAAGCACCAAAAACCAAACCAAACCAACAAAAAACAAACAAACAACAACAACAACAACAACAACAACAACAATCTCCAGTCTGGACTCAACCCGAGCTGTGTATTCACACAGCTTTGATATGGTTCTCCTCTTATCCTTCCATCTGAACAAATCTGAGGAAATAAAAGTGATGCTTACTAACATAATTAGCCTCAGTAATTCTATGACCTTGAAGAAGTGACTTCACTTTTCAAAAACTTATGTCTGTACTCTGTAAAATAGAAAAATAAGATCATCTGACAAGAGATAAAAGACATAAAAGAGAAATACAGAGCATGAAGTTAGGACTCTGGCCAATGGGTAAAACTCATATCTTGCACCCACAAAATTCTGGGTTCCATAGCTACTTAAATCTTTTCTTAAGAAATGGTAAGAGGAAGAAATGCAAAGCATGTTCTTTAGTTCTCTCTTTCATTTTAACTTCAGTATCTACTTCTTTAGGGATGTTGTTCTCACCAAACTCACCTGTTACTTCAAGTGCTGCAGCTGATGAAGTCTGACTACAGCATTTTGTACGAGCAAATGGGATCCTTGAAATCTAACAGAATGGGCTAATTACTTACAAGTTAACACAGCCAAACATAGCTGTAGGTCTAGCCTTGAGCTCCACTTTTAAATGCCTTTAAAAATGTGACTTAAAGTTAGTGGGATGATTTTTATGGCCCCATAATGACCTCTGAATACAGAAATAAAAGGAGCAATGAGAAGATATGCTGTGGCAGGATAAAGCTTATTCTCAGAATCAATGTAGTTGAACGTTGCATTTGAAATAATGGCTTTGAGCTGTAATAATAGAGGGTGTGTAAAGACCTGCTCCTTCTTCACTCACTCTTTGATCTTATGACTGAATGAAGGAAAGGGTATGCCTAAGCTGAATAAAGTATGTGCTATTTACAACCAGCTGGAATTAAACCCATTTCCTGTGAAGCTGCTTCTCTCAGATAACTCTGTGACCACTGCATATATAAAACCTGCCCTTAATATATTTGGCTCCTGATTGTGTACTGGTTTATTTTATCTCTGTTTCATCCTTCCTGAATCTATGAAAGCAGCAGTTATAATTGTGGTATTTGAAGAGAGAACTTTGTGTGTGCACAACTATTTAGGTGCATTTTAAGAAGTACCTAGGAGAAAATTGTGAACCTTTCACATCTATCTTCTCATGAATTAATTATATACATTCCCAGTGGTAAAACTACAATTGATATGACCACAAACTATCTGTGTAAAGATTTTCAACTACACTAGAATGCAAAGTAAATTAAAAATGAAAGAAAAAATTATTAAATTTAAAATTATAAATAGCCCTTTTTCATTGATTTTAAAAAAACATTAGAAAAGAAGGAGGGTGTCATAAGACAGTGTGTGTTATAGATACCCCACTTCCCATTTTATAATATACTGAGGCCTGTTTAGATTGCAACAGACATAGATAGACACATTTAAAAATATTTTTAAGAAACAAATGTAGATTATTCTGTGACACACATGAGCAAATGAGCTTATGCAAATTTTTGAGGCACTTGGTTTATCTGCTTACTATTTCAGACTGTCCCAAGGAGTCATGTGTCAGTACCAGTTGCTATGCAGCTTCTTCATTATTCACATCTCATCACAGGTGTAGAAATACGTATGTGCTTGTTTTCTGTCTTTATATCCCTAGAAATGCTATCTGTGAGAAACATGAGAAACTACCCACAGTTGAGTTGTGTATATAAATTAATGACTTAAAAGAATATGTAGACGATAACTAAGTAAGGCTTGCTGATATTATTGAGTGCGTTCTTCTAGTTAAGACTACTTATATATGAGTTTGCAAGAAAGTTTAGGTGAATTCAATATATCTTGAAGCAGCATAATTATAAGGGGATTCCAATTAAGTGTAAATATAGTTAAGTTGGTAGAATATAATTTAGTGATTTTTTCCACTGTTCAAGTCTAATATATTAAGATGTGTTAAAACAACAAAAAATGCTTGATAAGGTTTATGCAGTGTATCACGAATGCTATAGACATGCTAGGGTATACAAAAAGGATAATGAGCATAGCAAAAAAAGAAAAAGAAAAGTCAATGTATTGTTTTAACTTGGTAATTTCTAAGAAGATATAGGACATCAGCCAAATTATATTCAAAATAGCAGGACACAGACTACATTTACTACTAGGTACCTATAGAAATAAATGAAAACAGTGTATCTTTAGGTTTTAGATATTAGAATTCAGTAAAAATTGGTCTATATTATTTCTTTACTCATAATATTGCAAAAGTGCCTTGGAATCGTTCAATATTAAATGCATTTGAGCAAATATCAGGAAATACTTTGCAAAGCACTGTAGAAATATATTGCCTTTGAAGGTCACAAACTCAAAAACTGTAAATGATTAATACACTCCACAATAATATTTGTATTGGCCAGCGGAAGGAAGCTGGGGCCAGCACCATGCTAGCTTCACAGACTTTTCTCTGAACTTCATCCAAAAGCACTTTCTAGCTTGGGGGTCTGAGTGTACTTAATTAATTCTGTCTGACCCAGTCATTCAGAGTAAAGACATCAATCTACCCAACTCAGCTCTCACATCCAGGGAGTCATAGGTGAAGGTATAATACATATTTTGAACTAACAAATGTTGACTGCCATATCTATCAACACACATGCATATGAGTGTATGGTGTGGAGAATGTGATACGAGCAAGTTAGCCTTTAAACTTACATTTTGACCGAGAAAATGTTATGCTCTGAATCTATACAGAAGCAATTCACTACAATAAACCAAATATACAGTAAAGAATCAGGAAATTGTAACCAGAAGATAGTATCTTTGTCACTGATTATGGAACAAACTATTAAAATTCTCCAAGTATTAATTCTCTCAAAAAATAATAAAAGCACTTGAAATAATAAAAATGAAACCATACTGGCATTTAACCTGCAAGAAATGTATAAAACGGTCTACATTTCTTTTAAGTCCAAATACTTATGTAAATATTGTAGAAGTATTACATTACATATGATGTAAAAATAAGACTTATCTTTTCTCCTTTTTTATGAAATTAATATTTTTCTAAATTCTTTACAGTATATCAATTGCCAAACTCTGTGCTACTCCTACTAGCACATAAGCAGACTTACTCCATATAGTTTTGCTTGTAACCATGGAAGAAAACCACTGTCCTAATTGATAAATGAAGTTAAGGAAGTTACAACCAACACTAGCAAAATTATCCACAAAGAAGGATATTTAATTGATTTTTGAGTCATATTGTGTTGCCCCATAATTTACTTTCTTCTTGGATTTTTTTTTTTCAAACGAAGACAGCGATTGGAGGAAGTATCCTTAAATGTGGGTGGCAAATGACTATATTAGAGGTAAAAAGCTTTATTTTTAGGAAATAACTAAGTGCTGAGCCTTTATCAGTAGTATCAGTAAACCCTCTTATTCTATGGTCTCTGGGCATCCAGAAGGGGTTATTTGATGGAAAAAAAAATCAATAAAATCCAATGGCTTGGTATCTGAACAACCAGAGACAGAAATCCTGCCTGCCAACTATAACACTTCTAACAAAATTTTTAAACAGAAATAAATTTAATTTTAAGTCACTGAAAGACTGAGCCAAAACCGAAGAGCATGCACAGGCTGATCTAAGGCCCTGGCATACATGAGCAGAGGCCTGCCTCGGTTGGCCTTAGTAGGAGAGGATGTGCCTAAGCCTGTAGAGAATTGATATCCTAGGGTGAGGGGTTACCTGGAAGGTACCCTCTTAAAGAAGAAGAGGAGAGCGGATAGGGTAAACTCTGTGAGAGGGAAAGAGGAGAGATATAAATAAAATAATTAATTAATAAAAATGGAAAAAAGACAACAAAAGCAAGCTATATTGTCAAACTATTTCATAGATTATAATTTCTCATAATTTAATTTTAAAAACTTAATTTATTCAATGTTCTAAGCTTTAAAAGTCTATTTTATTCCAGAGATCTACTTCCAACTACATATGCATTTATGAAACGCCACATTTTGTGTGGAATATTTGTAAACGTGGATTTGTTATTCCAGTTAAAGATAAAATTACTTCGGGCTAACACAGCAGAGTAATGTAGGGCTTAAAATATTATGTTGCACATTCTGGATGGTAAGGCTTTAAATGTTTTAAGCACAAGTAAATGATAAATATTGTCATGTACTGGTGCATACTTAGAATCCTGGCTGCTGTGAAGACTTAGAAGGCATCAGAGTCATCCTGGAAGATAAACTTTGTGGTAATAGACATGCTAACTGTCCTTAAACACTGTACATATATACATATGTTGTTTTAGGGTTGATTAAAAAATTAAAACTAGTCCCTTCCACTTTTAAGCCCTTATTTATTTAAAATGAAAAACAATAACATCAAAATGTAAGGCTAAAATTTTATATAAGTCCTGCACAGTTCACATCTGAATATGTGGCTTGATAATTTCCAAATAGATAATTTTTTATACAACAGAAGTCATTCAACTTGCCTCTTGAGTTAGGAAATGTGCTGAGTCACTCTAGGCTCTTCCATCCCCACCAAAGGTCTTAACATTTGGAGTATGCAACACGAGGTGAAGCAGATCATAGATTACAGTTGACACCTGTAAAATCATTCTCAAGATTAAGGAAAGAGAAGATAGGGCCTCTCCTCTAGCTGTTTATTATTCTGAATCGGTCTAAGCTTTAGAATGCCAACTATGCTATTTCTATCCAAGACATTTGTGCCTAAGGTCAACAAGGGTGGGAGATGAGTCATGAGTCAGAGATTGTTTTTTGGTGGTCAAGACCAGTCACCTCTTTTCAGGAACTCACTCTGTAGAATAAGAATGTCAGCAGCAGTATGTGGTATGGATGGTGTGATCCAGTAAGGTGAAAGTTGGAGACTTGCTCACTGAAGCCCATGCACAGGGCCATACCCCAGTACTAGGTAACTCGTTTCTTGAGTCTCTGTTCGTTTTCACACACCTTGTTTTAATGTCTTAGATGTTCAAGGTCCCATCTTTACTAGTAAAAAAAAAAAAAATGACTCTTATATTCAGTTTATAGCACTTAAACTCTCCAATGTGATATCTTCAGCATGGTTAATTGTTTCTCCTGCTGTTTTATTAGAAAAGACTCCGAATTATAGCAGAAAGCATCCAACATGTTATTCTAGCTATTAATTTGTATCTGTTTTGATTTTGCTACTGACCATAATTTATATGCCCTGTTTTATATCTCTGGTGATCATAGTTAATCATTAAAAGTATATGTGCAATTATCCATATGCCATATATATAAAGTTGATTTTTTTTTTAAATGAATAACATTTATATAGTTCATTGTTAAAAAGAACATGTGGAATCATCTGTAATGTCATATATATGGATAAAGACAATGTTTTATGAATAAATTAATATATAACTTCATTTAAAATTAGTCATTTGTGCAAAACATAAGACTATTATGGTTTTATGATGTAAACTTCTGTGTGTAATCAATACTTCAGCATTTGAGGGAGTAATTAGGCCCCTCATTATGTACTAGTTTAGGCTAGGAAAAAGATTTCCAACTCAACTCTAGTTAGCAGTGTTTATGAGAGAATCTGATTGTATTTTAAATGTTATTTAAGCATGAACAGCCATAGTTTTGCCTCTTTTACATTTTAATGAATTAATATTTTCTCCTGTAAAAACATTTTAAATTACTGAACATACTTCAATGTTTTAACATCTTGAGAAAATGTTTTAATGAACCAAGCTTTTAAAAATAATTTGATACCTAATAATTTTAGTTGTATTTTTGCTAATGTATTTGTGTGCTTATATGCATTCATATGTAACTAATATTTGATTTATTTTATTAAATATACTACATTAAAACATAATACCAGAAAATAATGTAGTCTGAAGAATGTAGTCTGTATAACTTAGCCACTATTAAAATTTTTGAATAAAATAAAAATTAAGTTGAATGTCATAAATAAACTTCTATTTTATTTGTCAAGTGATGTTTAGTATGTTAGAACATTTTCTTAAATTGAATACATCCAATGAAGCAGATCTTATTATTGATGAATTTCATTACATTGCATTATAAAATGTGAAGAACCAAAAAGAGAGTTAGGGATTTTATTTTTATACAGTAAACAGAACACATGTACAAGACATCTAATATCTGCAAGTGTAGACGAGATCAATACATGTGAGTATGTGTGTGTGTGTGCATGTGTGTGCAAGAGTCTGTATGTATGTGTGTGAATATATGTATGTGTGTTTGTGGTTATTCAATAGACACTGACTTTCTTTGCCACATTAAGTTCTCATAGTATTAAAATACATATAAAATAATAAATATTAATACTGTCAGATTTGATACAAAATACAAATATTCTAGCAGCTTTGAGATGGTAGAAAATTCTTCGGCTTCTCCCACATTTGCATCTATATCAACATGTATAAAATGAATACAGTACTTAAAGCTCACACCTAAACGTACATGATATGATTGATAAGTATTTTTAAATTGCTTAGGATGTATTTAAAAGCCAGAACCCCCTCTATAAAGCTTCATTTTGTATCATTGCTGTGCTATAGTACCATGCTTTAAAGTAATTTTTTCTTGAAGACTTTGACCATAAACACCATAATTGGTCATAATCTCTTTGGGTGAGGAAAAAAACGATAATATTGCATAATTATAGAATAAACTCTAACAGACTATGTTTGGCTCCATAAGATGTTGCCCACATAAAATTAATACAAATGGCTTCTGTGAATTTCAAGTCAGAATGGAAATTCCTTGTTTTTATAATGGAGTTGACCATGGGAAAAATGACTTAGAATTCCTCTAGAGAAAGGAAGTAGTTATTGGCTCTAATTCAAGGCGCAAATAGGCATATTTACCACAGGAACTATGAAGTTTTAACTTCCAGCCATCCCACACTCCCATGGAAGTCAAGGAGTCATAGGGAGCATTTCCACTTACTGAGAGGCTTTGAAGTGCCTTGGAATTATTCCTCTGAGGGAAACACGGAACTCAAAACTCAAAAGTTCCCAGCATAAAATGAAAAATGCAACTATCATTTAGCTCAAAATGTAAGCATAAATATTACAAAAGTACATGTGGCAATCAGAATGAGGTAGTGAGTTAGAATTATGAACAAAATACCGGATACTTTCCTCAAAGTATTATGTTTTCTTGAGTGGCTTCTCTTAGTCTTCGTTATTTTCCTACTGCAGACACTTGTTTCTTATCCTAGTTAATGATATCTAGCAAAGCATTATGGGGCTACACACAACATGGTTGGAGGATCAGGAGATAAAAGAAAATACATAGTATATATGTGGTTTGGGGATAGCCCGTACTGTATAGCAAAAGACCCAACCAAACAAAGAGCAGGAATGATAGTTGCTGGCAAATATGGTGTCTATTCTTACTGGAAACTGGCAAAAATATCACTAATTATCTGATCTTTAAATTTATTAAAACTTTACGGGATCAGATTACTTTGCTAAGTGTGTACATGTAGGTTCAAATCCTGGGAAAAAACAATTATTATAAATGTTGTAAAAGAAAATTATAGCATGCTCAATCTTAAAGCACACAGATATACTACATATATATATGTGTGTGTGTGTGTGTATGCATATATACACATATATGTGTGTATGTGTACATGTACATGCTGTGCACGTGTGTGTGTATGCATATATGTATGTGTGTCTGTATGCACACAATATTATTTTGAGACTTTTTCTTAGTCCGGGTTTGTATTCCTGCACAAAACATCAGGACCAGGAAGCAAGTTGGAGAGGCAAGGGTTTATTCAGCTTACACTTCCATATTGCTATTCATCACTAAAGGAAGTCAGGGCAGGGTAAGAACCTGGAGGCAGGAGCTGATGCAGAGTCCATGGAGGGGTGCTGCTTACTGGCTTGCTTCCCCTGCCTTGCTCAGCATAATTCCTTATATAACCCAGGACCCCTAGCCCAGGGATGGCACCATGCACAGTGGACCCTCTCACCCATGATCACTAATTGAGAAAATGCCTTACAGCTGGATCTCATGGAGGCATTACCTCAAGGGAGGCTCCTTTTTCTGTGATAACTCCAGCTTGTGTCAAGTTGACACACAAAACCAGTCAGTACAATCTTAAATTTACTCTGTAGCTAATATTGGCCCTAACCTCTGAATAATCCTCTCTCAGCCTTGAGAGTGCTTTAATTTCAGGATAAGGAGCCATGTTCATGCATATAATTTTAAAAAGCTATAGCAGTGAATATGCACAAAGATTGCATTTTTTTCTGTTACTTGATTTTATACTCGTACTGACTAATCTCAGTTTTAGCTTGCTTATTTGTGAATATTACTATGAACTGGTGGTCTATAACATGAATCTATCTAGCATGTTTGCTTTATCATTAATCTTGTTGGTCATTATATCATTTACTGTTCATTATAGCAAGAGACAAATTGCACAAATGTTTAATATTGTTAGTTCAGGTTGGCTGCCTTCTTTAGAGACACTAATTCTACAGAGCAGTCGGGCAAAATCAATGTCTTATGCACCATTTATATTAAATTATGCTTGTTATGCAATCAAATCAACACTACATAGAGTTTTCTCGAGTTAATTGATCAACTCCTACAAAACAAATTAATATGATACATCAAACTTACAGAATTGTTGTCCAAGAAAGTATATCAGTACCATCACCAAATGAAAAATCAGTATTCCACACAGACTACTGAATACTCAACCCTACTAAAACGGCTGGATAAAAATAACAGCAGAGATAATGTGAAGATCAATTTTAAAGGAGATGTTTCTAGACCAACTGAAGTTTATGCCATGTGATGTACCTTAATTGCTTGCTGTTTGGTTGGTTTTATTCTTATCTTATCCCTTGCTGATGAGAAAACATGGAATTTGAAAAATCATGACAAAGGGTTTCAATTTATATAATTGTTAAATGGTTATGGAGATAGCCTTAACTGTAACATCGAATATTGGTAAATATTCTGTGAACCAGAAGCTTTTCTTAAATCAACTAGCATCTGTGAGAACATAACGCGAACTATATTCCATGGTGTGAAGAGGCCACATGAACATTATTCTTATTTCATTAGCACTCTTTAATATGGATCACTATAAAAATATGTGCTATTATATAACATAATATATTAGCATGCTGAATTTTATTCAATATTTATTTCATAAATATTGTTCATAAACCAATACTCTTATATTTGGAGCCATAGTCATAGAAAAATCTATACATGTAACCTAAATTGTCCTTTTTTGTTTCAGGACAGAAAAGCATATGCAAATGTAAGAATGTACTCTAAATTCTATATGTTTATTACACATGACTTGAAAACACATCTTTTATATTAATTAATTAATTAATTAATTAATTTACATTTCAAATATTATCCCCTTCTGGGTGCCCCCTCCAGAAGCCCCATATACCATCATCCCTCCTCCCTTTCGCCTCTAAGAGCATACTCCCCTACCCACCCACCTACTCCTACCTCACCTCTCTAGCATCCCCCTTCTCTGGGGCATCAAGCCACCATAGGACCAACTCCCCTCCCACTGAGGCCAGACATTACTTCTCTTTGTCTAAATACAGTGTTAAAGAAACTAACAAGAAAAATAGGTTATGAAATTCTTGAAGTGTCAGCAGCCTCCAGCTAATTATGTGATAGTTCACTGAGGTAGGGACCATCGAGTTTGATAGGAAACTCACTTGGGTACTTTTGCAATGTCTTGTACAGGAGAATAAGGAGAGGTGCTACACTGAAAAAGTACTGTTTTAATTTACATTTATGGATGAACTTGGGTGCATTTCACAGTTCATTCAGGGCAGTTCAACTCCTTTTCTCTACTTACTGGCATATTCTTGCCTTCCCTTATCCACTGATATCAAAGTGATTAAATAGAACATTTAGAGAACAATGATACATTTATTTTGGCAAGAAGTTCTCTCATCCTTTTTTTTTTTAAAACTTTTTATTGATTTTATGAGATTTCATATCATGCACCCCAGTCCTAATCATCTCCCAATCCCTTCGTATCTGCCTTCTGCCCTTGCTACCTCCCCACTAAACGAAAAGAAGATAAGATAAAAAACAGTCTTGCAGTAGAAACCGGAGCGTGTCACAGTCCATCCCACAGTATACTCTTGTTCACACACCTTTGCTTGCAAATGTCCATCAGAAGGATTCTTTGTTCTGCGTCCAGGCCTCTGGCTTCTACTACACTATCAGTACTGGATCCTCATCTGTAACCCTCTTATATATCCTGCTGTTACTCTCTGTCATGGAGATCCTACAGCTTTGGATCTTCAGGACTGGCCATTCCAGAAGCTTCAGTAGTACACAGATATGGTAGATGTTGGGGTGGGCCTAGTCAAGGCCCTGTATTTGGGCCTGGGTGGTAGCTGAGTTGGCCAGCCATATCATATGCAGCTTTCCCACACTGACACCAACAGGAAGAGATCTCCAGCACTACCACAGCTAGCTCGCACACTCTCATGGGTTGATTGAAAACGTTAGTTCAAAAATCTATAATTTTTTTACTTTGATTTGGAAATTACACAAGATCCTAGAAGATGCCAATTCCATTTAATTAAAATGATAGTCATTGGAAAAATATTTTAGTATTCCAATTTCTAAAAATTGAAAACAATATATTTCAAGGTAATAAATACATGTTCTATATCATGTTACACATCTCTAGAAAAACTGAATACACTTACAGCACTACTTTACATCTTCAATGTGGATTTATAATGTGTTTAAAAGAAGTGTTTTGAATTTTATGGTAATTATAAGAAATAATACATTGAACATATAATTAAATTATATATACCAAATGGTACTTTGAAGGGCATAGAGTTGATATATATATATAACTAAAAAGCACCTCTATATGTGTAAAATTAGTATTTAATAACTGAAGAGATAAAGTATGTTATCACTATAAAAACTTCAGCTAAAATTCTTAGTATAAAACTTATGCTAAATTAATAATGTCTATTACTTTTACTTTGACATATTGATATCCAGGTTGTAGTCATTACTCACAGAAATCAATTGCAAGAGTCATGTAATCATGACACTGCACTTTCTTGGTAACCGTGATCAACCCTGTTGGATCCATAGACATTGTAAAATGCAAGAATAAATTATATCCATTAGATGCAAGTGTATATTATCTTTATAATGGTCTGACCATTAGAACTAATTTAATTAAATGTGCTAAATAGCTTTTCCCTCTAATTATTAGTTTTAATCTGAAGTGAGAATTTCATTATAGAGACCTAAGATCATCAGAATCTTAATGATGCTAAAAGTGTAAGTACTGAAAACAGGTTGGCTTTCCTTTTTCACATTTCTTTGGATTCTTTTGATTTTCATTTTATGTTTACTTAAAACCTTTATTTTTCTGCTTCAGATCTACTCTTAATTTATCATTATTATTTTAGTTAGTTTACAAATTAAAAGATGTCACATGGCATTCATAGTGTGTGTTGGGACATCATGTGTGTGTGTGTGTGTGTGAGAGAGAGAGAGAGAGAGAGACAGAGACAGAGACAGAGAGAACGAAAGAGATTCTGTACACTGTGGGTGAACACATGTCGTGGAGAGGTTGTGGAGATTAGTGGTGAACACTGGGAATCTGACCTCATCTTATACCTTATTGGAGACAAGGTCTCTTGTTGGTTTATCTCCTTGTACCCAATGTAGGGAGTGCCCTGGAGCTTCTGTGAGTTCTCAGGGCTCCTCCTCACTTCATGCTCTAGGAACTGTGAGACTGAAGATGGGTGCATGGTATTGAGCCTCATAGTACTGGGATTCAAAATCATATACTTCCTCATGCTTATATGGTAAACCACAGAACCATCTTCTTAAACTTATTCCTATTGCATTCATAAAGTGATGTAAGAATGTCTGTGTACCCTAGAATGGAATTTAATAGTTTATTTAGGCTATCAGTTTAAGAGTTTGAAAACACTGGCTTGGACACTGAACTTTTGTATTATTATGTCATTATACTGGAGTTTGAGATACAAGGAGCTCTCATTGAAGATTACCTAAGTTTCATTGGTAGAAATTGGCCAGGACTGTGTCGCAAAGGGATTCTAATCTGAGAGGGAAGTCAGAAAATATACACTTATTTTGTCAGATAAAATCAGCTCTATGTAATGAGAAGATGGATTTGGGGAATATGGCCCAATGAATAAAACATGTAAAGGAAGATATGGGCCTTGTTACAGAAAGTTAAAGATTTTGGCACCTCTGTGAGACAGGATATGTAATATCTGCATCACCAATACTACAGAATTTGTCCTCAAAGCTACTTTATTAAGCTACAGATAGAAGATATTAAGTTCATTTGAGGCCATCGTCTGTCATGAAGCTAGAGCTACATCCACACAAGAGTGGTGGATTCTTCGCATTTGGCAATATCTTGACTTGAGATGGATTTCTATAGATATTTAAGTCTAAAAGAAAATTTAACACTTCATTTTATCTCTTACACACATTAAGTATATTTGGTAAAATACTCGAGTGAAGTTGCATTGATGGCCTTGTATTGTTGCTGAGTAAATGATCTTACACAGTAAATGCATGAGCATGTCACCTATGCGCATTAAAAACACTCTTCTCCACAGCCACCTGACCTTCCTTTCTTGTAGTCGAGATTGAATGTATAAAATCTTTACCGCTACAATAACATTTTCATTACAATAACAAATGTTTCACAGCAAAAAGTACTCCTTGTCTTAAACGCTATAAAAAAATCATCAGTAAATTACATTTTATATAAAACCAACAGCAGTATTATTTAAGTTTGTCTATATAATCTGAGAAGCCATTGGACAATCTTTGAAATTCAAAAGTAACTTGAATATCTTGTCTGTTTTCTTTTTTTACTCAACCATTTGTACTCCAAGTTTCAACTTTTCTCTTAGCATCTCTTTACCAAATATGAGTTTATTCTTTCGAAAACTTCCATTTGGCCAATATTTACCAAAATAACTGTCAAATGATAAAACATTTCTTACGTTATTTCAAACAAATTGATCTTTAAGGAAATAAGAAGAATTTTTTTCAAGGCATGTTAAAAATATTATAGATGTATATATTTACCTATGGTCTTTTTATTTTAAGCTTTATGTATTTCTAATTTTAGTCCATAAGTTGATATCGCTTGTTTAAAATTTCATGTACATTGAAAATCTAATTATATTTAAACTTTTGAAAACATCTTAATATATTTTTCGCAAAATCTAGAAAAATAAATTTAAATATATATATTATATTTTAAGCAGAAAATTAAATTAAAGGTATTATGAATACATTTGTTTTAATTTGGAGTTAATAAGAAAAATTGATAAGTGAGCAAAGTGAATGAATTTTTTATGAAATATTATCTAACAAAAATGAAAATTATAAATAATCACATAGATACTTAATATTATAGAAAATAGATCTTTTATTTAGAATAATGTATCATACATAAAGACAAATATGCCTACGTTTAAGTTAAATCCACCATGGTGTACTTTATTAAGCAGCACAAAGAATCATTTTCCTTTGTTTTTTAATTAGATATTTACTTGATTTACATTTTAAATGTTATCCTCTTTCCCGGTCCCCCACCCCTGTAAAATCCCTATCCCATCCCCTTCCCCCTGCTTCTATGAGGGTGTTCCCCACCCACCCACCCACACTTGCCTACCTGCCCTCGAATTCCCCTCCACTGGGGCATCGAGCCTTCACAGCATTAAGGGCCTCTCCTCCCATTGATGCCCGACAAGGCCATCCTTTGCTACATATGCGGTTGGAGCCATGGGTCCCTCCATGTGTACTCTTTGGTTGGTGGTTTGGTTCCTGGGAGCTCTGGAGTTCTGGTTGGTTAATATTGTTGTTCTTCCTATGGGGTTACAAACCCCTTCAGCTCCTTCATTTTCATATATTTCTATTCATTGGTTTTTGAAGGTTGCTTTCTAAACATTCTTTTTCAGTTATGTCTTTAAAATGGCTTAATTCATTTTCTTCAAGATAGCATTGTAAACATCAATGTAGTTTTTTTAGAGATGTTTCTTAAATTATTCTTACTACCTTGGTCTGACATCAGGTGTAATTTTAAATATTAAATTACTGCTCTAGAATGCCCCAGTCCTTAGAAATAACTTCCTCAGACATCATAGAGAATTTTCTGCCCCAGGGATTCAATTCACTGAAGAATTTACTACCTTATATTGACTTCTGTTGCTGTATCCATCATTTTCAGCTGCAGAGTGAACTCTTTACAATCTGATGTAAGTTCTTGTCTTTGAGGTTTGTATATTATAGTAGTGTTTATTATTCTAGATTATCTGAATAGCAATACAGGCAAAAGTAAAACATCAATCTGAAACCATGATACCAGATGTCCATAGGGGGAAAAATACTATTACATAGGCAGGGAAAACCAGAAAAGGGAAAATATCTATTGTGTAACTCAACTTTTTTCTTTTTAATTTTTGATTATAATATAATTGCAAATTTCTGTTTTTCATCTCCTCCCTCCAAACCCTTCCATATTTCTCCCTGCCATGCTCTGCTTCAAATTCAAGGCCTTTTTTTTAAGTCAACTTTTTTTATTTAAGTTTACATCCTATAAAAAAAATAGAACGTATTCTCTGAACTCAAAACAATTTAGTTGAAACTTTAAGGCTAAAAGCAACATCAAGTGTGTATATCTACTTGGTTTGGTTTACTTGAATGATGCCATGTGAGATTATATCTACAGTGAGCAGATAAAATGGCTCCTCTTCACATGGAAGGCCAGCATGATATGCTTTGTTTTGGCATCACATGTAAAACAGGAAATTCATCTTCTGTGTAACTTTACATTGATATGACTTCCCCCAGATGCATTGAATTAAGAATGTTGCTACAGTTCAGGGAAATTCTACTTTTGCCTTATCCTTATCTGGACACACACAAAAAATGTCCAGAGTTAGGATGATTGTATCTTTATACAAATCAGAGAAGTTCCACAATAATAAGAAATGTTTCACATATGAAATATCCTTCTAAAGTTTTCCTATACATTTTATAATTGAGTCCTTTACAATAAAACACATTCTGTTTTAGCTGTCTATAGTAAGAATATATATTACTGTGGATAACTTTGGAAAATACATCAATTTTTCATATTTATACCCACAAAGTCACTCACTGAAATGTTTCCGTTAGGATTGCTATTGCTGTGATGGAATATCAAAAGACCAAAAGCAAATTGAGGAGCAACTTTGTAAATAGATGTTTTTACTTTTCTGTTCTGGTTGTCTGTACCTACATAAATAGTATGTATATTGAGGCGGGAAGGCTTCATTTTATACTTCATCTTATACTTCTATATCCGTGACCATCACTGAAGGGTGTGAAGGAAAGAACTTGGTGAGTACCTAGACAGATAGACTGACACTCAACAGAACCCATAGGGGAGTGCTTCTTACTGCCTTGTTCCTATTGGTTGATAAGTCTACTTTCTTATTCAACTCAGAGATACCTGGACAGGCATGGCAGCACATGCCAACTTGGCATACAAACACATCACTATGCAACTACAATCTTTCCTTTCTCATTTGTCCCCAAGATGACATGTTATTATTAATATCATAGTATAAAAATGCCCCATCATTTAAAAGTCCCACAGTCTTTAAAAATGAAAACACTTCAAAAGTCCAGTCTCTTTAAAACATCTCTACTCTTTTACAAACTTCAAAGCTTCTCTCTAAAACTCCAAAATTCCTACAAAATATTCAGTCTCTCTAGAATTCTACAGTGTATTTAAATTTTCTATGCTTCTGTAAAATGAAAAGTAAGTTACATACTGTTTACTAGTAGAAGGTATGTGCATGACAAAGTTACAATCATATTAAACAAACTTCAAAATTAAAAATATAAAAGTTCGGGCTGGAGAGATGGCTCAGCAGTTAAGAGCACTAGCTGCTCTTCCAGAGGTCCTGAGTTCAAATCCCAGCAACCACAGGGTGGCTCACAACCATCTGAAATGAGATCCGATGTCCTCTTCTTGAATAAGATAAATCAGTAATTAAAAATAAACTTTAAAAAATATATATAAAAGTTCACTGCTTGGTGACTGGGACTGATGTATAATCCTTTAGGTTTCCAAGGGCCTTCAAAGCTTCACTTTGTTCCAATTCTGCCATCTCCACCACAGACAGCTTTTAACTTATCTCTTATTGTTAGGTTGGCTCCACTCTGCTGTCGAGTCGTTGGTGACCATGCCATAGTACTACCAAGTTTGAATGCTGGTTTTTCACTCAACTAGGCTGCCCCTCTACTAATAAGTCTATTGAGATCCTTACAGGGACTCTGACTATGATACATAGTGATAAGTAGTGGTTTTGCTCTGTGAACTCTTCATTTTTATTTTTATTTTTATTTTTGGATATTTAGTTGACAAACATTTCAAATGTTTTCCCCTTTGGAAACCCTCTATTCCATTCCCCTTCCCCCTGTCTCTATGAGGGTGATCCCCCACCCACCCACCCACTCCTGTCTTCCCTCCCAAGCATTCCCCTACACTGGAATCTAGCATCTAGCACCCTCAGGTCCAAGGGCCACTCCTCCCACTGATGGCCAACAAAGCCCTCCTCTGCCACATATGTGGCCAGCACCATGGGTGTCGGCTCCTTACTGGCAGGTCCAGGAGAGAGGAGAGAACCCGGTCCAGCCGAGTCTGTCCAGGGCTGAGTGAGATGGCTAATGTGGCAACCCAAAAGAAACACACCAGGCCAGGAATCTTGTTGAAGCAGGTATTCAACTTTATTGTATCAGTCCCTCACTTATATAGAGAAGGCAAAGGGGATGGGCACTTGGGTATGGGGAGAGATGACATAGGAGGCAGGGAAGGGGTAACTGACAGGGCCAATAGCAAAGCTCCATATCAACAGCAACAGGGCAGAGGGAGGGCCAAACAGGTCTTGCTGAGTCAACCCTATTTGGAAGTGATTGAGACAGGCCTCAGAACTCGAGCCAGGCTCAGGTTTGTCCTCAAGGCCCAAACCAGGGTCAAAATGGGGCCTAACACTACCACTACCTGGGACCCCACCCTCTCGGCCTCAGGACAGTGGGAGGGAGAGAAGAACCCCAGCACAGTGCTGTTGGGGTCCAGTTCCAAGCACCAGCCCAGAGCTGCCACAACCCCAGCTTAGCTCAGCAACACGGTTCCCAGTACAGGAGGGCAGACGAGCAAGTCAGCGAGGAATCAGGACACTGTTCTTGCTGCCACAGTCACTACTGCAAACCCTGGACCCTGCACCCAGCCCCTACAGCCAGGGCTGCCCCAGGCTTCAATCATCTCTCCCTGGCCTTGTTCCTGGGAGGCTCAGCCCCATGACCTTCAGCATCCCCTGAGGAGCAGGGACCACTCTAAAGAGGAAGCTAGAGTTCTCTCCTCCCTATGCCAGCATAGCACAGGCAACCTGGGACCCAAGAACAGGCTGCCTAGGCCTGACACAGTGCACCACCACTCCCTCAGGGCATCACCATGAAGATGGCCAAAGCCCCAGGCCTGGGCTGGGCACCCAAATGGGAGGCACTGGACAACAGCACCACCCCTGACCACTGAAAGACCACAATCAGGAGGTCCAACAATGGGTCCCTCCATGTGTACTCTTTGATTGGTGGTCCAGGAGCTACAGGTTTTTGCCAGTTGACACTATTGCTCTCTCCATGGGCTGCAAACCCCCTCAACTCCTTCAGTCCCTTCTCCAACTTCTCCATCCAGGACTTCACTCTCAGTCCAATGGTTTGCTGCCAGCATCCACCTCTATATTTGCCAGGCTCTGCCTGAACCTCTCTGGAGACAGCTTATCATGCTTCCATCAGCAAGCACTTCCCACCATACACAATAATATCCGGGTTTGGTGGCTACATATGAGATGTATCTCCAGGTGAAGCAATCTCTGGATGGCCATTCCTTGAGTCTCTGCTCCACACTTTGTCTCCATATTTCCCCCTGTGAGTATTTTGTTCACCCTTCTAAGAAACACTGAAGCATCTGCATTTTGGTCTTCCTTCTTCTTAGGCTTCATATGGTCTGTGAATTGAATCTTGGGTATTCCAAACTTTTGGGCTAATATCCACTTATCAGTGAGTACATACCTTGCTTGTTCTTTTGTGACTGAGTTACCTCACTCAGGATAATATTTTCAAGTTCTATCCATTTGCCTGCGAATTTCATGACGTCATTGTTTTTAAAACCTGAGTAGTATTCCATTGTGTAAATGTACCACATTTTCTGTATCCGTTCCTCTGATGAGGGACATCTGGGTTGTTTCCAACTTCTGGCTATTATAAATATGGCTGCTATGAACATAGTGGAGCATGTGTCTTTATTACATATTGGAACATCTTCTGGGTGTATGCCCAGGAGAGGTATAGCTGGGTCCTAGGTAGTATTATGTCCATTTTTCTGAGGGTTCGCCAAACTGATTTCCAGAGTGGTTGTACCAGCTTGCAGCCCCACCAACATGGATGTGGAGGAGTGATCCTCTTTCTCCACATCCTTGTCAGCATCTGCTGTCACCTGAGTTTTTGATCTTAGCCATTCCGACTGGTGTGAGGTGGAATCTCAGACTTGCTTTGACTTGCATTTCCCTGATGACTAAGGATTTTGAACATTTCTTTAGGTGCTTCTCAGCCCTTTGAGTTTCCTCAGTTGAGAATTCTCTGTTTAGCTCTGTTCCCCATTTTTTGATGGGGTTATTTGGTTTTCTGGAGTCTAACTTCTTGAGTTCTTTGTATATATTGGATATTAGCCCTCTATCGCATCAGCATTCCTGATCTCAAGCTGTACTACAGAGCAATAGTGATAAAAAAAAAAAAAAAAAAAAAAAAACGCATGGTATTGGTACAGTGACAGGCAGGTAGATCAATGGAATAGTACTGAAGCCCCAGAAATGAACCCACACACCTATGGTCACTTGATTTTTGACAAAGGAGCCAAAACCATCCAGTAGAAAAAAGACATTTTCTACAAATGGTGCTGGTTCAACTGGTGGTCAACATGTAGAAGAATGCAAATTGATCCATGCCTATCTTCCCGTACAAAGCTCAAGTCCACTGGATCAAAAACCTCCACATAAAACCAGATACACTGAATCTAATAGAAGAGAAAGTGGAGAAATGTCTAAAACACATGGGCACAGGGGAAAAGTGCCTGAACAGAACACCAGTGGCTTATGCTCTAAGATCAAATGGGATCTCATAAAACTTCAAAGCTTCTGTAAGGCAAAAGATACTGTCAATACAGAATGTCAATCAACAGATTGGGAGAAGATCTTTACCAATCCTGCATCCAATAGAGGGTTATATGAACCCTTTAATTATGGGGCTTCAACAGCATTTAAGATTGTACATTCACTAGGCCTTTCGTAGCCTTTCACAGTCTAAGCCTCCAGATGTTGTCCATGACTCCCAGAAGGCCCTTCACATTACAAAAATTCATCTTCTAGCATTATGTAGAGCCTTGGCAACCTCTGGACCACAGGTTCTTTGTACTGACACAGAGGAAAGACTCCTCAATTTACAATTCTCAGTGGTTCTAGTCTCCTCTTCTTTTTTATTAATTTCTTTAGTTATTTATTTATTTACACTCCAGATTTTATCCTACCCACCCTCCACCCTCCGACTGTTCTACATCCCATACTTCCTCCATACCCCCTGTCTTCACGTGGATGTCCCTACTCCCCAGCTCCCCACCCCATTTGACCTCTAAACTCCCTGGGGCCTCCAGTCTCTTGAGGGTTAGGTGCATCATCTCTGAACACAGGTTCCATAGTCCTCTGCTCTATATGTGTTGGGAGCCTCATATCAGCTGGTGTATGCTGCCTGGTTGGTGGTCCAGTGTCTGAGAGATCTCCGGGGTCCAGGTTAATTGAGACTGCTGGTCTCCCTACATGGTTGTCCTCCTCAACTTCTTTCATCCTTTCCCTAATTCAAACACAGAGGTCAGCAGCTTCTGTCCATTGGTTGGGTACAAGTATATGCCTCTGACTCTTTCAGCTGCTTGTTTGGTCTTCTGGACTGCGGTCAAGCTAGGTCCCTATTGTGAGTGTTCCATAGCCTCAGTAATAGTGTCAGGCCTTGGGACCTCCCCTTGAGCTGGATCCCACCTTGGGCCTGCTGCTGGACTTTCTTTTTCTTGGGCTCCTCTCCATTTCTATCCCTGTAATTCTTTCAGATGGGAACAATTATGGGTCAGAGTTTTGACTATAGATAGACAACCCCCTCCCTCATTTGATGCCCTTTCTTTCTGCTGGAGGTAGGCTCTATAAGTTCCCTCTCCCTACTGTTGGGCATTTCATCTAAGGTCCCTCCCTTTAAGTTTTGAGAGTCTCTCACCTCCCAGGTCTCTGGTGCATTCTGTAGGGTCCCCCCACGTCCTACCTGCTGAGATTTCCTGTTTCCGTTCTTTCTGCTGGCCCTCAGGACTTCAGTCCTTTTCCCCCACCCAATACCAGATCAGGTTCCCCTTTTCACCCCACCCCATCTATCCCCCTGTCACTTTCGCTCCCAGGTCCCTCCTGCCACACTAATGTTTGCTTTATTCTCCCTCCCAAGTGGAACTGAGGTGTCCTCACTTGGATCCTTCTAGTCTCTTCTTAATTACCTCTACCTTCTCAGCTCCAGTGAACAGCATCAATTGTCCCAATAAAGAAGTTTCACTTAGTGGCTCTGGTCTCCTGTTAATCAGAGCTGCTTCTTCAAACCCTGCTGACTAGAACCACAGATTCTTAATTCACAATATTATAGAAAGGTTGTTATTAAATCTATTTCCTTTCAAACCTTCACAGGACTGGGCTCTATCATATGTACAGCTCTCATCAATGTCTTCTTAGTTCCCATAGAACAAACCACTGAACTCTGAGCATTCAAGAGTTTCCAGCCCAACACGAAAATGTTACTATACTCCTCTGAAATCACAGCCATGCCTGTCACAAAAATACTCCACTTTTGGCACTAATTTCTGTCTTATTAGAGTTTTTACTGATATGATAGAACACCATTAACAATAGAAACTTGGGAATAAAATAGTTGTTTTATTAGAGGCCGTGGAGGAATACTGTTTCTTGCTCAGGTTTTTTTTTCCTCTTGAGGAACTCAGGACCACATTCCCACATCAATCATCAATCACAAAATTGTCAAAAGTTCTTGACTATAAGAAATTCAAATGGACACGTTTTATCAATTGAGGTTACTCTTCCCAGAGAACTTTCACTGTGCCAAGTTGACAAAACTAGCAATCTTGCTATATTTTATCACCTCTATCATCTTAATACAGAAGGCCATAGGTTTCCTTCACTTTTTATATGTGACAAAGAACAAATTCAAATCTACTTTTCTGAGATATTGCCTACTAGTGCGTCTCATTTTCTTGTGTGACTACACACACACACACACACACCCACAACTGACTATTTTGTACAATGTGCTTCAAGATTTGTAAAAATATGTCTTTCATTCTTCACAAATTTATTTATAGAAGATTTTTTATATTAAACTATCTTTTTTTAGCAGTACTCTTAACTTTTTAGAGTATGTCTCAAAATAAGACATAAAACGAACAATGAGTATGGTGGCTTGCACAGATTTGGGCTCCACAGACTCATGTATTTGAATGCTTGACCGATGAGAAGTGGCACTATTTGGAGGTGTGGCCTTGGTGTAGTAGGCATGGTTTCTTGGAGGAGGTGTGTCATTGTGGAGGCAGTTTTGAGGTCTCATATACATGCTCAAGCACCAACCAGTGTGGAACAGTCTCCTCCTGACTGCCTTCTGACCAAAATGTAGAAATCTCAGCTCCTCTATTACCATGTCTGCCTGCACCCTGCCCTGCCTCCTGTCATGATGATAGTGGACTAAATCTCTGAAATTGTAAGCCAGCCACAATTCAATGTTAGACTTTATAGGAGGTCCCATGGTCAATGGTGTCTTTTACAGCAATAAAACTCTAACTTAGGCACTGGGTGTAGTTTTGACTTTCTGAAGTTTGAGTTTCAAGTTGTTCTATTTCATGGTAAGAGTTTCCCAGAATCACTATTCTTGTTATGAGCCTTGTAAAAACGGATTTAGAAACATCTCAGACCTGGCTTCCTTTCCACTGACATCGTTTCTACTTCCTTTCCATTATTCCTCCCTTTCCTATAATATTTTATTTCATTCCCTTCACTTCTCTGTACATCATGGACCAATTAGACCCCCTAGGTTCCCTCTGTCAGTCTCTTTTTCTGTTTCTGTATCTCTACTATTTTAGCTCTCTTTCTTTATCTCTTTGGTGTGTGTGTGTGTGTGTGTGTGTGTGTGTATCTATGTGAATTCACAGAGCTCAGAAGAGGATAAGTGTCCTACTCTGTCAATCTCTCATTTACCCATTAGAGACAAGGTCTCAAAGTAAACTTGAAGCTTGCCAGATTTTTAGCTAGGCTCACTGACTATCATACTTAAGCAAGCTTTCTGTACTGCAGTTACAAGTTCACTTGTCTATAAATTATATGCCTGTTGGAAATCAAAATTCAAACTCTCATGCTTGCACACAATGTTCTTTTAATCTGAGTCATCTCTCCAGTCCAAATGCATAGTTCTTTGGATTTTTTTTTTTTATTTCATTCTAATTACAAGTTACTCCTTGACATTTAGATATTTATGAGCACTAATCTTAAAGTAAGCAATGAATTTTCAATGAGGTAAAGAGAACCTCTCTTTTGTCTTTTGATCTTTCAGTCTTTTGGTCAGAGCCCCAAGTCTTGCTGCCATAATATTGGCTACAAACTGTGCGATATCCAGCTTTGATTAGGAGTTTTCAGCATTACTTTCTGTACTTTTCATATTTTCTTCTACTTTTATATGTGAATTAAACTCAGATATGATTTTTATGAGATAAATTTTAAAATAGTCACAAATCTAAAAATACTTCTACCTTCATTTTGTAGAATATTTGTTGTTGAAAAATAAACATGTTTTCTTTGCTTTGTTTCCAGTCACTAGAAAGCCACTCTTTCCTTTTTCTATGTACTTAAATTATTAAGACACATATTCTGGGGTGCAATTTTTCTTAGTTCTTCTTTGTGTTTTATAGACATTTAACCTAAATTAGTATAATTTCATACTTTATAAGATTCTGCCTTTTATTACTACAAAATATATCCTCATTGATTTTTCTAGTTTGTTTTCTATTTGTTGAATTTCAATAAAATAGATGTAATCTATAGACATTTTCCTTTCTTACATTCATAAATGCAAAATTTATTTATTCATCTGACTTCTTAAATTTTCTCTTGCTTTTACTTGTAGAGATTTATACACTTCATTTTAGTAATGACACGGCTAATATTAAGCTCTTGTTCTTCTTCCATCTTTATTATCTTCTCAAAGTTATGCTGTGTTATCTACTCTAGTGAGTCTTCTGGACTCATGTAAACTTCTTGAAGTTTCCTTGTTTCATCATGCCAAAATGCTTTGGGGGTTATATAAATTTTTTTCAATATTAACTTTACAGTAAATACTTATTTTTATGGACCAAAAAAAAACTGTGGTATCTTTTAAGAATAATTAAAAATGAATATTTTATGGACATTTTTAGTTGTCTTGTGTAGACCTATGCCTTCAACCATTTCTCACACATGTCTATTTGACTCCTTATAGGCTACTCTAGGAACAGAACATCAATTACTTGTTCATAAAAGAATGTGGCTGGGAGTTGAAAGGATGCTGTAGGGAACAGATGAGTTCTTTGTATTGTGAGCAAAAATTAATCTTATTCATTGTAAAAGTCAATAATGATTTTGTAGTCAGTGTGTTGAAAGGTTTACATAACAGTGATCATTTTGTAGTACAGTTTTTCTACTTAGGAGAAGATTGCCAGACACAGTATTTAAAAGGTAAGCTGTGCAGTGCCATGTCACAGTCAGGATCATTCCTTACATCTATAGCAACATATATTAGTATAAAAGTTTATGTTTGATCATAAGCACATATTTCTCAATATTTTAAAATAGGAAACAGATGTAAGACAAATATATTTACGGGCACAAACACCTACGTATCTCCACATTCCCACTATTTTCAAAACATAGGTTCAGAAATATCTTGCACATTTCTTATGGGTGGAGAATACCAAGAATTAGAAACTGATTAGAAGAGAATAGAATTGAGTTGATTAAAAATATATGCAATAATTAGATATTAAGAGATAAATTATAAATTCACACACAAGTCAAAGAATCTGTCTTTCTGCAAGGCTTCACTACTAGGGAGAAGAGAATAAGTTGCTATTCAGCCTGGAACTGTGTGTGTAGAAGGAGGAGGGTCCTATTCTGAATGATCATTTTCCATATTTAACACATGATTCTCACTAAGTATAAAGGCATAGACAGGAACCCTTTTTATGCAGAGGGCTCCTTTTACTGCAGTTTCTCTTGTGCACTCCTTGGTCTTTCTGCTTATTTTAATTATTAGCAAAAAGGCTGGGAGATAACTACTGTAGCCATGAGTATGGGTCAGAGAGCAACAAGCAACGGTGCTTTGTAGACCCTAATTAATCCTCCACCCCTTATGACTCTTTCTTTGTTCTTTTACCACTTGGTGCTTTAAGACATGAATCTGCAATATTTCCATTGGAAATCTTAGCAGCTTTCTTTGCTGCCTTTTCTCTAGTAACACATTTGATCACATTCTCTTTATGTTGTAGTAATGTATGCATCATTTGTCATTTGATAGCCTATACCTCCTACCAACCCTAGGTTGTTACTTCTCTATATTATTCCCTTGAGAGTTAATTTCAATAAGAGCTGAAAAAAGATGAGAAGCAAACACTGTCACCGTGACCTTTTGAATTAAAAGCCAAACCCCTACTCCTTTCTGGTGTTGTTTTATTATTGTATATTATTTTTTATGATGGGAGTGTCTCCTAAAATATTTTTTTCTGGGTAGAATTACAAATTATATGATTCTATGCCACATTTAATGTTTCATTTTCCTGGTCTTCTTTTTGTCCTCATTCCCAATAAAAGTGACAATGTATTAATGCTTGTGTTGTTTTTCTTCTGTAGATTGTGGTATCAGCAGTTGGGATAAATTGTGACCATTAACACACCTTAAGAAAGTTACCTTATATTAGCTATTGGTGACCATTGCTCATGCATTGTCCCAAAGAAAAAAGTGAGTTGGGTAGAATTTGATGGATATTTGGGTTAATTTTTTGCTCTCTGCAATGTGATAGCTATTTTTTTCACCAACAAATTGTTCAGATGGATGACTCATAGTACTTAGAATTACCTAAGCTCCTCCTTAAAACTCACTCAAATAACTACTTTCGTATTTTGATAAATACCTTCTGAGAAAGTATAAGCATTCTTGGCAATGATATTTGTTAAGAATCTGACGAAAAAAAAAAAAAAGAATCTGACAAGACTGGGTAAGAGGACCACCCATTTTCTGCATTACCATTAGCTTTTGACAAACTAAAGTGATGTGGGAATTCTTCCTGAAACCTCTATTCTCAATTCCCAGATAACTTTGCAAAAGATTGTAACAGCCAAAGAAACAGTGTGTTCTAGGCACAACAGGACAGGTGCTCATATGAAGGCGCAGAAGCAGTAGTAGCATGCTCAGGTTTTTCACAAGCGTAAGCGAGTTGAGCACACAGGGCTGAGAAAAGGAAGCAGACACATCTTCTACCTCTAACCAAGAAGCTATCTCCAAAAAAGATCCTCTTCAAATAAAAAGAAAAAGTTTTCTCTAATAAACTCACTTTGCATATAAACCACACTTATGGGTATGCCCATTGCCCAACAGTAGTTGGACAACACAAAATGGACTCAATGGTATTTGGTTTTGGTAGACATTTGTGATGCATTGCTTTGTTTGAGCATGTTTTGTTTTTGTTTTTGTTTTGTTTTTTGTTTTTGTTTTGTCCTAGTGATCTTTTACTTGTATTTATGTTTTCCAGTCTTCTGTTTTTATCTATTTGGGTATTCTTTCTATGTGTCTATTTTTGTCTCTGTGTATGTTTCTTGTTATTTTTTACTTTTTCTTTTTCATGTTTTATTCTTTTGTTTGCTTGTTGGTTTGTTAACTTGTCTGTTTTCTAAAGAGAGAGAAAGAGAAAGAGCTTGGTGACAAGTTTGTGGAAAGGATGTTGGAAGCATTGGGGAAGGGGAAACTGTTGCCAGAATATATTCTATTCTTTTATTCAAGAAATAAAAACTAAAGAAAAATAAAAGGCATATTTTTGTAACTCAATTTATTATTATTCTTTAACCAGTAATTCTCCGAATCCCCAAAGGAAGAATGGCTAATTTGGTATCAGTGTTATTTCAGACTTCCCTTGGGTGACAGATCAAGATTTTCTCATCTCTTTTCTCTTGTTTCTTTCAGTTCACTCTGCCAGACTGAAGGATAATATATCACTCTAAAAATGTGCTGTTGTAAGTTTTCTTATGCATCAGACATTTCAAAATTGGCAAAGGCTACTGAGATCCCTTGTTGATTCATATTTCTGTTCACACATATACACTTTTGAAAGAAAATGTGTACCATTAAATAGAATAAACATCAGTTTCAACTTTGATGAGATTTTTCTTCCTCTGGCTTATCAAATGCATGTTTATATTAACAAACTCAGCAGCATAAAGTTTTTAAATACTTGGCAGAACTGCATAAATGTGTAATATTCTCATCATCAACACCATCTTCTTCTCTCTCTCTCTTTTATTTTTTATATTTTTGAGAGAGGGTTTCTCTGTATAGCCCTGTTGTCCTGGAATTCACTCTGTAGAACAAGCTGGCCTTGAACTCAGAGATCTTTCTGCCTTTGCCCTTTGAGTGCTGGGATTAAAGGCCTATGCCACCAATGCCTAGTGATGATTAATGTTTAAGAAGCATTTCCCTGTGGTAAGTTATGTATCAATGCACACCGTGGTTATTTTTGGCGTTGATCCATAAGACCCTCCTTACCCTTATTTAGGGAGCTGAATTTACCATCATGCTATGTATAGGTGAAAATTTCTGTGGTTTCTCTTTTAGTAATACCTTTTGTTCTAAGTACTGAATTTCATTTACTAAGGCTCCTAAATGCTTCCCATATGTTCCATTTGGGACAATTTTCTATTCTTCCTCTCTTTTACTCCCTCTCTAACCCCATCTCTCTCTCTCTCTCTCTCTCTCTCTCTCTCTCTCTCTCTCTCTCTTTCTCTCTCTCTCTGTGTGTGTGTATGTGTGTTATTTTTTATGAGCTTTATAGGTTCTATATTTTAAGTTAAATGCGCATGTCCAATTGGCAGATAGGAAAGTTACTTTTTGGGAAGAGAAAGCTGAGATAGCTGTAAGAACTTTCCTTTCATCATTAAGAAGAATAACAAGATATTAGCATTAAACCAATCGTCAAATGTACATGGTGAATATTGGAGGAATCTCTGGAAAATATAGATGAGATAATTATAAAATGGAGCACCTTGAAAACTACTCTCATACTTCAGTGTCCCCCAACATTATGAATACTGTTAAACATTCAAAAAACATAAAGTAGGTTGTGGGGACCAGTTTCTAATAGTACTGCTAAAGACACTGGCATTTGCAATCTCTTCCATTAGTTTCTAGGAAATGAAAACTTTTCACTTGAAAAGACATAAGAATTATTTAATAATTGGAAAAGTTCTTGATGATAAGAAAAGCTTGTTGGATCTATTTGTTTAAGCAAGCAAAGAATCGAAGAAATGGCATGTTTATACCCTCTTATACTGTATTTCTGGATATCTTTTCACTGTTATCCTTTAGGTGGAAATGGTTCAATTTGAGGTGTGAGAATTGCATTTCAGAAATTTTTTTTAAAATTAATTTGTAATGCTAGCACCTCTGAACAATTAAAGCTTACGTTTTTCTTGGTCTCCCAATTAATTCCATCAAATGTACTGATATGTAGATTAAATAGTAGCAGAGTGCACCCATCATAACTCTTATTGGAGACTTTTATATTAGTTATCATAATACATTGCATAGATGTATGTGTCAATATAAAAGACATTTATTTTTGCCCTCTTAAAATAGCACCTAAGTCACAACAAGGAAGTAATTCTAGTCCCTACTTCTCTTCAGATGAATTTCTAAGAATTTTCATAACATTTTTCAAAATTATCCTTTGTGTAGCATTCCCTGCGGTTAATATCCATTGCTCTGTGCATTATGCAATAAAATCTTTTTGATATCTCTGTAACAGAGTTGGGCATTGCTGAGTAATTCTGTTTACAGTTGATTCCTTAAGCCTGTGTCACTTTACATGATTAGGTTCCCAGTTTTCTTTGTATAGTCACCCTGGCACATGGGACAAAGGCTCTATGTGAAGTGGTTGAAGCTAAGCTTTTCTCAAAAACACTTCTGGGTATTAAAGAAGGATGTCAGATTGTAGAACCTTGTTACTTTCTACATCTCTGACTATTACCCACTTACAAAACAGAGTCAAACAAAAAACACAAATCAGGGAAGCTGGGTCAAGGAGCAGGCTCAGGGAGGACATTGATTGAATCACAGTCATGAAGATATGTATATAAAAGTATGGAGAAGGAGCTGGAATTCCAGTCTTGCATAGGCATTGGGTAACATAGGGTAAACACAGCAGTCATTGGGTAACATAGGGTAAACACAGCAGTCATTGGGCCCGATCGCTGGACCACGTGACCAAATGGCAAGGTAAAAATGTAGTGAGGGATGATGTCTAAAAATATACCACAGAGAAATGACTAGAGAAAGCATCCAGTTGTCAGACTCTGGCTTCCACATGTGTATGGCTGGATGTTCATATCCATACAAACGGGTACACTCATAAATACTGTACAAAAACAATCAGGACAACTATGTTTACTATTTCATGGTCAGTTAGGCTCCATGAATGGACCACCATATAAAGATAAGGCAAAGACATCTGGGGGGTCGTTAAGAATAAGTCTTTAAGGTTTTGATTCCTGGAGTTTTAATATTTCCAGTGCAATATCATACACTTATAACAAAACAATTGTGCAGTCATTTAAAATCTACCATAATTACATGATGCCCCTCTTAATGTGATGTAATAAAAGTCACTTTTACTTGCAAACTCTCCCCGTGAATGTGCTTATGGCTCAGTTATCCTCTGCTTAATAAAGTATCATGATTATCCTTTGAAATTCATGCTCATTTCAAAGTAGCTTCATCCATGGACAGGCAGAATATACTTTTATATTAAAATCATAAAACCAAAAATTGCAGGTCCTAGAGACTTCTTTTGCATTCTTAGTTCTTTGTATTTGACCATGGATAATGAGCTTTTGTCCTTGGACTCCAAAGGAAAGAGAAAAGCAAAATGGTTGCCAATTTCATTTTGAACAAACATATCCTGCTATTAGAAGTTCTTTGTGGGAAAAAATATATGATATGCTATCAAAGACAGAGTTAAGCATAAAATTGACACCTGAACAAACAAATGCATAGAAAAGGGCCATAAAGAAAATATATCAAATGTAACAGTAGCTGCCTTGAGTGTTAATAGGACGTTTATTATTTTCTTTTACCATTCTTTGGTAGATCTTAGTTTTTTCAAATGATAGTTGTAATATTTTTCAATTATAAAGAATTAAATTATAAGAGCAAGTTAAAGCCTGTGTTTTAAAAAGTCTTATTAATGAGTCTGGGGTTTTTAAAGAGAAACTAAACAATGTCTGAGGGGAAAGTTAGTAACCTGGCAACATGAGTTTGTTCAAATTACACTCGGCATCTTTTTTATCAGTACAGACTTTATGTAAATTCTTCCTCTCACGCCACGCATACAGCAATTTTCTGCAGGCCAATTTCCGGTTGATTGGGCTTTTTCAGTTTTGTCTGAGCATTTCTTCCCCATCCCTCCTTCCCAGAAACATTATGGTATGCCTGTGTTTCTGAAGCACACTTCCCATTTTCTCATAGCAGTTTTCAACATATTTGACTGTTTTCCAGCATTGTCTTTCCTGTGTTTATTTCATTTCCTTATGTGATTGAAAGTCCTGTAATAGCTACAAATATAGACCATCATTATCACCCCCAGTTTAATATTGACTCATCTTTAAGTATTTTTTGATGTTCCCATTTATGTAGGATTCACACTTTTTTCCCAGAAAATATTGAGTATTTACATTTATGAGCAAATCTCGTGTTTTTCTCATTTAGGGGAGTTGTGCCTTGAAATTTCAAACAAAATCTTTAGTCTCCTTTGCCTGTATTATCAGTGCTGTGTTATTAAATTTTTCTTTGATGTCCAATGTGCTGGCTTGCATGTCTTTTGTTATTCTGGTTTATAATTTTAAGTATTAACTGAAAAAAAGCACAAGAATCTGAATGCTTGTGAGCCCGACTCTCAGACAGTAGAACCAATAAATATCAGAAAAGACCCGTAAAGTTCATCAGCACAAAAAGAACCTTACTATACATTACCATAGGTATGTTCAAGCTACGTAAACAAGGAGAGTGTCTTTTCTTGTTCTGAGCCTTTGATCATTCTGGAGGCAAAATTAAGACTCTTGCAACAATATCACATATCGTACTTAATTTTAGGGAAGATACCTGTAAGAAAAAAGAGTATTAGGAATTCCTCAGAAACCACTGCACTAAGCCAAATGCATTGCATTCTGATTAGACACGTGTATACCAGATACCCCAGCACAACATTGTGTGACAGGTAAGGTTCAGGTCATTGAGAAGTTTATATTTCTTGGCAAAATTAATGTTTTAATTCTGGGTCCTTAAACTTCCAATAATAGAGAGAATATTTCCTAATAAAATTGCATTTTTCCTATTACTAAGAAAAGTTTTCAAAAATAATCTTTTGCTTTTTGAAAAGAATTAGTTTTCAAAATTGTTTTTAACAGAATCTTATTTTTGCCATTTTAAGTTAAAAATTTGTAGTGCGAGGCTAAAGACAACTTTATAGATAAGTTCTTTATGCATAAAATACACCAGATAAAGTTTCTTTCACGAAGGTCCATGACAAAATAATGTCTAAGGAGAACTTCAGCATGGAATCTTTTTCTATGTCCTAGCTTGATGTTTAACCAGCAGTAGGATTTTGACTCTATTTTGCCTCTTTAAACTTACTTCCTGCGACATTACATACGTTTTTTTTTCAGCCTAATGTTTAAAGAACTATTTCACATATTCTGCCACATGTTCAAATCATTATCATGTGGAAAACATTGCTTGTGGAATAGTTTTACTTGATATGGAATTTCATATAAACAAAGTGTAAAGTCTTTGTGGTTATTATGTCTCATAACATGGGATTTTTGGAGATCCATTCAAGTGTCCACACTTATATGTAAATTTGCTCTTTTGTGGTTGTTACTGTGAAGTTGTATTCCATGTTAGCTTTTATTCTCTTATGCAAATTTAAATTGCATCTATTTTGTTTCTTTATGGGCCTCTAAGAATAAAAGCACACACAGTAAACTTCTGAACACAAATCTTTTTGTTGAAAGATATTTCATTTCTTTTGGACAAACTCAAACGTGTGAGACTGCCAAGGGTAGGGCACTTATGAATTAAAATGCAAAGGTTATGCCAAAGTATTTTAAAAACGGGTTATCATTTCATATTTTATAAACTAATGGAACCCGGGTTTGTATATAGGCATATATATCCTACATGTCTATGCCACATGCCCGTATAAAGCAATAACTAGTTGCTTTATAATTTCACTCAGACAACCTAACACTGAATATTTTCAACTTTTCAGTGCCTATAACAATATCTTATTGGGATTTTAACTTCCATCAACCCAGCTTTTTGCTTCCCACATTGGAAGCAAATCTGAATATGTGTTGATCTATGACCCCTAAGTTTATTTTCAAAACATCTCTTTAAGTACTTTGTCCGTGTTAAAATCATATTGGCTCATAATATTCATATATAAAATCTCATATATTCAACAAATATATACAGATACATTGCATATGTCGGTAGTCAATGCATGCCATATCAAAAATTTTCCTACTTAAATATATCAAATTTTAACTTCTTAAAGTTTTTAAATAAAGTTTAAAATTGTACTTTTTAATATAAATTATTGGAGTTTTTTGTATTCTGTGCTTCTTTTTGGAATGTAATAAAATGTTTTACTTTTTTACTGGTAGTAGTAATTTAAATATATCAACTGTGATATTTATTTATGTGTACAATATAAAATTATAATGACTTTTGTCTCATATGTTGTTAAGTGCTGAAATATTTCAACATAAATATAAAATAGAGCATGAGTCAAAATATGACTTTCAGAATATGACACGTGACCGTCAGCAAGTGCTGCCGAGCCTAGAACCCTTCTACATCTACAGCCACTCAGCTGCACTCATTGTCTTTTTTCCAGAACCTGGCCAGCTATGCTATTTCTTCTTTCTGTTCTCAATGTATAGAATTAATATAATTTCAATTAATGCAAGCATTAGGCTATGTGAAGTCTCAAAACTTTGAATCAAGAAATTTGAAATAAAATACAGTGTGCAAGAATCTAATTCTTAGAGGTTTGGACTAAACCTAATTTCACTTGCAAGTTTTTAACTCACTGCTATTTTAATTTAGCCCAGGGGGGGGAAAATACCTTGTAAGTTGCCAAGATTTACATATTTAATTCTCTTTCCTTATATTACAGTGATAAAATCAGTTTGAGAATGCAGAAGGAAAAGGCCCAAGGAAAACATTAAGATTCAAAAGAAAATTAAGCCATGTATTTTGTAGCCACAATTGATTATAAACTCTGGAGAGCTAAGCTCCTGTGTTTGGGATTCTCCAGACAGAAAATAACAAAATGAAGCAGCAGACCTGAATGTAGTCAGGAAGAACAAGTAGAGCTGTTATCTAGATCTTCAAATGCAATACAGACATCTCCTTTTTTTTTTAACCCTGAAAAACTACACATGTATTCTCATATTTCATAATGTTGATTTTGTCTAACTTCCATGTATAGTCCCAGTTACATTAATATTTGTCTTTTTTCTTCCTGGTGTACAAGGAATTGTACCATCTGTTTCAATCTTCTTAATTTTCATAAGCAATATATAAAAAGGAAAGCATAGGGCCCTATTGCATGAAGATATCTCAATAGATAATACGTGTGAAAATCTAGTATAAAGCTATTGAGTAGTGTAATAAATAGTTTTTCTAAAGCAGTTATATTTAATTGGAAAGGATGTTTAGTGAAGTACCTCAACTATCCACCCTCTACTCCTACAAATATTCACTTGCTTTCAGTCTCTTACCAATGTCTGATTAGTTATACCATACATATCAATATTTCAGATGCTGCGGAAACAAGAACTGTACATACATTAGAATTTCTTCCTTGGTTTTAATTTTCTACATGTCAGTAGCCATTTTTAAACCCAAAAAGAACTTAAAACTGAGATCGCTAGAAAAACAATGCGACTTTCCTTAATAAAATCGATGCTAGCAAATTAAACATATCACTTGCTAATCCTTTAAATTAAAAAGAGGAAATAGTAACCAGTATTTGTTTAGTTTCTTATGAGTCATTAAAATGTCTTCCTGGTATTTCCACCCTGAATATAGGGTTAATATTTGTCTATGCAATTTTTCTGTTTTCTTTCCTTTTGTTCTCTCTCACAAGTTATTTTCTTTCCCTCTACCGATCTGTTATTTTTCCTTTACTTAGAAACACCTGACCATTACACATTTACTTAGTTTAAGGCAAAAATGTAACCTCATGTCACATTAAAATTGACATTTTCATAATGACTATAATTTTATTTGGATATTTAAATCACAAAAGATCTGTTTCTATTAACAAATTCATATGTTGATAGCTGAAATGTTTACATGGAACTGTGGTAGAGACTGAGTTTGTTTTGTAGCACTGACTTTTGAATTAATTTTTAAAGTCTGGGAACAACTCCACGGTAGGAGGTGTATGAGAGTTTTCATATCAGGTACTGAAATTCAATAAAACAAGACTTATACAAATTGTCTTAGCGAATTGAAATATTAGATTTGAAAGCAGGTTTGATTTCTTCAGTAAGGGAAGACACACCTAACTATTGAGACACTTGAGGACCCAGGGAATAGGGAGGCCTGGCAGGGGCGGGGTGGTAGGTGCTATGGAGACATTCTCATGGAGACAGGAGAGGAAAAATTGGATGAGGAACTGTTGGAGGGCAGAACAGGAGAGGGATAACGACTGGACTGTAAAAAAAGAGATTAAAGATAATTCTAATTAAAAATAATTAAACATGATGCACTGTAGAGTTTATACATAAACCTGGTCCTGGCTCTGCTTCTAGAAATGAGTCACTGGGCTTCTATGTGTTCAGGATTGGCGCCTGGCTACCATTACATTCCACAGTGTTGTTTCTCTCAACTTGCTCCCTCGGCGCTTTGAGGTCCGCCTGTCATTCAGTTCTTTACAGTTCACTTCAGTTCCTCATTTCCTTCTGAAATCTACGTTGGCTCTCTGATTTCCTAATTAACTCTCCTAGGTCCTATCTGTTCTCAACGGAGCAACCCTGCCCCTCACTCTCCAAAGGCAAGCAGCTTTTTCCCCTCCATGTAATTATAAGACCAAAACTAAAATTATCAATATATAATGCTGTTTAAAAAACAAATTTAAACTTTAACACATCACTTACCAGAATGTAATCATCTTGCCTGGGGACTCTTCTATTAATTCATTTCTAGTACAGATTATTGAAAATGGTAGTTAGAATGAAATGTATATGTCAGAATAATCTTTTAATCAGGTAAATCGCACTTGATTCCAGGATAAGATGTTTGCCGGCTATTTGATTGTGGACAGTTTACTAAATGTCTACTTATCAGTGTAACTTTAATTAAGAGAATGTATTCTGCACACTCTTTGTAGAATAAGGAAAACCTACAATATTGGCAATAACATCTCTAAAAGCAGCAATCAAATATAGTATAAATAAAATTTATACTTGATAGTAATCAGAAATCCTATCTACAATTCAGTACTATAATAATATTATTTTTATGATTTTTCTGTATGTATAGAGGTAAGTGATAATCAAAAATCAGTCCTGTCCAGTTATGAAAAAAGGGTACCAAACACATTCATTAATCAATTTATTTACTCTATATCCAAATATCAGACCCCCTCTCCTCCCAATACCCCATTCTCACAGATCCTCCTCCCATTTCCCCTTTTCAAAGAGGATACCTCTACCCTTCTCAAGTCAGGGCAGGACTAGGTATGTCCTTTCCTACTGAGACCACACAAGGTGGCCCAGTTAGAGGAACCATATCCAAACGAAGGCAACAGATTCAGGAACAGCCCCCACTCCAAATTCCAGCCCATGCTTGCTCTTTGGTAGAATGCACCCAAGTGTTCAGGTTAGTTGACTCTCTTGGTCTTCTTGCAGAGTTCCTACCTGCTTTGAGTCCCTCAATCCTTTCCCCAACTCTTCCACAAGACTCCGAGCTCCATGTAATGTTTGGCTGTGGGTCTTTGCATTTCTTTCCATTGACTGCTAGGTGGAGCCTCTCAGAGGACAGTTTTGCTAGGCTCCTGTCTGCAAGCATCACAGAGTATAGTGTTCTTGCCCATAGGATGGGTGTCAATTTAGGCCAGTCCTTGGCGGGCCATCCCCTCTTTCTCGGGTCTCTTTGTCCCTACACATCTCCGTAGGAAGGACACATTTTGGGTAAAAGCTTTTGTGGGTGGGTTGCTGTCCTTAGCCTTCCAATGGAAGTCCTGCCTGGCTACAATTGGTAGCCACTTGAGGTTCCATTTTCCCCCCACTGCTAGGAGTCTCAGAGTTGTCCCACAGACACCCTAGAGATTTCCCCATCCCAGGTCACCGGCATGTCCTAGAGACATCCCACCACACGGATTTCCATTCTCCTCTCCCTGATCTCCCTATACTTAATGCCCCCTGGTCCTGCTCCCCTCTACCAAATTTTGGGATAATATTGATAATACAATAATCAATACTTGCTTTACAAAGCAAAGTCAAGGTTTCTTTGTGATTGACAACAGCATCTTTTGGAGTAGTAAGAACAGTGAAATTCTTCTGATATGGTTACTATTGAATATTCAGAGGACTGAGTGTTTTTCAGATCTACTCCTCAGGTAGCAGGCACATTACCATGTCCACAGCCATATTAGGCTTACTCAGTATTTTTAGTAAGAAGTTAGTAATAACTTTACAAAGATTGTATTCATTTTACCATTTCTGGTTTTTTTTTTTTTTAAGCAAATTTATAAAAAGAAAAACACTACTTTGCATGTGCTAATTAGAAAAACAGTGGTTTAAAAATTAAACTCAATATTTAATACTTATGGCAAAATAAGGACAAGATAGTAATTCTAATTAGTTATGCTCTATTCTTACTAAGTGCTACAGATTTAACAGTCCCTCTGAACCTCTTTGGGAAAGTTGGTAATGAACATCTCTGCACACTCCTTTGACCTCTGTTTCAGCTACACACTCCCAATTTGTTTTAAATGCATTTTCAGATACAGCCTTTATGATTAATATCTTTGGTATGTTATTTCCGCAGGTAATGAAAAATATTGGGTGTTCGTTCACTTCACAGAATGCAAACGCAAATGAAAAAAATTTCACAGGTGAACTCCTTATGAACACTTCTAATTGCTTAGGAACAGTGTTTGAAAATCTCAAGTAATTTGCCATTATTATAATGAATAGCATAAACTGTAATTTTTCATAGTAATTAACTTGTGTCAGCACCATTATTTTTCATTAATTATAAATGAGAAAGAATGAAAGAACACCCACAGGAGCAGATGTGCGGAATTGTCTCTTAGGCTCTGTGTTAGGGATTTTTTTGCCCCTTGCCCAGTGTACTATTGTGCAGGAACTATGAAGCATTGAGAAAAAGCAAATGGAGGCCCATGCTTTTCTCAGAAGAGAAGGTCTAGCACTTAAAGAAGCTGTTTCTTGTAATGTCCAGTGTTTTATTAAAAGGAGAAAATTATCACTGTTTGCCAGACCAAAAAACTCTCAAAAATTAGCAAATTCAACTCATAATTTCTGGGAATATATTTTGAAAGTTGTCCCTTCTCTGAAGGGAAAAAGCCACTGTCTACTTTCCCAGCTCCTAGGTTTATATTAAGTTTAATTGTCATCAAATTTAAAACAGAGAGGAAGGAAGGAAGGAAGGAGGGAGGGAGGGAGGGAGGGAGGGAGGGAGGGAGGGAGGGACGGAGAGAGGGAGGGAGGGAAGGAAGGAAGGAAGGCAAGCAAACGTGATTCCTTGTACACTATCAGTTGATATTAGGATGGTTTAATGCTTTGTTGTTTTACCAGATATGAGTTTTGATGCTGCTCTCAGAGGAAAAATGAAAGATGCTCAGGAATCCATTAATTAAGCCTTATAACCCAATGAACTTAATTGCCATTTCCAAGGTTGGAAACTTCGGTAACCTACAATCAGAGGAAGTTTTAAAATCATCAACAGTGAACTTGTTGTGACTTAAAATTTAGTGTGATGAGTAGAGACATTTTGATATATTTTGTATACTTGAGACTTTACAAATTTCGTCCAGGATGCCCTCCTAGACAATGTTTTATTCTATGTAGAAAGAATAAAACATATGCTTTTAATTTTTCTCTTGTGAGTTCCTTGGTATTGGGAGAATGATGTCTGCTTGAAAAAAAAGAAAAAAAAAAAAAAAAACCCTGAAGTCAGATGTATTTGTAAGAATTTGCAAGCTTACCCACATTTTATTGTTACGTTTTTCAAAAATATTAAGGTGAAAACACTAGCTTTGATACCTAGCATAGCAGTGCCGTATGCAGGCTTTGTACTGCCTCTTGATGCTGTAGCTAACTTGTCCCTGAAGTACCTCCCAGTCTTGGAATCGAGAAGAGGGAACACAATTCTTTGTCTCTATCAGAAGTTGTTTGTGCCCAAAGAATCATGAGCGATGTGTGAAAAAGTCTAAATTAGGGAAAATGCCAATTTCCTGTAACACAGTTGACCTCAGCTGCATTTCGGTTATTTATCCTCAGCTTAATGAATCCATCTGAATTCATAGCATGTGCAAAGTTCCTTTCTCTCTACTACATCCAATGGAAGAATTCTTGTCTCTTATGATAGGTTTGGAAAAAAAAGATAAAACTGAAAACTCAGGTACAGTCGCCACAGTATCTTCTTTTCTAGAATTCTTTAACCAAAATTGCTACTAATCTATATATAAAACAAAGAATTATCCAGATAGTACAAATATTATATTTAAGGTTTGGCTTTCACTATGAATTGGTTGCATTCATGATTAGTATGAATGCTATATAACAGGCTGTGAAGTACATGACTAAGTCGGGACTCCAGAACTATTTACCAGAATTTTTCCAACAAGTCTTTAACTAAAATCTTCTGGTAGCTTGTGTTGGTTTCAGGAATTCCTTGGCTTACAGCTGCATCACTCTGGGCTCTCACTTCATCTTATAAATTCTGTTTGCTCTCTCTAAAGTTGTCCTCCGATCTTCAGTGAGGAGGCTGATCAGTGACCCTAGCCTCATTTAGCTAATCCAGGATGCTCTCTTCTGAAGATTAGTGAGGAAAGGATGTTTGTATAGATTCCTTTCCCTAAGAAGGACCCACTGGGCTTCCGGAGCTGAGTGTTCTTGTTGACTAACATGCTTCAAGGAGAATCCATTTGAAGCATGTAACTCCAGGTGGATATCTATCTCCACCACACATATACTTTGCACACAAGAGAATCATGTTTCTCTTAGGTGAATGTTCACTATGATAGCAGTGGGATGCATCATCACATGACTTCCTTAATTGGATGTTAATGTGTGTGTGTGTGTGTGTGTGTGTGTGTGTGTGTATATATATACTATATATATATATACTATATATATATATACTATATATATATATAGTCCCTGCAAGTGCCCTACAAATGACAGTATTAGAAATCTATTATTTATGGCTAATGATCATGACTTTTATGGGTAAAAGAGTGTATCTATAAATCTTCAAGTGTTTCTTTACTAGGCATGTAGGCATGAAATGATGAATAAGACTACTTTGTAGATAAACAAATATAACGCCGTTTTTGGTCACTAAACTAAAAAAACAAAACAAAACATGTTTTACGTGGTTTTACTAATCTATAGGCCCTAAAATTGTATGTATATTTAATTCTTATTAAATCACTTTGGGTTAACTGACATGAAATTAATCTAAGTATTATTTTTACAACATAATTTATTCTCTATGCTTTCTGAGTATATCTTATTGTTATCCGATTCCTATTTATCTCCCCACACTTCTTTCTGGCTTCCCAACCGTTGCCTACATGAGGATATCTGCTGCTTTCCTTTTCATAGAATAATCTTCTCTAAAATTCTTCTGGAGCTCATTAGTCTACATTCCCAAGCATTTCTCAAATTCATACACACTTAGTGGCATTGTACTTAAAAGTATAAATCCTCTTTTTTTGGAAATTCTTATTTATAGTAATATTTTTCTTCATTTCCCTTAGTGCCTTTTAGTTCTGAATAGTTTATAATATTTTATCAAACCTCCAGCATTAATATATTTTTTCTTGACACCAAGAAGTTTCTGGTGTGTGTGTGTGTGTGTGTGTGTGTGTGTGTGTGCTTGTGTGTGCGTGTGTGTATATATGTATGTGTGTGTGAGTCTGTGTGTGTGTATGTGTGTATGTGACTCTCTCTGTGTGTATGTGTGTATGTGTGTGTGCATATGCGACTATCTGTGTATATGTGTGTATGTGTGTGTGTGTATTTGACTCGTGTGTGTGTGTGTGTGTGTGTGTGTGTTCTGAAGTACTCTCAGATGCTAGCACAGGCTTATCATTCACTAACTTGTGCAATCATCAGTTAAATCAATTTAATTAAACAGATACCCTGTTGCTAGTTCGTTCTTCATTTTATGGTAACGCATCATATTTTTTCCAATTACAAGGAGGACTTAGAAATACTCAATTGGTAATTTCTATTATTAATTCTGTGTGCTACAACTAGCGTAAATGAAACACCATTCAGCTTAAATGTGTATGTCATAAATATAATAAGACATATTTTAATTTTTTATAAACATGCATAACAGTATATTTAAATACATGCCAAATTGAGAATCAGAATAATTACGCTCAGTGCATCCTCAAATTGTAGACTCAGCTTAAACTTCTTTCCTCCACAGAAAATGATAATTGCTGAAACTTCTGTGGAGGATGAAATTGGTCAGGATTAGTTTGCAACATCTCAAAATATTCTGGACTTTTTCTTTCTGACTAAAATGATTGTGATCCAGTGATCACATACAATTTTGTGATGGGATAAAGGTGAAGATTCTGTTTATGCTTATCGTGATATTGTAGTTTCTTTCTTAAAAAGATGAAATATTAAATATTTCCCAAATGGAAAAATCATAATTTCATATATTTGTGGTTCTTATATGATGTGTCCGTATGTATGCACAATATACAATGACTAAATTAAATCGTTACATGTATATTGATTATCATTTAAATGTGGTATTTGAAATTACTTCCATAGGTGTTTTGAAATATATAACATAGAAATAGTTACTAATCACAATAGTGATTGGATTATATGATTTGTTTTCAAATTTATTACTCCTAGTTATCTCATAAAATGTTCTGACACACTGATCCTAATTGAAAATATTGAATAATGAAAATGAATGTAATATATGTCATCTACTAAGAAATAGCTAGGAAAAGCCCTCCTTGGCTGTGTCAGCCTCTGATCAGCAGGCAGACAGGAAACTGTGGTCCCACCGCAGTCCAGCATTGCGGGGAGCACCGTGCTGCTGACCTCCCCCACAAAGGCGGCTCTGTGCGGCAAGGTACAGCAATTGGCCTTCTAGTGACAATGTGGATATCCACTGCAAGGAATGTCATGATCGATCACAGATCAGTGTACATTTTCAACTGCATGGACGTCACTTTCCCTGCCTCCTACCACTGAATACTTGTAAACTGAACCCCTCTAATTACTGACCAGCTGCTTGCTCACCTATTAAAGTCAGGTGCTAAGGACCCATATTCAGAGTCCAAGAGAAGCATGTGCAGCCAGAATAGAGAAATTGTGAACTTATTAGGAAAAAAAATCATTATTTCTTAAATAAATAGTTTTTTTAAAAAATATGAAGATGATTTTATCTGACTTAAGTTGTGAGTTTTGCCTGGGGCTTCTGTAGTATCTGATTGTCTTCACTGAATGATTTAGTTTGCTCACACTCTTAGCACCCTAAATTGTATTCGCCTCAGAATAAATCCTCCCCTGGCCTGGTGATAAAGAAAAAAGAGGAAATACTCTTTTAATATTATGCAGGGAAGGAAACCACTGACACAATTTTATGTTTGATGGAAATTAAAGCAATTTAAAAACAAATTTGTCCTTGAAATAGACACTGTTTCAGTACTAGACATCAGACGTTGAATTGGATTGAGTTTATAAACATGTATTCTATGGCATGGTGATTCCCTTATGAAGTCTTGTTTTAATGATAGTTGCTTGGGGGTAACTCGGAGGGGGCCAGTGAGCGGGATGTAAAATGAATAAGTAAAAAATAAAAAATAAAACAATAGAAAAAGAAATTATGAATGAGAGATTTAGACGTACTTTCAATGGTGTGAAGCAAAGAATGCTCTGCATTTTATGCATTTTAAATAATTTAGTATTTCAAATAGTCTTATAAGGACTATTGAGTTAACTTAGTGTGTAAAGGTAATTGCTACAAAATCTGAAGACTAGAATGACTCCAAACATCCACATAAGAATAGGAGAAAACTGATCACAAAGTTGTGCTATAACCTCCTCATTAAGGCCACTAGATGAGATTAACGCCACGGAAGACTGTTACCACATACCACACGTTCACATACAAACACACAGCGACACACACAAACACATGCACACATACAAACACATGCATACACATGCACATGTACGCACACACACACCTCTGTGCTCACACATACAGATTCCTGATGCATATGCACATAAACTAATGATTAATCAATAAAATTTAAAATAAATAAATAGAGTGGTACATATTTTTCTAAAGAATTAGAATATGAGTGGTGTGTGAATTTTCTCAGTCTTATGCTCAGGAGGATATGACGCCAGAGAGAGAAATGATGTCTTTTTATTCTGGATTGCTAATTCATAAACTTGGATTTTAGGGTAGATTTATTTTTCTGCAACTATGCAGGTATTTCTTGAAATATTAAGTAGATTATTTTAAAAACTGAATTCTTACTTTCATCTAGTACAGTCAATTCTAAAAAATCAGAGATTTTTGTAAGTGCAAAGTAGAGCCACATGCCCAGTGTTAGGGGAACACTTTGAGAGAAAATACACTGAAACCATTTAGTAGTTTATTTCAAAATTGGATGTTTTGTGGGCCTCTTATTATGAATTTCTGTTTTTAACTTTGCTGTCCAGAAATGTGAATGAAATAACTAATTTGCTTGAAGTATTCAGAATTTTTATAGCCTAAATTAAAATGCTCTTTCCCTTAAAGGACGAAAAAGAAAGTAAAATCTCTCAATATTGCTTTAAATATGGATCTACTGAAATGATCTTATAATAGTCAACTTACCCAGAGCCAGAGAGGTCTCAGTTCTACTGGTGTCATTTATTCTGTAATTTTAATTAATTCATTTGTTTTTTGCTTTACACAACAGTTATTTTAAAAAGGAGTAAGTAAAGTTTATCAGTTGCCAAGATATCATTGTTAAAAAATCTGTTATAAAACTGAAGTTTTGCTTAATATAAAGCTTTCAAAAATTTGTTTTTAATTTTTAAATGATATCACACAATATTTGCATAGATTCTCTATTTGATGTCCAAACAGGAAGTTTGCATGTAATATGAAAACTTTCATTATGTGGTCATTTCAAGATGATTATTATGTTTAATAATATTTATTTTTGCTACCCATAAATTTTTATTACTCTAGATTTTATTCAATTTTACAGTATTGCTTTAGTTCTTTTTTAAATTGCATGTATTATATTTTATATTTCTTTATACTAATTTATATTTATTTTTATTGAATAATTTTTCAAGTTATATTGGACAGTTCATGACTCCTGAGGAGAACATTATCCCAGAGTGTCTATTTTATAAATATTTACCTCCCCATATTTATACTATATATAATTAACCTATTAAAATAGAAATATTTTCAAAGAAAATATAAAATATTTATATATATAAAATATATATAAATAAAATATGCATATATATATGTATGTGTGTGTGTGTGTGTGTGTATATATATATATATATATATATATATATATATATATATATATATATATATATATATATATATATTCCAGTTCCAGGCAAAAATACCTTCATTTTATTTGTTGTTCATGGGAGTCCAGGTCTTGGTTGTATACCAGAGCATGAATCTAAGTCCCCATTGCAGAAGACATTAAACTGGAACTGTCAGTGAAGCCTCCATCCTTAGGAGAAATTCTCATAGTGTTAGAATGATGTGCCAGTTGCCAAGGTATCGTTGTCCTACCTACAAAAGCAGCCAATTTTCTACAGTGTAATTATTGTACTCTTATTGTGGATGCAGCCAACAGCAGTCTAGTTGTCTCATAGCTTGTCCATTTGTAGGAACTTATGCTGTGTACTATAAAACTATTAAAAACCCATGGTTGGAAATATCCTAGGCCATAGAGGAGCACCTACTATTAGTATATTAACTAACATAGAATAAGTTCAAACTATTTTAAGAACAGGGATTGTAGCTCAGTGACGAGTGATTTCTAGGACATTTAAGAAGGCTTGCACTGGGTCTCTATCCCTTATCAAGAAGAACAAAAACAGTAAACAAAGTATGTTAGAGACAACATACCCCCAATACCTAAATACATAATATTGTATTTTATAAAACACATATACTGTCTTAGTCAGAGTTTGTATTCCTGCACAAAACATCATAACCAAGAAGCAAGTTGGGGAGGAAAGGGTTTATTCAGCTTACACTTCCTCATTGCTGTTCATCACCAAATGAAGTCAAGATTGGAACGCACACAGGGCCGGAATTTGGAGGCAGGAGCTGATGCAGAGGCAATAGAGTTGTGCTGCTTACTAGATTGCTTCCCCTGGTTTGCTCCGTTTGCTCTCTTATAGCACCCAGGACTACCAGCCCAGGGATGGCACCACCCACAAGGGGCCCTCCCACCCTTGATCACTAATTGAGAAAATGTCTTGCAACTGGATCTTATGGAGGCATTTCCTCAAGAGAGGTTCCTTTCTCTGTGATAACTCCAGCTTACATTGAGCTGACACACAAAACCAGCCAGTAGATATACTGACCCATAAATTTAACTCAAAAAAACAAATATGTAAATGATATTTTTAATAGTATACAATAAGAAACAGAATATCAAGCTGTATATTTTTATTTCGAAGAATTTTTAGAGATTTGGTATTATTCTTTAATTTGTGTGTGTCTGTGTGTGTGTGTGTGTGTGTGTGTGTGTGTGTGTATTGTGTGGCATGTGTGTTCAAGTGCCCACTCAGACCAGGAAATGGGCTTGAATCCCTGAAACTGATTTACAATTGGTTGCAAGATGTCCAACGTAAGTGCTTAGAACCAACTTCAGGTCCACTGGAAGAATAGCAATATCCCTTAACCACTAAACTATCTCTCCAGCTCCAGAAGAAGCATACATTCTAGATAAATTAGATGAAAACAATAACTATGAAAATGCAAGATTTTAAGGGAAAATTTGATACATAATAGTAATTTTAGGATAATGACCTTTAGTTCAATGGGATTTGATGAATAGGAGAATGTAGCTATGTGGAACCAGATTTGAGAAATCGTAATTGCAACATAAAAATGTCAATATGCAGATATTCCATGTTCATGATTTTCTTGAGTATTTTGAAGACCATAGTACCATTATTATTAAGAACAATCTCACAGAGTTCACTTAGCAGATATTGGTCTGAAGGAATTCTGGACAAAGGAGAAACTTCTACCTACAAAGTAATTACTTTATAGTCATTTTTTTCAACATTTATTCAAGTACAGAAATTTTTGATGCTTATAGAATTAATTAGAATTTTCATTTCTAATGGTTGACTTTTATTTTCTCATCCACCTTTTTTACTTTAAGAATGGCAAGTGCAGTCATTAGGGATTTAGATGCATACTGTAAGCATAAGTTATAGGATTCTAGACAAAGTGGGTACTTCAGAGCACAGTTATACCAATACTTGTGTCAAAAAATTGAGTGCAATTGTTAGGAAAAAGCATATTTCCATTAGTTTCTGTACTCATCGTTTTCCTGAACTTGTTACATACAATAAGCATGATTAAGATAAAACTGGTCTTAAGATCAAAATGATATTCTACTTATTAAAATTTCTCTGAGATTATTTGATCCTTAATGTTAAATTAGTTTTATAATTATAAGCTGGTTTTGTTGTTGTTGTTTTGAAGAAATCTCCCAATATGCAATAAAAGCCTCATTTAGAAGGAGATGGTACTAGCACAACGCTCATTAAGGATATTAAGTTCAAAGCAAGAGGTCTTGGGGTTTTGATGGCTCTTTATGCTTCTATCTCTCCTTGCATCTAATTTAGTACTCTATTTACCTGACCTGTATAATATAATTAGATGATCTAACAACTTTAGGGCCTGAAGAAAACAATACTCTATAGAAGCTCATTATCCAATATGGAAGATACATCAATAAATTAATGAAAATAAAAAAGGACCTTGTTAACTACTATTGAAGAAAACATTCTGGATATTTGCAAATTCAAAGTAGAGAGTTGTTCAACCAGTGATCTGGGATTATGGAACATTCTCAGTATTAAAGACTGAGCAAGGTCTGAGCACTTTGTTAATTGTTAAGGAGTTTCATCTTAAAATTATAGGGTTGGCTTCATGCTTTGGAGAACAGTGAATATTATCATAAAACAGATTCTAGAGTTTGAAAAGCAAGCTTAGCACTGAATTGTTTGTTTTCATGGAAGACCATTTGGTATTAGATAACCAGCTATCATGCTTTTTTGGGGGGGAAGACGGTTTGGCTTTTAGTATTCCTTAGTTGTCTTTAGTCCTTTGGGTAGGGAGGAGGTCTCCTGAGCTTTCCCTAATTCCTGTAACATATGGACAAAACTTGACTTCCAATCTTTCTTTCTTGGGAAAATACTTCCCCCACTTCTCAGAGCAAATCACTCAGTAGTAAATGAAACACATGTGGTTCTCTGGAATGAGGACTGGAGATGGTCACGAGGCTGTGGAGGAGAAGGAGTAGTCTCTCCACACAGCCTGTAGAGCCGTGGGAAAGGATCTAGACAACATAACCACAGAGGCCACAAAGGTCTGCAGGGTCCTTTGTAGAAACAGTTCATTGCTAGACTTGACCTTGAATTTGGAATCACAAAGAGACATATGTACCCTCCGATTCATTAACTGCTGCATTAATTAGTCAGGGTGACCATGGGGACATTAAGGATAGATAAAGTAGTCTCAAGAAGAAAAGATATTGATAGAAAAAATAGGAATTTACATATGATTTAGGAATAAATAGTGTTAGAAGGAGACACACGAGGCTATGGAATGGCTAGGATGAAGAAATGAAGATTAGAGAATTTAAGGATGATGGAGAACCATATAAAAACTTAGTACTCTCTTTTTCTAGCTGATGGAGGAACTAGAGATAATAATGCTTTGAACGATATTAGAAAGACCTAACCATTGTACTTACATAAATTTTAAAACTTTGTAATGAATCACTTTAATTTTAGTAGTCTGTCATCTTTCTGTTCTTACAAGAAAATAGTTACTAAAGACGGCTGTCTGCTGTACCAGGAAACCGCAAGAGCTGTGCTCAGCCACCCATGAAGAAAAGGCTCTGTAAACCTATAAGGGAATGTGCTGTTGCTTTGTGCTTAGTTTCTGCTCTAGGGATATGGGGGTTGGGACTATTGATCCGAGACTCATAGAATTTACGTAAATTTAAGAAAATTTGAAGATCATTAACAAGGATCAAGGCCTTGATGATGTAACTTTGGTCAATAAAAGACCGGGTTCAGGCTCTCTGGATGGGAGAAAACAAAAGCACGGGAAGCAGGAAGAAAGGAGAAGAAGAAAGAAAACTGAGAATCATCAGGGAACAGACAGAGTGCCTGACCTGACAGCTTGCATCTATGTCTCACTCTGAGTCATTACTCAATCAGCGCTATTCCTATTCCTGCCTTTCTCGGGACCTTCCTCACCCTGAGGCAGGACCTTGGCAATATATAATTTGGTAATGTAGTTTTTATTTTTTTAATTTATGAGTTTGGTCTGTGTGTGTGTGTGTGTGTGTGTAAGAGAGAGAGAGAGAGAGAGAGAGAGAGAGAGAGAGAGAGAGAGAGAGAGAGAGAGAGAGGGAGAGAAAGAGAGAGATTCTTATGTTTGTGAGAAAGAAGAAAAGGCCACAGTGCATTGGTGAAGATGTAGGGAATTTTTGGAGGAGTTAGGAAGGGAAAAAACAGTACCATTAAAATTGGTTTTCAATAAAAAGCCAAACCAATAGGAGAAATTACTGAAAATTCCTGTCTTGTTCCATATGTTAAGTTCTTTAAAATATTTGTTCTTATTTCACCAAATTCTGTAACTAATTTAGAATGAAAACCTTATCTGTGCCCAGTAGCTCCCAAATAGTTGACACAAAGACTTACTATGTTTATTAATAATCTGCAAGCCTAAGCTGAGTAGATATGCATCTACTCTAACCCTCTAAGTTGTCTAGTTCTCGGCCACATGGTCCTTTACCTTCAGTTGGAGCCTTGCCCCTGTTTGCTCTGCCCCGTGTGTGTCCTCCTGGCGAATCCCTTGGAGATCTGCTCATTGTGACTCCTCCTGGAACCCCTGCCTCAGAGCCATCTCTTGGTCTCTCTCCACAGCGAGTTTTCTCTCTTCTCCCTTGTGACCCTTCTACATCCCTCTCCCTGGAACTTCTGGCTGGTATCAGAAGTCCAGCCTTCTGACCTCTTCTGCCCATTCATAGGGTGATCAGCCCTTTATTAACCAATCAGATAATTGGGGAGCATCCTTCAGATATCATTGATACAGGAAATATTCTAATAATCATAACAATGGTACCATCTATCTTGTAAAGAGATCTCTGAGCACAGAAATCAGCATCTGTTACACAAGACAGAAACCCATTTTTTTTCAATATTATGGGAAATCTTTTCATGAGAGCTGAAATTAATAGCAATATTATTGCTCTTTTCTATAGTAATCTTATTTTGATGTGATGAGATCAACATGATATAAAGGATGAACAGATTCATTCATATTTAAAAATATCATCAGTAAATAAGTTTATCTTTCTTTTACATGTATATCATCAGCCTTATTGTTTTGTGATTGATGCTACATGTGTTAAAATAATTATTGACTGGCCTCCAATACTTCTTTGCCTAATGAAATATCCCAAGTTACCATGACAAAGTCAATATTTCAAGTGACAGCATCTTGGCCTCAAGAGATTAGAAATTCACTGTAGGGTCTAAAGCTTAATTATTTTATGCAAATAGGATTTCTAAGATTTTGCTGTATATCCTCAATAAATTCTTTCATTATTTGAATTATTTTGTGGGTTTCTGTTCTTTAATTAAAAGAAAATACTAGTTTAAATTAAGAAATCTATAATATGTATTTATGAGAATCATGTATCTATATTTAATTGTCAGCACATTTTTATTAGGAATAAGACATAGTAGCAACTAAAATGCCTATTAATGAGTTAATGAAGAAAAATATAAGTGCATTTGATAGAAAAGTTAAAGCTTGTAAAAGTGAGCAGGGTCTTCTGCAACATCCATGATCCAGAGCGGCATTACTTTAAGGGGAAAAAAAAAACAGACAAAGCGAGTAAATACTGCACAACTCAAACTGTATGATGAATTGTCCAATATTTAAATCCATAGAATCATAGAGGAGATATATTAGAAAGGATAAACTGGAGAAGGGTTGTACATAATATATAAGGGACCATATATGTACAGTGAATTAGTCATAGAGATATCTCATTAGAGATAGATTTTAAGTGCCGGATACTGAAATTCTAAAATGTAGCTTTTGAGTAGTCTCAGCGGGCAAGCAAATAGGAGGTAACATTGATGAAGAAAACCAAGGGACCTCATGGAGGTGATTAAACAGTTTACGCACTTGATAACGGTTGTGGCTTCCTGGTACACACCTATTTCAAACCCAAACATGTTGTATAAATAGCACATGAAAGTATTTTCCAGTAAACTATACATCACTAGATTCTGCTTCTTCTTGATACTTGACACTTGGAAAGATTTTTGGCATATATTTTTACAACCGGAAAATATCAAAGTTTTCATACAATTTTAAAATGATCATTGAATCTAGATATGTATCTATTATACTTGATCTGATTTTAAATTTGAATTGATTGTGCTATAACTGTGAGACTTAAAACGTACAACACATTTTCGAGTTCATTAAGAAGGAAATCATACAGCCCATTCTTTGCATTCACCTAAGGTAGATTATGTTTAGAGTAATATTCTATACTTTACCATCTGTATTATAAAATGAAAAAGATTTGAAAGATAGATATGTATTTTATCAGACACTACAATTTAACTGTGGAGTATACATAAGAATGACATAATGGCCATTAAATGCTTTGAAAGCAAATGACAGCCTATCTTGGTAAGCCTCTATCCTTCTCCTCTTCTGAGGATGCTTGTCTCTAACAGCACCTCTGGTTAAAAGAGATGCCCTGTTGGTCTTTACCGTGCATAGCTTGTCCTCTGTGCAAATTATTTTCTATTCTTTTTTGTTTGGTTTGGTTTGGTTTGGTTTGGTTTGGTTTGGTTTGGTTTGGTTTGGTTTTTCAAGACAGGTTTTCTCTGTGTTGCCCTGGCTGTCCTGGAACTCATTCTGTAGACCAGGCTGGCCTCAAACTCAGAAATCCACCTGTCTCTGCCTCCCAAATGCTGGGATTAAAGGCGTGCGCCACCACTGCCCGGGTATTTTCTATTCTTCACTACCATTCCTTAACTCTGTTTCATTTCTACTCAATGAACTTTGGGATTGTCTCTTATATTTCTTCTTTTCTTCCCTTGGAGCTCATATAACTTGATCGAAGGTAAATTCTCACATCTATAAGCATGTCATTTTGATATTTTATTTCCTTCTTTTTAAATTAGTCTCTAGTTTTTTAAAAAATAGATTGCGATCAACCGCTCTCCCATTTTCACGCTTTATCTTCATTCAATTTATGTCTAATTACATTCTGAATTAAGAACAATAAAAACAAAGAAGAGATAATATGAAACCTGTTTGTAGAAAATAAAAGTAACTGTCAGTTAAAGAAAAAATGTGGCATTAAACTTTATGCTTTTTAAGGTTGTTTGGCACTGCTTCCTTTGAATCTTCACAAGCTTCTACCTATCTCTTAAATTGTCTTATTTCTATTTTTAGAATAAATAATATAGGGTAACTTTATTTTTTCATTTTTTATATTTTGTTTATTTACATATCTGCCAATGCTCCCCCTTCTATACTTCCTCCCACAGTTCCTCATTCCTTCCTGCTTGCCTTTGCCTCCTAGAGGATGCTACCCCGGCCTGGACCAAACTTCCCCTTCCCTGGGGCCTCAAGTCTCTCAAGGATTAAGCACATCTTTTCCCACTAAGTCCTGACCAGGCAGACCTCTGCTATATTTGTTCCAGGGGTATCTTCCTGGTTGGGGGCTCAGTCTCTGGGAGCTCCCTGGGGTCTGGGTAAGTTGAGACTGCTGGTCTTCCTATGGGGTCGCTCTCCCTTTCAACTTCTTCATTCTTTCCCCTAATTTAACCATAGGGATCTCCTCTGACTTCAGTTCAATGGCTGGGTGTAAGTACCTGTTTCTGTCTCAGTCAGCTGCTGGTAGGGCCTCACAGAGGTCAGCTATGCTAGGCTCCTGTCTCCAAGCACATTATAGCATCAGTAATAGTGTCAGGCCTTGGTGCCCTCTCGTGAAATGGATTCCAAGTTGGACTGGTCATTGGACTGCTTTTCCTTCAGTCTCCTCTCCATTTTTGTCCCTGCAGTTCTTTTAGACAGGAACAGTTCTGGGTCAGAAATCTTGACTGTGGGTTAATAATCCTTTCCCTCCACTTGAGGCCCTGTCTATGTACTGGAGGTGAGCTCTTTGAGTTCCTTCTCCCCAATATTGGGCAAATTGACTAAGGTTACCCCCATTCAGTCCTTAGAAAGTCTGGTAATTTCTAAAGAATCTCCACACCTCCTACCCCCTGAGGCTGAATATTTATATTCATTCTCCTGGCCCTCTGGGCTTATCTCCTGTCCCACCCACCGACCTATACCTGATCCTGTTCCCCCTTTCCCCTCAGTCTCCAATCTCCCTCCCAGGTCCCTCCCTCCCTCTGCCTCCTGTGATCATTTCCTTCCTCCTTCTAAGTGGGAATGAAGCCTCCTCACTTGGGCCTTTGTGCTTGTTACACTTCTTAAGGTCTGTAGGTTATGTCCTAGGTATTCTGTACTTTTTCGCTAATATCCATTTATCAGTGAGTATATACCATGCATGTCCATTCGGGTCTGAGTTACCTCACTCAAAATGGTATTTTCCAGTCCCATCCATTTGCCTGCAAAACTCTGTATATCCTCATTTCAATTAACTGAATAAAATTCCATTGTGTAAATGAACTACATTTTTTTTGCATCCATTCTTTAGTTGAGGGACATTTGGGTTGTTTCCAGCTTCTTGCTATCACAAATAAGGCCCCTATGAACATAGTGGAGCATGTGCCCCTGTGGTATGGTGGGGCATGTTTTGGGTATATGCTCAAGAGTGGTATAGTTGGGTCTTCAAGTAGAACTATTTCCAATTTTCTGAGGAACTTCCAGATTGATTTCCAGAGTGGTTGTACCAGTTTGCAATCCCACCAGCAATGGAGGAGTGTTCCTCTTTCTCCACATCCTTGCCAGCTGTCTCCTGAGATTTTCATCTTAGCCATTCTGATTGATGTGAGGTGGAATCTCCGGGTCATTTTGATTTGCATTTCTCTGAAGACTAAGGACTTTGACCATTTCTTTAAGTGCTTCTAGGCCACTATGCTGTGAATTCTCTTTTATGTTTTTTATTTTTCATGATCATCAGACTTTTAAAATACTTGAAAACAAATTTTAAGTACATCTTGTAGCATGCTTCCTATTTATTCTACTTTGGAGTATATTTTTCATAATGATTTTAATAGAATGTGGTTTGAGGTTTTTGATTTTGTTTTGTTTTACTTTTTCTTTTTTTGGTTTTGCGAGACAGGGTTTGTTTTACATTTTAAGTGTCCTTTTTATAATGAAATAATTACTATGGAACTTTACAGAACAAATATTGGAAGTTTATAAACTTTTCAAAATAAGTCAATGAAGAAAAAAGTTCCTGAAATTATGTGAGGGAAAATTTCCATCAAATCTTTTCTTGAAAAATCACTGTTCATCAGAGTTAACATCTCACCAGCACAGAACAGATTTCCCCATGATTAGAAGCATCAAAAGCTGTGCTGCAGTCTTTGGCATAACTCTATATTATATGCCATTTATTTAGCAGTTACTGTGTAATTAGTGTGTCTTAATTTGAACATTAAAAATGTATTGAGTTCTGCATGCACCATTTGTAATTACAAGATCAATTTGTGGTTAGTCTAGCTCACTGCTAAGATTTTTATAATTGGAGTATTTGTATGCACTTCCAAACTTCAAAGAGCAGGTAGTGTTGGAGAGTATTTCAGTAAAATATAAATCATTTGCATTTTACAATGAATTGTATTGAAACACACAAGATGCAAAATCTATGAAATGACTAAACAATGCATTCAGAGTAAACTATTATTTGATAATCTTTCAAACACATAAACACACACACACACACACAGAGACATACACAGACACATACACTAGTAGGTTAAAATGTTCTCCTTACAAAAAGTAAGTATTTTGTTGAATTTGAATTTTACTGTTTTATGTAATGCATTTTATTTCATGACATTTAAAAAGTATCCTTTGTTTCTGTTCTTGTTTCATTTTCAAATGCAATCTAGGCCAACTGTAAACTCACAATATAGTCGATAATAACCTCACACTTCTAAGGTTTCTATAGTGGGCTAACAACAGCCCAGACATGTGCCTGGATCAAATCTGAATCCATACATTGACCAACTGGGTCACAGCACAGGCTCAGTGAAGTTTAATGACTTTTCACTAAAGATTTATTATATTTTCTACAGCTTTACTTTTAAAAACAACTTGTAAACTTAGTGGTGTGGGTCAGTGTGTTCACACTCAGAAGCATGGGCTCAGGCACACATGCAAGCGTGAGTACAGAGGTCAGAGCACAACACTGTAGAACCTGTTGGATTTTTCCAACTTTCTGTGGGTTGACGGAATTAAACTCAAGTCCGCAGACTTTGGCAGAGTGTTGCTTTATTCATTGAGCCAGATCACTGCCATTGCATTTCTCTGCTAACATAAACATTTAATCTCATATTCCATGGCTATTGCTTACATTTCAAAATGGTGCAAACCTTCCATTCTCCCAAAATAAGACTTATCATTGAGTTATCGGATTGTGTCATGAAATGTATATTTTTGAGTAAACTTGATAAACTGTTTTTCCAACAAGGTAAAAAAATAAATGAAAGAGAAAAAGAAACATATTTCATTACATAAAAGGTTCAATGCAATATTGTTTAGGAAAGACTGCTTATAGGTACTATTCATGAATTACCATGTTAATTATTCCTTTAAGCATATATATGCATATGTGATATATACATAAATAGAATACATACACATATGATATACATATATAAAATATTTGATAGATACAAAATATATGTATTGTATATACAGATATGTGCTATATATATATACACATAGATATATATGATATATACATATATACATACATATATGTATAACTCCAAGGAGTCATCTCTAAAATGCAATGGAGTCTCATCAAACTTATTGTGCAGTTGATTTGGGAGTCAAAATTTAAAATGCAGCTAATGGATTGAGCAAAAAATGTATTTTATAAGAATAATTAAAGGACAGAAAAAGAAACGAGTGACCATCACAAAACCTGAAAATAGAAACAAATTCAGTAAAGCAACAGAAAACATAGCTGTTATAAACAAATTAGGATATTAAAGCACTATAACTTAGAAAAGAAATAGAAATTTATGGAAAATATTTTAAAAGGTATAAAATTAAAATGTTACTAATGGCATCAACATGTCAAAGATCCTGCCGATTTCCATGTCAGCAGAATAGCAATTTATTCCAACTCTTTCCCCATTTCTGATAAATACTATCCAGTCACATGATTGTTAAGAAATCAGACATTTACATGAATTGGAGTTTCCTTCCAGGAAGGTCCCAGAATACCCGACTGAGGCATTCTGGGATAATCTCTTTTTGTTCTCTAAGAGTTAAATGAAAAAACAAAGAGGGAATGAGGAAGAGAGGAAGAGCAAGGCAAGAAACAAGAAAGGAGGAAAAAGAGTAAAGATAAGTCACAAGAAGGGAGCTTATCTCTGAGGTGAACAGTAAGTACATTACAAAATGTACTGCAATTGGCTATTCTGTCAGCTGCCCTAAAATATACAGAAATGTTTATTTTTAAGAGTGAAATACTTAGTAGAAATTCTTCAAATAATGACAATAATTGTCTTAAATGCAAATTTCTCTTCTTATATATAATATGTGCCATATAAATGCCTCAATTTCTACTAGAAGTACTAAAATAATTTTAAGATTGGTAAATTGAGCTTCTGTTACTTGCAATCTCCAAATCTTCATTTTGAAATGAATATTCAATATACCACAAAAGTGGTAGCGGAAATATTTAAAACCAATTTATACTTAAATAACATAGTTAATGCATCAGCACTTAATTGAAAATAACAAGACAATCAATGCTTTAGAAATTCTAGAGTTTCATTGGATGGAAACTTCAACCATAAATTTTGATGTTAATGGGGTAGTATATTTGGAGGCCATCTGGTGATGAAGAAAGCTCCATAGTTGAATAGCTTGTTGATGAAGGTGGCTTGTAAAAGCTAGTAAGTTCTATATCAGCATACAATGTCACCCACCATGTTCCCATAGCAAGAAGGTCCTCTTCCAAGCCAAGCACATTCTGGTACTATAACACTGACATTACTAGGCCTTTAGCCAAGACAAAGTCCATTTCTTCTATGTTATCTACTCTCAGGTGTTTTGTTACATAAAATAATGCACTAAAATGCACAAGAAAAATCTCATGAAAAAATATCATATTGCAGAAATGGGTAATATTTGAGAAAGTAGAAAATCACCCCCCTAAGGCAACAAAGTAACTCAATTAGGAATGACAATTCAAAATATTCAGATGGAAAGGCTTTTTATCCATCTGTAATTTACTGAAGTTCACTCTTGTAAGTATAAGTCACCATTGTAAATTACAGCCTGTGAAAAATTGGATTATTGAGATTCAGCAGTTTTCAATCCATTTTCTCATAATGACATCCATCCACTTGCAATTTCAATCTGTAAGTGCTATCTGTATTTGTTTTATATTAATGGCCTGGCACAATTTCATGTTGCAATAAAATTCTTTATTGATAACTCTTCCAAAGAGCTTTTGGACTAAGAATTTTACTTTGATTAATAAGAACCCAGGTCTCTGTTAAATATCCCTATTAATAATCTGCTAGAGGTTCACTAAAGACAGATGTCAGTGCCCCCTCGGTCAATATTTCATCATGGAAATCTCATCTTCCTTAACACAAAAAGATAAAACAACTCAATGTAGCACTAGGGTAGGAGTTAAATACCGGTCATTCAAGATAAGCAATTAAAACAAACAAAAAACAAACAAACTACAACAACAGACAAAACGGACCTTGTTTTCTGGTGATAGAAGCAACAAAACTGAGGAGGACTGTCAGGAAGCAATAGGAATTGAAGCTCAAATCTTTTATGTTGCACCGTCTTTAAGCTTGGTTGAAATAGATAAGGAGATGAATACTTAATTGAATATTATGCTTGCTTTGAACTGTGAGAATGCAGAGCATTATTATTTCTGTAGTTTAAAGACAAGGGCAGCAACATACCCTCATACACATCTATCATAGGATTAAGTGAGGGCTAAATGAATGTAATAAACATTGAAAGGCTTTCATTATGATTTTAAACAACCAATATTATTTGATTATCTATACTGCCTGTATTTCTTGCTTCATTAAAGAATCATTTCTTAGGTTAGTCTGAGAGAAATGGTGTTTACAAATAATTGATCACAAACCAGTTACAGGTTTTCTTTGCTAGATATGGTGGCATGGACCTTTAATTCCACAAGAGGCAGAAGCAGGAAAAACATGGTGATTCTGAGGCCAACATAGCCTCCATAGTGATTTCCAGGACAGTCAGTATGTAGAGAGATCCAGTCTCAAAAAGAAAAGCGAACAGCAAGATCATTCTGTATTAATATGTTTGGTCAACAATATATTCCATAAAAGTTACTGCATCGGGTTCTAGTGACATGTGTAAATGTGCCACTTGGCTTTTCCAGCTCTCTGTCACTCCTTGTTTATGTCCCTTCAGAGCTGATGAGCCCAATGCCATGTTGTTAGACTACTTTCCTTGAAGGATTTGCTTTTCCCAGTGGCTCCCATAACCATCACTTTACAGAAGACAATATTCTTACACTCTAATTTTATTTATTTATTTATTATTTAGTTATTAAGTCCCAACCACAGTTCTTCCTCTATATCCCCAGCTGCCACCACCAGCATGTCTCCTCTCTCCCACAACCACTCCCCCTCCATTTTCTCTGCAGGAAAGAGCATATCTCCATAAAGTAACCATCACTGGGAGTCCCACAAAAAAACATCAAGTTAATATCTATAACATGTATACAGAATACATGGTCTAGACCCATGCAGGACCCCTGCTTGCCCTTTCAGTCTCAGTGAGCCCGTGTTATCCCTGTTTAATTGATTCAGTGGGCCATGTTCTCCTGATGTTTGTCATCGCCTCTGACTCCCATAGTCTTTCCTTCTTCTACAAGGTTCCCCAATCTCTGAGGGGAGAGACTCAAAAGAGACTTCTCATTTAGACTCTCTCTGCATAATGTCTTGCTTTGGGTCTCTGCACCTGTGCCCATCTTCTGGAAAAGGAAACTTCTCTTGATTACATAAGACAAAATACTAATGAATGAGTATAGTAGCATATCATTTGGCATCTTTTCATTGATTTTTTTTTCTAGTCATATTTGATCTCTGGGATATCTAGTTTCTGGTTCCTGGACATCTATGCAGTGTAGGTCATAGACTCCATTTCTTGGGTGGGCCTCAAGTTGCACCAACCTTTGGTTGGCCATTCCCACATGTTCTACACAGTCATTGTCCCTGTACATTTTATAGGCAGGACAGATTGTAGATATAGGGTTTGATGGATGAGTTGGTATTCCAGTTTCCTTTCCATAGCCTGTAGAGTATTTTCTCTAGAAACTAGAATGCAGGAGTGAAGGCTCTAATCCCTCTATATGCAATAAGCTGAGTACAAGTTGTCCTCAGCAAAGGGGTCCCGCTGTAAGTTTCACAGGGTGACTTTCTGTTCTAGGATCAGTCTTAGTTATTTAGGGATCTCCATGCGACCTCCTTGGACAACAATTAAACTAAATGTAACTCAGTTCCTCCATTGGAATCTTTCAATAAATTGTGGTCAGTTCAGACTCTGTATCTTCCTTTAATACAACCCTCACTGGGATCACCCTCATAGATTCTGGGAAGATTTCCCTGTACTAGGTTTGCACATTGCCCTTTCTCCCACAAGACCCTGTTCCAGCTGTCTATCCTCCTCTCTCTCCCTCCACCCTTCCCACCTAATCTCTCCAATTTAGACTTCTGTCCAACTACATCCCTTAGCTTAATTCTTTTCTTTGAGAAGAATCAGAAAATCTTTGAACTTGCAACAATTTAACTTTCAAAGATTCAGTAAATAACTTTTTGATTTTTTAATTCATGAATAGAGCTCAAAAATTTATCCTATAGAAATAATCATTTATATATATATATATATAAGCAAAGTTTGTAAAATAATACAACAAAATGTGTCACATACTTTCATATAACATACATTTAATACATCCTACTGCAGAACAAACTACTCTTCATATCTACTTTAAACAGAGACATTTGCTAAATAAATTGAACTGTCTATAATTTATTGATAATATTTAAGGATAATATCATTAAACATAATTGAAATAACACTTTGATAACTATCAATCCATGGTGTATTAAATATGTATCCTGGTAACTCCTGAATCAACAAAAAATATATGAACTCATGGAAATTTAACAACTCTCTAGTGAAGAAAAATCGGGTCAAGATGGAAATCAAGAACGGAATTTTAAACACTTTTTTTAATATATATAATTGACAATGAAAATACAATAGACCCAAACCAATGTGATGCAACGAAGGTCGTTCTAAAGGCAAGTTCAACACACTACAGGCCTACACAAAAACACTTGGAGAGATTTCATATCAGCAAATTCAGGGCCCTTCATAACCATCAGAATAACAAGAAGAAACAGTATGCAATGGTTGCCAACAAGAAATAATCAAATTCTGGGCTCAAATAAATGAAAAAGGCACAATAAAAAATGCTACAAAGAATCAATGAAATGAAGATTTGGGTGGTTAAGAAAATCAACAAAATTTAAAAACTTTTAGCCAAATTAATAGAAAGACAGAGAGAAACAGCCAAAATAAAACAAAAATTCAGATGAAAGCAGGATTGTTCCAACAGACATAGAGGAAATCTAGACAATCACTAAGGCATGCCTTAGAAATCTGTATTATACCATACTGAAAAAGACAAGGTTGTCCACTCTCTCCCTATCTATTCAATATAGCACTTAAAAGTCTTAGCAATAAAGCAACTGAAGGAGATCAAAGGGATACAAATAGAAAAAGAAGTCAAGTTATCTTTATTTGCAGCTGACGTGATTTTATACATAAAACACTCCACCAGGAAACTTCTACAATGGATAAAAACTTTTAGCAAAGTAGCATGGAAAAACATCGAAAATAAACTTAAGCATGTACTTTAAATGGTTTGATTTCATGTCTATAATGCCAAAGAATTATACTGTAAACATTTCCCAAAAATTCCTGGAGCCGGTGGTGTCTGTGGGGATAGTGATGACTCTGGAACAACTTAGGGAAAGTGTAGGAGAATTTGAAATAGATCCTCAAAAACTAATAAAAATTACGGAAAGAAACAAAACAAAAGGAAAAGGTCTTCAATGGAAAAGAACACACTCAGTGAGTGGTTGAAAGCTTTATTCTCAATACTGAGGAAGACGAAGATCAGTATCACCTGTCAGAGGCCAGCCTGTGGTCCATAAAAAGGCCATGAAGAAACAAAGAAATAAAGAAACAAAAACAAACAAAGGCAGATTGTATGACTTCTGACATGTTCTTTTGTCTTCAGGAGCTGGAGGATGTTATAAACATATCTGTGATTTGTGATTTATTTTTCATAAACACAGTTTCTTTTTCCTTTTTGGGGGGACATAATTTCACTATGTGGCCCAGACTGGTATATTACTCAATAGGTAGACTGCTGACATAGAATCACAGAGGTGCACCAGCCTCCCTAGTAGTGGGATTAAAGGGGAGCATTACCACAAATTGAAGAGTGTAGTTTTTGAAATTTATTAAAAATTTTAAAATGTAGTCTACTCTTCTCTAAAATTTTATTGACGATTGTTCCTTCTTCAACATAGATAAACAATAGTTTTTAGAAGTCAGTGTTATCAAAGTATTGCATGATATTTGATAGCACTGTGAATCCTGAGAATGTTTCTAGTTGTGGTGTGGCTCAGCCCTTAGTATGCACCTTTAATCTCAAACAATAAGGTAAAATTAGTTTGTAGAAGAGCCCATGTATGAAAGTGATGTCTAATTGAATGTGACACAAAGTGAGGAATCATAGAAAGTTTTGACAGAATAGAATATGACCAACTCTCAGGAGAAGAGAGAGGGAAAGGAAAGCTACTTCAGAGGCAGTGCAGAGGAGAAAGAGAGGAAGGAAGAAGAGGCAATTTTATCAGGAGTTTACACAGACTGGTTTAAGAGAGAACAAGCTAGACATAGGTAAAGACAGGCATGCCGCCGGGAAGCGGTGGCGCACGCCTTTAATCCCAGCACTTGGGAGGCAGAGGCAGGCGAATTTCTGAGTTTGAGGCCAGCCTGGTCTACAGAGTGAGTTCCAGGACAGCCAGGGCTACACAGAGAAACCCTGTCTCGAAAAGCCAAAAAAAAAAAAAAAAAAGACAGGCATGCCAAAGAATGAGAAGCAGCCAGAAGATTAGAACCAATTGAGAGAGGAAGTTTGGAACCAAGCAGAACAAAAGACAGAGGCCAAGAAAGAGAAGCCAGATTGAATCAGTCAGCTTAAAGAGTAGTGTGAGCCAGAACAACTGAGTTGAACCATCAAGTGGGAATTCAGAAAGAGTAAGGGAGTGGGGAGCTTATTCAGTAGCAAGTCTCAGAGGATGAAAACATTCTAGGCTGAGATAAGATTGAACTCAGTCTAGAAGCTTCCAGGACTATACCCTGGTCAGGAAGAGATTAGGCAATAAGCCTCTGAGATGACAATTACATCAGGTGAATTAAAGTTACTTTTACACTAGAGAAACTTCCTTCTGGGTTCAATCTAGTGAACTTACAGCAAGACATAATTAGACAAATGACATTTTCAATTATTCATTTTTATTTTATCTATATGAGTGTTTTGTTTGCAAGCACATGCCTTGTGTCCACTGAGTCAGATCCTCTGAAACTGGAGCTATGGACAGCTTTGCACCATCTGTTATTGCTGAGAATTGAACCAAGTTCCTCTGGGAGACAAGTGCTCTCAATCTTTCAGCCATCTCTCCAGCAGCCCAGATAAACAAAGTTTTGATACATAAAAATTTCTGTATTAGAGATGATAAAGAGCTAGACAAAGTTGGACAGCTAATGCATAACAATGCTTTAAATTCTTGACAGGATTTATTATATTAATACAATATTTTTGCATGAATTGTTCTATAACACGTTGTTTTGTATACTTGATACTGGCTAAGATGAAGAGGTAGTTTAGCAGGAGTGCAAGACACATAAGATATTGAGGGCTCATATGATTAAAACACATTACATAATATATAAGTATCACAGAATAAACATAAATTAAAACTATTGTTTATTTAATAACTCTAATATCTAATTTTTATGTTCCATTTATATCATTTGTCCTCATGTCTTTTGTTCTACCACAATCTCTCCCAACTTCTTGGATTATTTATATTCTCTCCTGTTCTCTGATATACATTAAGCTTGTAATTATTTTTTCTTGCCTCAAGTTTATTTGTAAAAACAGCATGGGACAATGGTCATCTGCAGTGTGTAGGCAGGGGCCTGGGCACCTTTGGGAGCCTGAGCTGGAGCAGGGGTCTGGGCCTTAGCTGGTGCTGTGGCCTCTGCCTTGGTTTGAACCTTGGGCTTTGGTTGGCAGAGCCTAGGCCCCTTGGCCATGTAGCTTCAAATCCACTTCCCAAGCTTGGGTGAGCAATGAAAGCCAGGAGGCTGAGTTTGCGGCTGGGGCCCTTTGGCATCTTGGGCTTGATGACCTGAAGCTTGTAAATATTTTAAATTGCAAATTGTATGTAAATTTAGTATGATTGTTCATCCTACAATCTGGATTCATTGAACAAAATATATCTAAGTAAATATGTAGAGTTGTGTTTCAGTCTCGTTTAAATAATTGTGTAACTATATTTATTTATATGTATATGTACACGTATGTGTTTGAATATGTGTATCTGAGAACAAGATCTGATAGATGCCAGAGGTGTTGGATGCCACTCGAGCTAGGACTGCAAGTGGTTGTCGAATACCTAGACTGGCTGTCAGAATGAATACTCAGTCTTCTGTGTATACTCTCAACTTCTAAGCCTTCTCTCCAGCCTGTGTTTTCATATCCAATAGACACAAGGCAGCTGAGTTGAATAATATTTTCTTAAAACCTCAATATTTGGGGACATGAGGCAAGATATGAAAGACTTCTAGGTCAGCCTAGGATGAAAAACTGTGTGTCAGATGCTTTTCTGATTCAAGTAGCTGAATACGTAACACGAAGAGACGTAGAGCAGGATTTTAGGGCAGAAGTATGGCAAGGAAAGACGTGGCAACTAAGGATCCATCTGTGTAGATAGAGGTTGTTGTGTGCCCTGCTGTATTTGTACGGATCAGGAAGCAAAGGCCTTGGCCATACCAGAGTGGCTCTATCCCTATGGTTCTGCTCTTTTGTCCCTACTCTGTCACTTGGGCCTCATGTGGAAGAGGTCCAGTATGTCACAAAACAGCTCCTCTAGCTGGTGTCAAAGGGCCACACATACTCTAGATTTAACCCATAGCGCGTTTCCCAAAACAGAAAAGCAAAATCATAAATCCAATGATAGTTCAGGCTTTTTTATGAGTATAACTGAGAACTTTTTATGAGTAGCTGGTAAATTAGGAAAGACATGTTGCTTTTCTGTTCTGAGGCATCTTCACTGACACTGCTATGAGATTAATTTGCATCTATGAATATCTGGAATGGTATGTATTCATAATTATCAATATTAATATTACTATGAAGTTTTCTTGAGAACAATGCACTCAGTTTTTTCTTTTTTCTAGAGTGTTCACTACAACCTACCAGTGATATGCTCAGACTCTTTCGTATTTCCAGGATGTTCACATATATTCAACCCAAGACAATCATAAAAAAGGAAAATCTTTACAAGGTAAAAAGAAAAAGTACTCAGTTTATGAGTTTGAAATACTCATATCTGGGGTCTGTGTCTGTATTAGAGTTTCAGAGAATCAACTACCATTTTTTTTTTTTTTTGAGACTTGATGTTCCTTCCAAAGTAGTAAAGCAAACATGTTTAAAATTAAGAGTGTATTGATTCAGCTGGTAGACAGGCCGCTGGCCCAAAAGAAACTCAAGCATATGTTCTTATTTATAGTAAAGTTCCTTGATGCTTGCTTCTTGGCCTTAGTGATTACCTTCCCATGCTGCTCTTCAAGGAGTCAAGTATCTGCAGCATGTGGTTGCCAGGATACATGTGCAGACTTTCTGTAGAACATGTATTGTAACAGCTTGTTTTGCCATGAAAACAGAGAGCTCTTGAGGACAAATGATTAGGAACAAATACAGTGGAAACTAGAATTTACAAATTTGATTTTGTACTAAAAGCCCAAGTTGTACAATATGAACATATGTGCTGTGTATTGATATATACTTATAAATATAGTAATTTAATGTGAATGCTACATCAAAAGAAATAACTTGTAAGTGGTTGTCTAAATTATCATTTCATAAGTAGAATCAATATATCATGATCATATTGTACTTGGGTTTTGTTGTATTATTTCTTCATACCTGGTTCAATTCTTTAAGTGTGTTAACAAACTGATATTTTTTTAAAAATAGCTAATAACCACTATCCTTATCTAATTTTCAGAAAAGAATCTTTGACTGCTGAATTTGACATTTTCTTTTCATGTCTAATGCCAGTCCTTAGTACTGAGCTGTATTTCTGGATCTCTTTTTATATATTTATTTATTTATATGTTCTATTTATTTGGATACATGAGAGTGGTAGGACATGGAGGGGGTAGACGGGAACTGATAGAAGTGAGCAGGGTATGGTAGTAAAGAATAGAAGATGATCAAATTTTCTTTTATATATCCACAATATGTCATATCGAAACCCATTATAGTGCCTGTGATTTGCAAAGAATGTTACCTCAAACTCAAATAGTGTGCAGCAGAAAAGAGTGTTTATTCTGCAGTGAGCCTACATTCAGGGATCCACCATACATCAGGACAGAAGACAAAAGGGTAGACTTTCCAGGGTCAATTTAAAGCCTGTTAGGGTATGAGTGGGTGACTTTTATCTTTCATTCCCTTGATTCATTGGTTCTCTCTCCAAGGGTATGGGTGCCTTTGTGATTGATTAAGGCTCTTGGGGATTTGGGGAACTTTTGCTGATTAACTATACTTGACTCACGATTAGGTGGAGAGGTAGCTGCTACAGCTCTTGATTGGCTGTCCGTGAGGTTGGTTTAGGTTAGGTGGTGGGGTAGCTTCCTGATAGACGGCCCATGAGGGGTGGTTTTTCATGGAATTGACATGTTTCAGACTTTTCCAGTTCTGGGAAACATAAACTTAGTCTAGTCTTCCAAACTGCTAGTATACAGCCTGTCATGGAGTCAGCCAAGGTCTGGCTGATTCTGCCCTCTCACCATCATTTTCACAATTAATAAATTATAAGAAAATGGAAAGTAATCTCACTAAACATTTTTATGCCATCCTTAAAATTATGGTCCTTGGGCCCCTGCTTCCCTAGTAGTAGAAATTATAAATGTGGGCCACTCGGCATGTCCTCAAAAGATAGTTTTTTATAATACTAATGTAATGGGCATCTCAAAGTGAATCCCAGAATATGGCATGATTTCAATGCTGTATGCTGTGTCAACACATCTGTGTAGTCTAGTCATGTAGTAATTACCCTTATCTTTTATCTTTAGGTATTCAAAAAAAGGGAATATCATTGGTTTCCTGAAGCAAAGGGTTTTCAAATGTTTTAAAAAAATTTTTGCTACATTGATACTATACAGAAAAATGTGTTATATGAAAAACTAAAATTCTGAGATACTTTCTAATTATAAATTGAGTAGTTTGTGGTACTGTAATATAGAGTTCTTCTTAACTTTACTAATGTTGATAGTATTTCTTCTCATTTTAACTTTCAAGCATGTAGAAGTGGTTAAGGATGATTAATAAAGTGAGAGGAAGAAAGGAACTCAGCTTTTATTATACTAGGAAATTGAAATCTTAAGGGAGATGTTAAATGACTTATAGGCCATTTACTGTTTAAAATTTGAAATTATTCTGTAAATTAAATATCTTACAATTTTTGTCCTTATCAAGTTTCTCAGAAAAGGGAAAATAAGGAGATAGCTTCTTTTCTTAAATGAAAGTAAAATTGTGCAGTATTTCTGAGTCACCAGGCATGTCTGTTTCTACGTCTTATATAACATATAGATGTTTAATTGAGGATATTAATTTCCATGCTCTAGATGCTGACACGTAACCATTTAACATTTATGTCAGTGACAGATATTTATTTCAGCACTGCTAGCTGTAACATATAAAAATTTAATTATGGATATTCATTTCCTTCTATTAGGCCTGATGTATACCCATTTAACAATCACATCATACATACATATATTTGTACCAGTGGGAGCTCTGAAATGCTAAACTCAAACTGTGAACCCCTATTGATTTGTTCTGGTTCTAGGAACAAAAACCCAACAAAATTTAAGAAAAAGGATATTTTACTGTCAGAACTCTTGAAATAAAAGATGCTTTCCATCATTACTAAGTAAATATTTAATCAAAGAATAACTGCAACTATAAATTTACATATGACCAATTATCTAACAAAAGACAATATAAAATTAAACCAATTTAACAGAAATTCAAAAATAAAACTGAAGTTAATGAAGTATTACTTTATAAAAATAAAGTCACTGTGAAATAAAATCAACTGGTAGAGAAATGGCTTATGGGAAATAAATATAGGCAGTGCTCTACCAGAGTTAAATCTTGGTCTTGCTTTTACTTTTTCTTTGTCCTTCTTGCTTTTTATGTGATCTTCCAGCTATTTGTTCCCGATAGTGCCATGGCTTCCTGATATGCCTCTAGAACAGGCAGCTAAAATAAACTCTGTCTTCAACGAGCTGCTTTGGAGATAAGTTTTAACTCAGCATCAAAAAAAGAAAAAGAAAAAAAAAGAAAGAAAAAGGAAAAGAAAAAGAAAAAAAGAAAAAGAAAAAGAAAGTGATGTAGAAAGTAATGGAGAAGAAAATGCCAGAAATGGGGAGCTGTTCTGAAGAACACGACTTACCTATTTTTCTGAAGGGGTATGAAAGACTTTGAAAATCTGGAAGACAATTTTGCTGATAGAAGACAGTGAAAGCTCACTCAGTTCAAGAGATTTTAAAGGGGAAAACAATATCAACATTCTTGTTATCTTTTAGCAAAAATTCCAACCAGCTTCTAAGAGACAGACAGAAGCTAAATTAAAAAGTAATGGACTAATTTCGTTGGCAGGAGAAATTTCAAGATAGTGTAACATTGAGTCTGTCTCTTGTGTGATTATTAGTGATACTACATACACAGCTCAACAAGTGAGGAGGGGGAAAGCCCCAAGTAGGGTGGAAGGAAAAGAAGTTCTAAGAATCTTAATGTTAAGGCCAAGGTGTGTTTAAAGAGAAACCCAGCAATCGTGCAGGAGATTAGCATTTTAAGGCAAGTGCTCCTAATTTGCAGAAGAACAATAAGAAAGGTAGTCTGATTGAAAAATATCCCCACCAAACTAAGCTTGTGTGCTTCATGAAGAGAAAAGCCCTAAGGAAGGAAGGAAGGAAGGAAGGAAGGAAGGAAGGAAGGAAGGAAGGAAGGAAGGAAGGAAGGAAGGAAGGAAGGGGAGGGAAAGGAAGTGAGAGACACACACACACACACACACACACACACACACACACACACACACATATATATATATATATATATATATATATATATATATATATAGAGAGAGAGAGAGAGAGAGAGAGAGAGAGAGAGAAGTTGCTATTGTTTTTCAAATGCTCCAGTGTTCAAACCAACCTGGAAACCAATGTGGCCATGTTGTCCACATGTCTGATTTGGTAGCCATGAAAGGCATAAGGATAGTGGGGTCATGAATTTTTTTCTCTACAGTTTCATATTGCTGCTGAGGGGGGCACATATCATACATCAGAGGATCTTTGCAAAAAAGGCCCGGAAGACCATTTTATAAAACAGTGGAACTGAAACATGTGTAAAAGCTGACACTCAAATCTTTTAAGATTCCAGAGTCATGAGGCTGCTGCACAGAAGAGCTGCACACAGTGTGCATCCAGCCCAGGAGAGACATGGATGTTGTAGGCACCAGAGCTGGAAGCGACAGAACCACCCAATCCTTTGGAAACTAAAGCATAAAACCCAGAGCCAAACCTACAGAATGTGGTGTTTGCTCTACTAAGCTTTGGTTCCTTATTTGCCAGTTTCCTGCCTTTTGTCCCAATTTCTCCCTTTGGGATGGTAATTATATTCTATGTGAATTCACAAGGAGTTAAAATAAAGATACTGCCTTGAATCGCAGAGGAGTGTTTGAACTTTAAGGCAGTGTTGAGAACCTGAGAGACTGTGTTGACCTTTCAAAGTGGCCCAACTGCACGCTGTATTATAATATGCCTGTAAGCCTAGGGGAGTCAGGGAGTGGAATGCATTTGGATGAGAAATGCTCCCTACCTGCTCTAGTATTTTTGAATTTGGCCCCCAGTTAGTGGCATGTTTGAGGAAGCTGGAGCCACCTTGCTGTGACTTTTCACTCCTGTGTGTGGAGGGAATTTATGGTCAGTCATCATCCTGTATGTCCCACCATGCCCTGCCTACCCTACCACTGTGTAGTATCTGTCTCTGACATTTTAATCCCAATAAGCCCTTCCACTATAACTTGCTTTGGATCACGCTGTTTGTTCTCCTCAGTACCATTCCTCCTTTATCTCTGCTTCAACCCACAACTTCAGATTCCTCCTTGGAGTTCGTGCCCTGAGTTGTCTTCACAATGTTGTAGCTTTAAAAAGAAATAAATGAATTTCACCTCAAGTTTTCTGTTGCTCGTGACATTCATCACAACAACAGAAATGAAAATATTTCAGCACAGCAACAGAAAAGTACATGATACACTTGTTCGGTAGCCCCTTGAGGAAAGAAGGGTTTAGTTGGCTGGGAGAGTTGAGAAAATACAGATGATCTTGGAAGGAAAGCCACGGGGACAAGGAAATACCTTGGCATTGGTGTCTTGATATCCAGGAATCAGAGAGAGCAAAAGAAGTGAGTCTGGAAGGGACTCCCCAAGACTAATCCCTAGTGACCTACTCTCTTTATAGAGGCTCCACTTAAAGTCCTATTTCCTGCTTATAACCCAAAGTTCCAAGACCAGACTGTGGAAACCCTCACAGACAAATATCACCATTCTTACAAATTTGTTTATTCCTTTTCTCACTAGGATGTCTGTCTGTTGCCTTATTGTATCTTGGAGGCAGGAGCTGATGCAGAGGCGTGGAACTGTGTTGCTTACTGGTTTGTCTTGCCTGATATCTTATAAAGCCCAGGACCACCAGCCCAGGGATGGTACCAGCCACGGAAGACTGGGCCCTCACCTATCAATTGCTAATTAAGAAAATTACCTTGCAGCTGGACCTCATGGAACTATTTCCTCAACTGAAGCTCCTTCCTCTCTGATGAGTCTAGCTTGTGTCAAATTGACACAGAACAAGGCAGTAAATATAGCTTTCAGTTATATTGGCAAACTGAGCAAGATTAAGGTTACTTGTATGTCGTAGATTATTTTTTTCTTTTCAAAGATTCTTCATGTCTTGCTTCCTGGTTTGGCTGTGCACGCTTTGCTCACTTTTTTTTTTTTTTTTTTTTTCTAAACCAACTGTGTGATCTTTACTGATGGGTGACAACTTTATACTCCTAGGAATCACGACACTGTGCACGTGGGGGACACGGCGTCAGAGACGTGGCAGGAGATTACACAGCAGACACTGAGAATGTCAGCCCACCATTTTGCCTACTGTTCATGTGTACAAAGCATAGATATGATTTGAAATCTTTTCATGGTAATAAAGTTACGATCACCCACCTCTGGAGCCTGACGTCTACCCACACATCTGACCCGCGGTGTCTACGTCAGCAGTTTCCCTCTCGCAATCGTTAAAATGCATTTCCTGTTATGAACCAGCAACATATTTTTTTGTATTTATTTCCTTTTGAAGTAAGAGCTATCTCATCTCTGATAACTGGCTCATTTTTTGTCATTTATCAAAAACTAAAGGGTAAAGGAGGAAAGTGTGATTAATTAAAAAAATTATTTTTTTAAGGAAAGATAAAATTCATTTTCACAAATTTACAAGAGCTGCTGGTGCGGTACTTATTCCACTATGTGATCAGACTGGGACAGTGCGAGCTGCTGCCTCCGCTCGGGAACAAGCGACGGCTCTTGTGTGTCCTCACTCAGCCAACAGTCCAGTCTCTGAAGTTAGAGTCAGCATGAGCTGCGCTGTGCAGACCCCAGGCATCTGCATCCAAGCCCACTGGCGCAGAGGGAGTCTCTCTACAGAGCCACTAGAGAGGTGGGTAGTAAGTGAGTTGGGAGTTGTAGGAAGCAGCGTTGGGGACACACAGGCACACGGGCACGGTTACAGCAGGTCCACATGGCGGTAGTACAGGAGGTAGGCTGTGCGGTCAGCAGTCGGTTTCACCAGCTAGTACTGGTTAATAACCTTGACCTTTTGGTCATTAATTCACAGTCAGCCATTAAGCCCAATCTGGAAGACATCCGTAGTGTAGTGGCCGCCTGTAGTGCTGTTGCTATGATGGTAGAGCACTGCAAACAGCCTATAGCTTCTGTGGCATTTAAAATTTTTATTTTTGACTCCTGGAGAAAGTAGTTCTCTGCTGATCTCCAAGTCCACAGGGTAGTCAATGTTCTTGACCAGCTTCTGGCATCTGCCTGTCTTCTCATAGACGAAGCGCTTCAGGTGGAACACTAGGACAGGGGGGAGCTTCTCCAGAGTCACTCTGCGACTGACTTCAACCTCCTGCTTGGTTTTGGTGGTGTAACCTTGGACAGACTCTCTGGCCACCAAGCTCTCCAGCACATCCTGGACCGTAAGGATCTTGTCGGACTGGATATCCAACTGCAGTGTGAAGAACGGCTGCAGAGTGGCAGACTCCTTGGAACTCTGCGGGTAAACCACAGACCTCATGTGGCCACCGAAAATGCCAGTGATAGGTATCTGGACAAAATCCACCTGCCAGGTGACAGACGTCTTGTTCTTGGGACCCACTTGCTCCCACTCGTCCTCATTGCCCTCACCCCGTGTCTTCCAGCTCCTCATCTTCTATCAAGTGGCTTCCAGGCCCATTGGAGACAAAGCTTTCCCCATACAGTGGGACTCTGTGTAACATACAGGCTGACGATGAACTGCCAGATGCAGGACAAGGACATCAGAGGATCAAGTTTGGTGTAGATGAAGTCATCAAGCCTAGTAATGGTTTGCCAAGAACCCCTAGCTACAGTATTTCAAGTACCTTGAACCCGCAGGCACCTGAATTTATCCTTGGTTGTACAACTTCCAAAAAGACCCCCGATGACATAGAAAAAGAGGAGCCCTACAGCTCCGTGGACCAGTACCTAACCTCAGCCTTGGCTCTGGAAAGCAACTCGAATGCAGAAGTCAAGACCTTGGAGAACGACAGTGGCACTGGCGGTCTTGGTCAAAGGGAGCAGAAAAAGAAGAAGAAGCGGCCTCCTGGGTACTACAGTTATCTGAAAGACGGTAGTGAGGAGAGTGCTGCCCCAGCTGCCCTGGTCAATGGCCATGCCACCTCAGTGGTCACAAATAGCGAGGGTGTGGAGGACGCCGGGTTTATGGTGGACATGCTTCTGTCAGTCATGCTCAGGACTTGTGACAGTCCTCAGAATCCCATCAGTGACACTGCCCCTGAGAGTTCTTTCCCCAGGACACTAAGCGGTGATACCAGGACTGCAGGGCTGCATGAGGGCTGCCAGGAAACTGACTTTGAGCAGGCCCGCCTCCCTGCAGACAGCCTGCTAAAGACAGCTGTGACGCAGCCCTATGTTGGCACCAATACTACTGAGAACCTCACAGTTGCTAATGGAAAAATACTTGAATCCTCGGGCGAGGACACTGCTGCCAATGGGGTAGAGCTGCACTCTGAGGAGGGTGCAGACCTGAACCCTGCGAAGCCTGAGACCCAGTCACCTCCTGCCGAAAGCACGCTCTCTGCCTCTGGCGCCATTCCCATTAGCCAGCCTGCAAAGTCCTGGGCTAGCCTCTTTCATGATTCTAAGTCTTCTTCCTCCTCACCCATGGCATATGTGGAAACTAAGTGTCCCCCCTGTCCTCTGAAAAACAGATGGAAGTCAAAGAAGGGCTTGTTCCAGTGTCAGAGAATCCCGTAGCCATAAAGATTGCAGAGTTATTGGAGACTGTAACCCTAATACATAAGCCAGTGTCATTGCAACCCCGTGACCTGATCAATAAAGGAAACTGGTGCTACATTAATGCCACCTTGCAGACTTTCGTGACTTGCCCTCCAAAGTATCACCTGATGAAGTTCATTCCTCCGTACTCAAAAGCGCAAAGGCCTTACACATCAACTCCCATGATAGATAGATTTGTTCGGCTCATGAATGAGTTTACTAATACGCCAGTACCTCCCAAACCCCGCCAAGCTCTCAGGGATAAAATCGTGAGAGACATCCGCCCAAGACCTGCCTTTGAACCCACATACATATACAGACTCCTGACAGTCAAGAAGAGCCTGTCGGAAAAGGGCCTACAGGAGGATGCCGAGGAGTACCTAGGTTTCATCCTGAATGGACTCCATGAAGAAATGCTGAGCCTGAAGAAGCTCCTCTCACCCACGCATGAAAAGCACTCTGCTCATTTATTATTAAGTGATTCATATTTATTACAGAGGCATTCTAAGTGTGTTGGCTCCTTGAAATTTGCCAACTAGTTTCCAGGTCATCTTTCCACAAAGAAGTTTGAGTCAGAGAATTGCATGACGATTGTTTGTAAGAGAATCTGGAATATGAGAGAAAGTCATTTTTTTTTTTGATACTTTATTTACATGTCCATTGTTTTCCCCTTTCTAGGTCTCCTCTTTGGAAAGTCCCTATCCCCTCCCCCTCCCCCACCTCTATGAGGGTATTCCAGCTCCCACCCACCCACCAACACCACTCCCGAATTCCCACATTGACATTACTCTTTATTGGGGTCTCTAATACCCTCAGGCCAAGGGCCTCTCCTCCCCCTGATGGCCAACAAGGCCCTCCTCTGCCACATATGTGGTCCGAACCATGGGTCTCTCCATGTGTATACATTGGTTGGTGGTCCACCCTCCAGAAGGACCAGGGGGGGTCAGGCCAGTTGACACTGTTGCTCCCTCCATGGGGCTGCAAACTCCCTCAGCTCCTTTAGTTCCTTCTCCAACTCCTCCATCTGGGACCTCACTCTCAGTACAGCAGTTACTGTAAAGTGAAACTTGGGTATTCCAGACTTTTGGGCTAATATCCACTTATCAGTGAGTACATACCATGTTCCTTCTTTGTGACTGAGTTACCTCGCTCAGAATGATATTCTCAAGTTCCATCCATTTGCCTGCAAGTTTTATTAAGTCATTGTTTTTAATAGCTGAGTAGTACTCCATTGTGTAAATGTACCACATTTTCTTTTAACCATTCCTCTGATGAGTGACATCTGGGTTGTTTCCAGCTTCTGGCTATTATGAATATGGCTGCTATGAACATAGTGGAGCATTGTGTCTTTATTACATGTTGGAGCATCTTCTGGGTATATGCCCAAGAGTGGTATAGCTGGGTCCTCAGGGAGTATTATGTCCATTTTTCTGAGGGTCTGCCACACTGATTTCCAGAGTGGCTGTACCAGCTTGCAATCCCACCAACAATGAAGGAGTGTTCCTCTTTCTCCACATCCTCGCCAAGCATCTGCTGTCACCTGAGTTTTTGATCTTAGCCATTCTGACTGGTGTGAGGTGGAATCTCAGTCTTGTTTTGATTTGCATTTCCCTGATGACTAAGGATGTTGAACATTTCTTTAGGTGCTTCTCAGCCCTACAAATTTCCTCAGTTGAGAATTCTCTGTTTAGCTCTGTTCCCCATTTTTTGATAGGGATATTTGGTTTTCTGGAGTCTAATTTCTTGAGTTCTTTGTATATATTGGATATTAGCCGTCTATAGGAATTAGGATTGGTAAAGATCTTTTCCCAATCTCTTGGTTGCCATTGTGTCCTATTGACAGTGTCCTTTGCCTTACAGAAGCTTTGCAATTTCATGAGGTCCATTTGTTGATTCTTGATCTTAGAGCATAAGCCATTGGTGTTCTGTTCAGGAACTTTTCCCCTGTACCCAGGTGTTCCAGACTTTTCCCCACTTTCTCTTCTATTGGAATCAGTGTATCTGGTTTTATGTGGAGATCCTTGATCCACTTGAACTTGAGCGTTGTACAGGGAGATAGGAATGTATCAATTCTAATTCTTCTACATGTAGACCACCAGTTGAACCAGCACCATTTGTTGAAAATGCTGTCTTTTTTCCACTGGGTGGTTTTACTTCCTTTGTCGAAAATCAAGTGACCATAAGTGTGTGGGTTCATTTCTGAGTCTTCAATTCTATTCCATTGATCTACCTCCTGTCACTGTACCAATACCATGCAGTTTTTATCACTACTGCTCTGCAGTACAGCTTGAGATCAGGATGCTGAATCCCCCAGAAGATCTTTTGTTGTTGAGAATAGCTTTTGCTATCCTGGGTATTTTGTTGTTCCAAATCTATTTGAGAATTGCTCTTTCTAAGTCTATGAAGAATTGAGTTGGAATTTTGGCAGGATAGCCATTTTTACTATATTAATCCTCCCAATGCATGAGCATGGCAGATCTTTCCACCTTCTGAGGTCTTCTTTGATTTCTTTCTTCAGAGACTTGAAGTTCTTGTCATACAGATCTTTCACTTGTTTGGTTAGAGTCACACCAAGATACTTTATATTGTTTGTGACTATTGTGAAGGGTGTCATTCCCCTAATTTATTTCTCAGCCTGTTTATCCTTCGAGTATAGGAAGGCTACTGATTTGTTTGAGTTAATTTTATATCCGGCCACTTTGCTGAAGTTGTTTATCAGCTGCAGCAGTTCTCTGGTGGAGTTTTTTGGATCACTTAAGTATACTTTCATATCATCTGCAAATAGTGATAATTTGATTTCTTCCTTTCCAAGTTGTATCCCTTTGACCTCCTTTTGTTGTCTAATTTCTCTAGCTAGAATTTCAATTCCTATATTGAATAGATAGGGAGAGAGAGGGCAGTCCTGTCTAGTCCCTGATTTTAGTGGGATTGCTTCGAGTTTCTCTCCATTTAGTTTGATGTTGGCTACTGGTTTGCTGTCTATTGCTTTTACTATGCTTAGGTATGGGCCTTGAATTCCTGATCTTTCCAAGACTTTTATCATGAAGGGATGTTGAATTTTGTCAAATGATTTTTCAGCATCTAATGAAATGACAATGTGGTTTTTTTCCTTGAGTTTGTTTATGTAGTGGATTACATTGAACCATCCCTGCATTCCTGGAATGAAGCCTACTTGATCATGATGAATGATTGTTTTGATGTGTTCTTGGATTTGGTTTGCAAGAATTTTATTGAGTGCTTTTGCATCGATATTCATAAGGGAAATTGGTCTGAAGTTTTCTTTCTTTGTTGGGTCTTTGTGAGGTTTTGGTATCAATGTGATTGTGGCCTCATAGAAGGAATTGGGTAGTGTTCCTTCTGTTTCTATTTTGTGGAATAGATTGAAGAGTATTGGTATTAGGTCTTCTTTGAAGGTCTGATAGAATTCTGCAGTGAA